>JACBWW010000023.1:192500-399621 GCA_020086605.1 Lanius collurio
AAAAAAGAGGGAAGAAAATCCCAACCCTTGAAAATGGGGAGTACATATGATTATAATTTCTATATTTGTGAGAGCCGCTGTGCTGCTGCATTTCCAAGTCCTTTGAAAACAAAGAGTAAAATGAAAAGGAAACAATTTCTAGTGCACTACAGCATTTTGCTTTTTCAAGACCATACTAACAGTATTCTTATGGTGGTAATAATAGTAATAAGGGATATGAGAAGAATTCAGCAAACAAGAACAAGGAGAGCTGAACTGTAGCTGGGACATAGGGCTGGAAACGAGGGATTCTTTACTTCCGCTCCTCGCTGATGCTGAAAACACTTAAACAAATTTTAGCTGCCCTATGTGTTAAAAATAGAAAAGAAAAATAATATATATATATATATTCTAGGGTAATAATGTTCACCTATCTCACCAGACTATTAAAAGGATTAATTAACACTTTCAATGTGTTTTGAGCATCTTGGGTATCACAAGAGTGTCAATTATGATTCCTCCAGACCTTCTGGTGAGTGAGGAATGCTGTGCCTGAGACACCATCCCTATGGACAGGGTGTTTCCCCCAGGGCAGCCCTGGCAGCTACTGGCTGCCCATGGAGCTGCAAGAACCTCCAGAGGGAAGGGCTCAATAAAAAGGGGTGCAGCATCAAGAAGCAATGGCTAGTGCAGCTGCCAAGAGGACGTACAGGAGCAAGCTCTAACTTTCATTGAAGGCTCAGTTGCAATGTATCTTCATGTCAGCAGACAAAACGTCTCTTTAAAAGCCCTAAAACTCATTCTGCTAATTGGTAAGTGCACTGCATCTTCTTTGCTCCGTGCCTCCTGTGATATGACAGTTGCCACGGTAACTGTTTATTTCTATCGAATTACAAAACAAACACAGTCAAAGAAAACCAATATTCCTTTTCCTAAGAACTTTCTGCCTGGAGTCCCTTATCCCTTTATTCTGCAACTTGTCTGTAAGGATGCATTACTTCCTTTTTGTGCTACTAGTTATACTAATACCCCAGGTATGTTACAACAAACCCATAAAATTACTAATTACAGTGTACTTTAGAAGCAGAAGACACTTGTATTTTAGTGATTTGATGCACTGCATGGGTTGAGTCAAGTGTTGGGAAAAGGCTGGTGGCAAGTCCCACCACCCTCAGGCATGAGGTAAGAGCCTTGCCATAGCCCACAGGAGGTCTAGACCCTGCAGATGGATTTGGGATGTCCAACACAACAAGCTATCCACTTCCACTAAACTTTATACACTTTGGTCTTTCTGCTACTACATCCTTCTGAGGCTTTATAAATCATGTTCTGATCTTCCAGGGTTATGGGGAAGGAAGTGTGCTCACCTCTGCAAACCGTTGTAAAACTACAAAGAAAAGCGTGCTGTGTCTATTCAGTCCTGTCACTACTATTGCTGGAAGAAAACAAAGTCATTTAGGTTGTTTGTGCCCAGATAAAAACAGAAAGCCAGCCTAGGATGGTGTAGGGACCCAAGACATGATGATGCCTGTGCCACCCAGCCCTACGAGCCAAGAGCTTCTGACATCCTGTGAAGGGTTACTAAAACAAGGCTGGCAGGTTTACACATTGGAGGCAACAGTGGCAAAACAAACTATGAGAGGTTTCTGTGATAATTTATTGACTTTTAAACATGGAACTAAGTTTGCTTATGGTTTTTTTCCCCCTGCCAAATGTACACTAGTACAAGAAATTCCTTATGATTTTTGCCAATGTGCTTGTGCAGACAGGAGTTAGAAGAGGCCCAAGGAGTGTCATTCTGCCAGCAAAAGCAAGAAAAGACGTTTACCTATATGTTATTATGCATATTCCCATTCACAAGTCACAAAAAATACTTATACCCTTGCCTGACTATTTAGGACCTTCTCCTGCACTTTTGTATGGTCACAACTACAACTATAAGCCTCCTCCACTGACAGCTGCAAGTACTCAGGCAGGAATATCCTATTCCCAAGGAGAACAGGCTTAAAAACAGACTGAGGAATGAATCATAATCGAAAAGGTACCATTTACTGTCCTATGAGTTAATAAGGCTGTGGTCTAATTAAACCATTGCTTTTCCACCTTGCCATTCTTCTTGTGCGGCTGAGCAGATTAATTCTGCCTGTACTTGGACATTTGCTGCATTAACTTTGTCTGAAGTTCTCATATGCAGAGTAGATGGGATATTATAAGCCAGGTGTCCACATAAATGGACACCTGCTGCCCTTAAAACATTAAATTTTTAAACTGTTAGGTGAGTCTTTTATTCTTTAACATAGAAGTCAGTTACACCATGGCACTGACGGAATCCAGCAACAAATAAGATTTAAGTGTATCCAGCATTTTTAGGGAAAAGGGAAAATGTCTAAGTCAAACAGATTAAATGCCTTGGCAGTGGTTCCAATGCAGGATTTTGTGTTCAGCAGCTGGCATTTCAAGTCTTAAAACTTTGAGTACATTAACCTGACTGTGAAAGGGATTTAGAGAAAGTATTTGGGACTCACGTACAGTCTTTCAGTGCAAAAGTATGATTGTTATCTACACTTAGCCTGAACTCTCTCAAACTCTGACAGTTTGCTACTTTTGCACACACATTTAATTTTACAGCCAAGAAGTCTCATGCAGCAGAATGCACAAAGTGCATAACAGAAATTGCATAAATATTTACGGGATTAGGCCTTGTTTTCATAAAGGAGTAACCAATATAAGCTGAGTTCTGGCAATAAATCTGTATCTCAATTGACCTCTGTGCCTCAGTTTGATTTCAATATCTTCTAATCCCTCCTCACAAAACAAATTGCATCAACCATGACTACATTTAGCCAACTGCAGTTCTCACTGTTTTTGTTCCTCCTCATAAGTTCTTCCTACAGATTAAATGCTGATGCACTGAACTAACTGCTCTTGGCTGAGGTGGGCAGGTGTAATTTGATTAGTATAGATTCTGGATTTGGTAAGTACTGTATCAGTATCCTCCCTAGAAAATAGGTGACATGTCATGGGATATTAAGTATGGCCATTTAATGTAAAAACTCAGATAATACATGAGTTAAATGGACAAAATGAGAGAAAGCTTTTAAGCATTCTCCCAAGACAGATTGCAGAATAATATTACTGTACACGTAAGTAGAGCTGATTGACACAGTCAGAAGGCCATTATACTGGTATGGTATAAAATCATTATAGCAAAAAGCATTTCAGAGCTGCAGAGTGATAGTAGCAACATATAATGAATTATCAATAAAGAAGTGGTGATTCAGTTACATTACATATGAATAGAAAGCTTCCTGTTATATAATTTAAACCTGCCAGCCTGACAAGTGACTTGAATATTCAATTCCTTCTCTAGGTGTATGAATCATCCTTTAACTTTACCGGAGACTGCAATTTTGTAGGGCAGGCCAGAAACTGAGCTATGGTAAGCAGTGTTTTTAAAGAAAGGTTGGTTGAGCAGATTTCAACAAGGTAGCCACTGCTGAGATTCTATTTAAACTCTTATGGAAACAGCATCAGCATTTGAGATGATGCTATTAAATAAATATTTATTTAATATTGGTTTATGGTAAATTAACACAAAGCATAGTCTTTCAGCAAGTCAATGGCACCAATATTTAATGGGTTTTATTTTATCTTACCATAAAGCCCTTGAAATTCATATTGTCACAAATTACCATTAGTGACAAAGTCCCGAGGGAAAAGATACCCAAACTATCAGTACCAAATCCCTGTCTTTTGAAGGCTGTGCTCCTGAAGGAGTCTTGTCTCAGACCTTGCTCCTGCACAAAGCTCCTCTGAACCCAACTAGAGCATGTTAGTTAAGTATTGCAACATGATCCCATGGGAGGATTAGAACCTTTGGGAAAATTATAGGGCTTTTAAAATTATTCTATAGCATCTGCAGTGCTAACATAATACCCAAGTCAAAGATAACTGCACTGGAAGCTTAAGAGCAGTTAACTTTAAAGTTCAGGGAAACAGGAGGATTCAGTCTGAATGCCCTCAGTGCTAGAACCAAAGTCACAATCAACAAACAAGAAAGATTGAAGAGCTGTAAATTATCCAGCTGCAATAAATATGGGTATAATATTACCCACTCCACCTTCTGAAAATAAATACATTCACAACAATGTCAAACACAAGAATTTAAAAGTTTTGAGTAGTTCTAACTTGTCTTTCAGCATTGTTAAACTCTTGGATATCTAAGACACATTTTCGTATTTTTTTTAATATATAGAAATTGAGTGTTACAAAGCACATGATTTTGTAGATAAATTATATTGCATAGCTGCAATACTGGAATGTAATGCTACACAGATATGTACCCATATATACACACATATATACATATCCTAGTATTATAAACACTCCAAGAAAATTGACAGTGTTGACAAACTGTTCTAGTGAGCCTTTCTTCAACTGTTGTCTGAATAAGGGGATTTTAAAAAGGTTTTCAACTCAGCATGTTTGCCTAAATATGATGGGCTGCTACTTCAGAATGCCTCAGCATCCAGTGACTCCCTTTTCAGACATTTCACCTTCTCTTTGCTACCTCTCCTTTCTCTCCTCTATTAAGGGTGGTAAATTTACAAAATTACAGAGGAAACATCTTCTCTTCCCTTTTCCTAACCTGTTAGAAGCCTGCAGCTGAAGACATTTCTTTTACCGTGCTGGGTGCTCCTGGGACTAAAGGCAGCTCAGAAATTTAATCACAGATCGAGAGCTGGTAGCTAGATTGAAGCTTGAAAAGGCCTTAAAGGAGGCAATGGGAACATGGATTACTGCCTCACAACCACTAATTAGTAATGAAACTTCAAGAAAAGAACTCTGAACATTTACATGAATTTTCGCTGCCTCCAAAGATCAGTGGTGTAAAGGAATTTCACTTTTCAAGTGGAGGTGTTTAAAAACAAATCTTTCTTTACACAGACAGAATTGTGTTGATCACAGAGATGACTTGTGCCATTTTAAGGCTCTATTCTTATCTGTTTTAAAGCTAAAATAATTATTGAGAGTATATGGTTTGGGGGAAAGGAAGATTTATGAGTGCAGGACCTGGCAGTCAGAAACAACCAAATACTCATATTGGCTCTAAAATCATCTCCTGGGCAAATCACTATAATCTTGGGCAAACCACTCAGCTTCCCTGCCTCAGCATTCCTGACTTTTAGGCAGAGGTACAGCTAGTTGCTCATCACAAGAATGTTGTAAAAATTAATTAGCAAAATGGCTATAAAGCACTGAGGATGAAAAACGTGCTAAAAGCTAAGCATTATAATTAGTGTTATTTAATGCATCTTTAAAAATCAAATTATATTTTTTTCTTTTCCTTTAATAATGAAATTACACAATGGCTTTAAGAAATGACAAAGTAATTTGAAGTAAATGACTGGCCTGTAAAATTGAAACACACCCTAAAATGTGGTTATTATAGAATAACCACACACCCTGACAGTTAGCACTGCTTGAGCTATGTATAACCTTAACTCAGTAGTGCATTATTAAGTGGAGGAGGATCAGCAATTATAAAAGGGAGAGCGAGTGCTGATGCGTGTTAAATACACGTTACCTCTTTGGCATCAGCAGATTTGGTGCATCCATTCCTGGCAAAGAAAAGCATGCTGGGCAAATTAGACTTGTGGCACAAAAGGATTAATTAGGGTACAGCTAGTACAAGCAATGTTTAGACATGAATCAAGAAATTTAGGACACGGGGCTTATGGTGCACTGAATAATTGGCAACACCATAAAAGAAAGAAAAGACGTGAACTAATTTCACATTTACGAGAAGCAGAAAGTCCTACCCCAGCTTCTCCATGGTGAAGAATTATGCACTGCAGGTTTCTTTTGAAATACTTCATATTACCACACAAATTGTTTTCTTGTGTTTATGCTCATCCTCCCTCATTTTATTTAAATGTGAGCTATTTAAGGCTAAAAGAATCAACAGGTATTTATTCCCTTAAATAGAGCAGACTGGATAAAACAAGACAGGAGACAAATAAGACTGTTAGGAAGTTAGGAGGCTGCTGTGGATGCAAGAACTATCACTGATGACTGCAGCAATGCTTGGGCACAGCACAGTACAGAGCTGCACAGAGGGGGACCCAAGATGGCTTGCTCAGCACCAGAAGCTGGAGAGTGCTGATAGCACAACTCTCCTGGCCTACTCCTTGCTTGGTAAATTTATCCTACTTTTTTTGAAAGAAGGAAAGGTAGAATAGTGTCTTTCACCCTGCAGTGGCACGTGGACACAGTCTGCCCTTTATTTGTCTGAGTTCCCTATCAGTGGCTGTGAATCTCTACTGTTCAGTGAACCTGTTGGAAAAAGAATTGCCTTCCCCATATTTGCTCCAAAACAACAAACACATTTCCTAAAACATTCACAGAAGTGCTAAGAGCAAGATTTCTCAGAGTTTTGTAACACCAGCAGACTGAACACAGCCAAAGGGAAAGCCAACAGCATCTGCTCAGGGTGACTCCTGAGCTGAGCACAGAACTCACCTCCAACCCACAAAAAGCCTTTGTGAAAAGTGTGTCCATTAGGTCTATAAAATACAACAAATCATATATTCTCCTTTTTAAATATTTAATATTTTGCTTACAAATATATCTCGTTGAAATACGTTTCAAAATATTTAACGTGAAAATTTCCATTAAGCCTATCCGAAACTCGAATAAAATGTATTCTAAAATTATTTTACACATTTTATATATTGTTTTCATCCATCTTTTACAGACATTGGAAGCCAGGAAAAAAGAGTACCTTAAACCAGAGAAATAAAAGAATAACACAAAAACGGGGAGAAAAGTAATCAATCAACCATTCTTAGAGCAAATGTTTCCTCAATTCACTATCACTGACCATATTCCCTATTCAGCACTCAAATTCCTTGTGTTTCCAGGGAAAATGAAAGTCTTGCTTGTGTGTAATACTGTTCCAGTCCTGTACAGCTCAGCAGATGCAGCAGGGCACGAGATCTGCCTGCACCTCCAGCCCAACAGCCATCAGGGCCAGCCCTCCAAGGCTGTGACAGATGCACTGCATCTGAGCTCCCCTTCCATGCAGGGTGCTCCAAATCACTGGATTTACATGTAAAGTTTCTCCTCCTTAGCTGTGATTTATTTTCAGGGAAATTAAACCTTATATTCAAATATTGGTTTTCATTAAATCACTTTAAATTATATTTAAATAATTCTCAATCTCCTCTCTAATTAAACATACTAAGGACCAATTTCCATCTTTTATTGAGGAAGTTTGACTTTGCCAAGTTCCTAAAACCTGTGACACAGTAGGATAGAGAGCCTCCTGTTATTTTGAAGCCTTTTCTGAGTTTTGCTCACAAGCCCTGCTTTCTGGAGAAACAAAAAATCAGCTCCTACAAGGTACATATTTTAATCACTTCAGGTTAACACAACACAGTAAAGAGCAGTCTCCCTTTCCATCTCACAATTTGCTCCACTCCACCTGCCAATGCAGTGCTCTTCCAGGATCACCCATTTTCTCTACACTCACATAACCTCCAAGTCCTTTCCTCATTTTGAAAATCGAAGAGTCACAACAGAAGTGCCAGAACCATATTTTAATAAAAAAAATTGCTGAAAAACATTGTCTAGGAATGAAAGAAGTTATTAATAAAACTGAATCCATTTAGCACACAACTTTTTTTGTCAGGTTCGGTTTTAAAGAGCAGTTTCTTGGTTTAAAAAAATTGACCTGAAATTGAAAAGATGAAAGTTTAGAAAAGAAAAATTAAATAAAATAATCCTCAACTATTTCATGATGAGCTGACATCACACGCATCATTTCTATGCTTCTCCTGCTCTTTCACACAGATCCAGTGTGAAAACTGGGTTTACTGGTCAAGGGTGAATCCAACACAGTGCCTTCCCACTTTCACAGAAATCCTTTGGTTTCTCCTCTGTTCAGCTTCTGCTAATCTGATGAAATCAGAATTGCAGCTCCATATCCTGCTCTGTTTCTTCCCCGTTTCAGCTCCCTGCTGTTTGTTTCTGGGATATTCTCATCCCTGCTGAGTGTATATTTTACTGTCTTTTAGAAGAGCCCTGATCATGTTTCTCTTTCTCACACTATCTGTTACTGATGCTTGCTATGGGAATCGCCAGCCGGCAGCAAGACCCCAGTGCTTCGAGCATCTGGGCAGTTATCCTGAGCTAATAGAATCACTTCAGCAGCTCATGTTAACCATGGTTAACAACTGGTTGTTTTTACTCCTTCACACTTCCTTGGATCTTAAAAGAAGAATGGCATTGAAAAGAAGCATTTGTGCCTATAAGAGGGTCTAAATTTAACAGTGGTGTAAACAAGGAGAAATCTCTTGAACATAAAAAAAACAAATAAGCAAACAAAAAACCCTAAAATATACCTTTTTTTTTTTTTTTCACTGTCCAGGCTAAATGGATTGTGTCAAGAGGGATTAGTTCATTTCTGTTCCCTCAGATAGGGAGCCTCATATGAACATGTGATCATGAAAATAAGATTTATTTTTGCAATGATGTAAAACTGACACGATGGTGTCTCACTCTAGTGACAGGTCAGGAATTGACCCACTGTCTTCTCCTGCTCCTGCCAACCAAGGTATCACAGCTTGTGGAGGCCTGTGCCTGGAACTGCTGCTCCAGGGCTTGCCCAGCTGCCACCACACATTTATGGAAAATAGAGGTCAAGTCTGCAACCAGCCTGAACAAGAGGAAGCTGCTAGGCTTCCAAGTGTATTTATTATTTATTAGATTGTAGGGTTGGACAGACTTACTTTCCAAATCTTTGAGGCAAACAAAACCAGAAGAGATTGATGGGACAAGAAGGAAGAGTACAAGAGGCCCCTAAAAATGTGGGAATGATGCTCCATACTGCCAAACAACTGCTAAGCTGCACAGCCAGATGCCTCCCAGTGTAGTTATAACTAATTCCTACCTCATTCACTTATTTTCTGATCTACATCCAAAAAAGCATGTTTTTTCCCTTGTGATCCAACACACAAGAGAGGCTGTCTCTAATTCAGTCATTCTTCTAAGTCTTACAAGAATGCTGCCATAGGATCTTGGGTGATGATCCAAAAGATGCTTTAGTTGAATACGTATTGCTTCTGCCATTCTGAATCAACATCCATTGAGGGGATAGAGGTTTTCCCTAATTCCCCTCTGCCACGTGGCCGGGTAGCTCACACCTCTGTCTCTAAGCTGTATGGCCCAGCTGGGGCAATACTTAAATCATGGTCACCAGCCCCTCTCCATCTCCAAACACAAGAGCATGTCCCCAGCAGTGCTAATGCAACACTCCTGAAGCCAGCAAGGTTACCACCTGCATGTAAGGTCTTTCTTTGCTTAGGGAACGCCTAATATGTCACTTGTTCTGGAAAACTCCCTCAGGCAGCTACATGCTTGTGAAAAAAGTCGAGTTGCCTCTGGGGCAATGTGCTTCTAGGGCCTGGATCTGTCTGCAAGTGTGCTTTGGAGGCGGAAGAAAGGCTTGTCACTGATCCCAGTGCAGCTGGCAGGGCTGCAGCTGAGCTGTGAACGAGCTACAAATTAGTCCAACATTTAAATGCTCACTTCTAAAGATAAAAGCCAACTAAGCCTCACACAGTAGCTTTTCCTAAGGAATGGGAAGTGTCTCTAAGAATAACCATAGCTGCTGTGGAGCAGTCGGGGTTCATGAGAGCTGCCTGACATCACGCCAGGAACCTGCACGCTGCAATGCGATACTTTTAGAAAAGACTTCAGTGCCTTACTGGTTACCATTACCAAACATCACGGCATCATCCTCACAGACAGGGCCCTTTACAGCTCACATGTGTGGAGCTGGGTCTGCGTGCTTCCCAAAGATATTAAGATGCCACCTAAAGCTCCAGCTACGTGAGTACTTTATGCTTTAACCTCTGTAGAGCACCTTAAAAAGTGGTGCCATGGCAGCTGTGTATGGATGGACAGCTCTCCCTATCCCAACACCAAAGGGCAGCATTCAGGGGCACTTGGGTTTCAGCAGAACAGGACAAAATGACCAGAAACTTTTATGAGGAAGAAACAAAATGAGAATGTAATCCACATAATCCAGTCCTCAAGTGACTGTGATTGTTAACAGCCTTTTTTAAAAGAAACTGCAGAACTAAGCTTAAATAGAACATATTGATGTACTGAGTGACAGAAGTTCCTCACTGGAATAAACACAGAGTGTAGACAACTCTCCTGTACAGATGTATGCCTTCTTCCTCATACATTTCCCCCCTTGTGTATTAATGTATGTGATTAATGTTTTTGTGTTTTCAGCAAAAAAAAACCCCAAATGAAACAAACAAAAAACCCTCTAGAAATGCAAAACTGGGAACAATGTTCAAAGTATATGATTTATATGCCTGAAAATGTTTGTTTTGACTTTCTCGTACTGAGACAAATGTTAAAACTTCTAAGAACATTTTATGAATTCTTGCCACATAACAGCATGTTCCAACTCAAGATATACCTCTAAAACAGTCTTTTCAGTATAAACAAAGTGATGTCATATTGACAGAGGGAAGAGCAGAGCCTGGCTGTTTAATTTGGAAGATTGCTAAAAGCGATACATTTAACTCTTCTTGTCTAACAATGGAATGTTTTTATAGTTCACAATACCTAACACCCTTGTTCATATAAAACAAGTCGTCTCGAGTTCCTGTTGAGCTAATACACATCCTATTCTTTTTCTGTGTATATTGCAACATTAGGAAAGAAAAATAAATGTGTATCAAAATAAAACCCCGTTTTCATCCAACTGCATCAAATGCATTTAACATTTTAAAGCATTTACAGAAGTAGATTAGAAATCTACACTGAACACTTAAGAAGAATACAAACGTTTCAATTATGCTCTAGCTGTATCATGGATATCTCCAGAAAACACAGTTTTCAGTCCAGTGTTATTTTCCCCTATTTGTAGTGCTCATGTTGCTCCTCCTATTGTTTTCATTTTGTATCTTACTTTCCTCTTCCCTGTCTTCTCCCTTCCCTAATTCTCTTTTCCCCCTTTTCTATTGCTTTTGAGTTCAGTATTGTTTTATCCCCTTAATTTTTTCTCTCTCTAAGACCATTTCTGTCCGCCCTCTGCATAGCTCACCATTGCACCCAAGGTGTCTTATTTTCCTCTCCCCATGCTTTACTGGCACTGCAGCCTTTTGAAGGATGACAGGTATGTGCAAAGCCCAGTTCCTGACTGGGGCCTCCATGCACAACACACCCTCTCGCCCACATATTTATTAAGTTACAAAATGTGTTGATCTTTGGAAATGGGAACACTGTTGATAAGAAGAAACATTCTTATAGATTGTCCTCTCCAAAACATCAGCTAAGCGATGAGACCTCTCCACATTAGCACCTCATGGGCTGATCAGATGTGGACTGTGTGGAAAGGGGATACAGAAGAACTATGATGGAAAGCCAAGCCAAATACTTATTTTTAAAAGCAGTTACCACCTGCCTCAGGAAGATCTAAAATGAAAGAATAAGGACAAGCTCACATTTGAAAACACTGAAAGCCTATAATCAAGTTTACAATTAAAAAACATTAACTGCTTAGCCTATTAAAACAATAATCTTCAGACAAATGGGCTTCATCAATACAGTTTAATGTGCACAATGCTGTCCCTTAAACCAAATCAAACCAACACAAACCGGAATACTAGAAACTACAAGTTGTTTAAAATGTAGTTAATTCTTACTTAACATTTTTAATTTTTAACAAGCATGAATAAGCTCCACTAAATATGTCCATAGGCAGTAACAAGTATGAGAACACCAGAAGTTTAAGTACAGTAGATTTCCTCACCATTGTACTCCATAGCTTTCTAGCCTTGCCCAGAAGGATCTGTTTGAAGGAGGAAGAGTAGTTTAGTTCCTAAAGCTTATTTAATCATTTCCCTTCCAACTGCCATTGTAAACTTCAGCTTTTTCCTGAGACTGCAAACATCAACAGGAAGGCCATGGTACTCTCACAGTAGGAAGGGCTTCAGGATAATACTGTATCTTCACTGGATACCTAGTAGGACTACAGCCTTGGCTTAAACAGGCTAACCAACTGACTTTAGGATGCTTAAACTCTGGAGTGTTTACTAGTAAAGCCTTTATTAAATAGCCTTCTGCATTTCCATTAAACCCAGAGCCTTTATTAAGCAGAGATAATGACTATTTTAGATAAAACCATGCTGATCCTTTATTCAAAAGGCTATGGAAATAGGAACCATTGCAGCTGTTTTACACTTCAGCCAATTCTTTCTTAAGGGAAGTATGTTGACTTCATGTTGGACAGGCAAAACAGTATGCTGACCAAGGCATGACTTCCCTGTTATTAACACCTGCTGGGACATTAAAGACTTTAAGATAGCTGGTGATCTGAGAAGCTAAGTGTATATGCAGAACATTCAACTGAACACCACAAATGTGAAGAGCTGCCATTTGAAGAGGTGCCAGAAGTAAATCACCATTTACAGTACAAAGAACTAAAGTGAGTGCTTCAGCAGCACCGAGATTCTGCACAAGGTTTGTGTCACATGTTTTATTCAATAAGGCAATCAAGATGATTAGGGAGTGTACGAGAGGCTCATTAATGGCCGTAGAAGACACTGAGTCAGCTCCTCATTTATAACCAATGCATCTGGACAGTTTTCATTTTTGGGTGTTTTAATTTAGGGAAGTGAAATTTACGTGGACAGAAAATACATGTATTGTACAACTTGTTCTCGTTTTAAAGCTGCCACTGGTTTTACTGAAGTAACTGATACTGGCAAAAATTATCTTGAAAAATGGCATTTCACAGTTCACATGCTTCCTTTAGTTAGCTCCTTTACTTTAGGTCCTTAATTACAGGGTGAAAATTTAGCTAGGGATTTTATTTTAAAGACGCTGAAGAGAACTCCAAAGCTATAACTGTTGACAATACTCAGGAGTATGTCTTTAGCTTCAAAGACAGAGAAATTTTGCATGCTAATCACTGGCATTTTGGAAGATGCAGAGTGATAGAAAGAAAAGATGAGAACTATGAGGGAAATGCACTGGATTGGTAGAACTGTGGCTGAGATTGTGAAACAGCAGCCTTTTAATGAGAACGAGGAGTGTGATTTGGTATTCTATCCATTTTAACCAAGCAACAAGTTATCTCAGTTAATTCACTGTGATCAATAAGTGAAGAATCCCTTTTCCTGTACCCCACAATGCATATGCAAACTGAAAACAGAGTGTTTCTTGTTTCATTATACATAGAAATTTCACTGTGTGCACACACCCCTAAGCATGCCCAAGCACTTCTCTCTGTTTCCCCAACTTGAACACAGGCACTACAGTCTTAAACAAGAGCAACAGAAATGTTGCCTGATACTGAGGCCATGCAACAGAAAAGCATAGATAAGACTTACTCTGCAGATGACATTCATTTGACCACAGAATTTCCACAAAAAGAAAATGAAAAAATTTGAAATCCTGGACCCCCACAGCAAAGGTTCACCTGGCCAAGACTAAGTCTTCACTGAGTAAATAGAGAAGGTTTCTCTACAAAGGCTGCCTGAAAAAACCTTCACAAGCCCATAGCCACACAACACTGGAAATTTTAAAGCATGTATTTAAATACAATAGTTATAAAAAAATGAAAGCTAATTGAACAATAGAGGCGAAAAATAAGAAACATCTCAGGAGAGATGCTTCCTTAACAATAAAAGTGTGATGTTCAGGTCCTTCATACTGCAAATCAATTGTTCCTGTCATTTGAACTGGGGATTTCCTGAAAAGATTCCTTCATCAGGTGCAAACTACACAGCATGCCATAGAGGAACAGTGAAGGAAGAGTAGTGCCATAGCTGGACATCAGCAAAATTCAGAGTTTATCAATGGCTCTGACATACCAATCCCATCAAACAGGGAGAGCATGGCTGGAAGTGGGCTGGTTTCCCCATTCTTGTGTCTTTGTGCACAACAAAGCTTCTCTTGAGTTCTCCAGACTGAATTGAACAGAGGATCACTCACAGACCTCTGGTTGAACATTGCCCATTGTGGGTCAGGGTATGAGCTGGTATCACAGGAGAAGACAAAGACTGGGGGGCTCCACCACTGAGCAGGGTGGGTTCTGATCCCACTGAGGACAGAGGCTGAGCAGCAGCTCATGTCATTATTGCTCAGGCCATCACAGGACCATTAGACTCAGTAATTTGTCTGTGGGAGGAAAGAGGAGTAAAGGACCATAAAGATCTGTTCAGCACAAGTGGCACAGCAGTTTATTACAGAAGCTCTCCCTCCCCCTGGTAGCCCTCAGTATCTCCTCATGGTGGAATGGGAGTGTTTTATTTTTGTTTTCCTTTCCATTAGAGGATGACCTTTGATAGTTAGGTTGATCTGCTGCAGAGCCAACATCTGCCAGCTTCCAGGGCTTGTGCTTCCCCAACAGCAGTAGATACTTTCTGCTGCTCCAGTTTCCTTATTTAATCATGACTCTATAAATCAAAAACGACCAAAAGCATTAAAAAACATTTGGGTGAGAACTCGGAGCAGCTGAAGAGAGACCAAGACTGAGTCATTGCCTGATGCAATTTCTGTAAACACAGTTGAGCTCATTGTTGTGTTAACTCCACCCCCTCAAAAAAAAAAAAAAAACCAAACCAAATCTAAACAAAACAAAACATAACAAAACCCCCAACAAAATACCAAACCCAACCAAAATACTTTTAATTGCACAAACATTGCTGTGAATACGTCACTAAATACCAAATGAAAGATGTATAGAGGAGCATATTTCTCTTGGAAACTGACCAAATGAACATCTGGTGGCTGAGTCTTCTGGAAAAATCCATCAGAGGATAATGACAGCAGTATTAGATGCACCACCATAATTAATACTATGTTTCAATGAGTTTAAACATGAAAAGTGCTGAATGCTGCTGTGAGATGCGTTCTCAGATCACACCCAGTTCAGCAAAGAGTGAACCACTCACTGATTGTTGGAAAGATATACCAAGGAAAGGATGACGCACTGCTCCTACACTGATAAGCAGTCACAGCTAGCTAGAGTCAGCTGGCAGGACACAACAGGAGGACATCTGGTCTGACCCTGTATGGTATTCATTACCTTTCAAAATCTTTTGAAATTAGCAATAAAGAATTTTAAAATTAAACACTGAGAATTAACATGGGAAATAATATCAAATTTCAAACTGGTTCTGTTGCTGAAAGGGTAGGAACCACTCCACTGTACTTTTAGGGTTTGTTTAGTTCTGCTTAATAAGGCTCATAGGATGTCCATAATAAAAAAAAGGGACTTTCAAGCATATAAATACAATTGGTTTTAATGGTGGATTTCAACAAGAAAACAGGATTTTTTAATACTTAGTATGGTCCCTATGTTGCAGGAAGTGCGATGGTTATGCAATATTTGTCTTTTGCATTACATCCACTCAGTTTATTTCACAGCTGAACTATGGCCCCAGTACAAAACTACTGAAATTCCACTGAAAAGATTCACCCACAAGGAAAAGTCACATCCAGCAAAAATCCCACCTGAACAAATTACTTTGATACCTCTGCAGTGTAGGTATAGAATAACACAATCATAGAAATATTAGTAAAAGTGAACTTTAAGGGTTCTGCTTCCCTCCAGAACTGTCATGAATAATAAACAAGTCATGATTCTGTCTAACCAGCTCTTGAAAAGTCCCAAGAGTCTCTGGCCAACCTGTTTCAGTATTACCATACCTTTGTAGGGGAAACATTTCTCCTAACATGTACTTTGAATCTTCCCAAGGCACCTTTTGTGGTCGTTGCTCCTTGCTAGACTGTCACTGAGCAGTTTGGCTCAGCCCTTTCCTAATTACCCTTCCTGCTCTTCTTCACATTGAAGAGGTAGAAAGGTGAGAAAAGACACAGCAAAATCCTTCAAGCAACCTTTCATCCATGATACACTTGGAAGAAATAAGACTTTTCTATCTGTTTTAAACTTAATTTTTTCTATGTCAAAAGCTATCCTGAAACAGATCTGAAAAATATTCCCATAAATTATGCAAGTAAGTAATTTGGGTAATATTAACAAAAAACCAAAGCAACTATGTTCCCCAGGTCAACAAAAGAAATAGGAAGCACATTTAAACAGGGCATTTAAAATATATTTTTTAACAGGAGTTATATACAAGAATATATTTTCCAATTGCTAAAGATGTGGTTTTAGATCATTATTATAAAATAAAAAGCACAATGGTCACAAGATGCAAAGATACATTACAGAAAAATCTCACTCTGCCACCTTTCAAAAAAAATGTGTAAGCAGCCTCAATGCCAGATTAAACAGTGCTTGTCCTACCACAGCCAGCACAAACTGCATATTTTGAGCTAACCTAAGCATCCTGTAGCCAGATCAAATTTACCCTGAGTGCTTTGATAGCACATAGATCGGATATTAATGATGGTGAAACCACAGCTCACATTGTCAGACACCTACATAATGCAGCTGGGTGATTTTATAGATATGTGATTGTACCTGCACAAAACATCCAACATCTGTGGAATGTGACTAACAAATGTGCTGAATCCTGAAACCAGGTGGAAACACATTTCTTTTACCATTCACTTTCAGAACTAATTTTTGATAGTATTAAAGTCATAGATAACGCCTCATAGTGCCAAATACATCTCAGTTAATCAAATGAAATGTTCTTAAATATTTAGGATAGCTTACAAACTGCTATCTTCCCACATTTAAAAATTAAAATGGCTTATTTCATTATGCAGAAATCATCTGGGCACACAGTTCTGTCATACAGCAACTAACTCAAAAGAATTATAGCTAAGTGGTTTGCACAGTCTATATTTAGTGATTCCTACTTCCAAATACTTAGACACTAGATATGTCCTTAAAGTATTCTTAAAGGGATTGGCAAGTATGTCTATGTGTAAAATATGATAATCCTATGTTAATTCTCCTCCTTACCACTCTGTAGATGCCTGGGAACAAACCAATGTAAGCATTAAGCTTGCTTGAGTTTGCACTGCATTTGTATTCATTAACCAGACTATTAGTGAGAGCATTTTAGAATTCTCTGACTTTTCCAATAGCTGTGTATGTACATTCACTGGCTGTATTATTTATCTGTGTGAGTGTGCATCTACCCACCCATCCGTCTCCACTCTGCATGCATACAGATCAATATGTGTCCCTGTATATTTATGTCTCTCACCATTCTCAAGACATTCAGTCTACTTCTCTGGCACCAGCTTTGGGAAACTACTGCTTTAGCTAATGCCCTTCTGACTGAAAACACAGCTCCATGCATCATTGACAGGAACCAAGGCAAAAAAGTAGAACAAACAGATGGAGGTGCAAGAAAGGGAAGTATTTATGCTAAATTTGAGAAAAATAAAGGGATTAAGAGGATGTCACAGACTAGATGATTTAAGAAGGGGATTTCTTCTGAAGAGGGGATATTTCTCTGTTAGAATAGAAATCTATCATGTATTCTAGTCAGGGTTAATTCTAACACCTAGAACAAATCTAAATCTTAAACCCAAGATTAAGAGTTGGCTTGTGGTGTCTATTGTATCTGTCAATGGCTTTAAAAACCAGGGAGAAAATATTTTATGTTTGGATTCAGCCAATACAGTAATAATATTTATAGGCTGCCTTGGGAGAAAAAATAATTTTACACATTTTTCAGTAATTTGAATTATTTTAACAAATTAAATTTTTTTTCCATCGTCTTTTAGAGACACTGGATTAAGAAGGTAATTTCCCTTCTTCTCCCTGTCACTCTACATTTGTAGTTGTAGACTAACCCTAAGCCTAGCAGCTATGCATTTGTAGGGCTATCACAAGCAGTGAAGAAATTATTTCTCTAAACGTTCTGAGCTAACTGTGCTGGAACTGGGTGATCTTTAAGGTCCCTTCCAACCCAAGCTATTTTATGACTCTCTGGCATTCATGCACCAGATCTCACATCTGATCATGATGTTGGTCTAATACAGACCTACTGTCCCAGTGCTTTTATCTCCAACGGGTCTGACCACTTACAAATACCTCCACCCTTATTTCAAACTAAACCAGAGCACAAAGAAAGACAAAGAAAGACCCATGGCCATGGTGATCTCATGAAATCATACCTGCCTTATATTTAAATCAAGTAATGAGCTCCTCTCTTACTGTCCTATGTGTTTCCCAGAGCAAATGGCCAGTGTATCCAGGGAACTTCTCCTCTGCTACTACTTTTTCCCTCAGGCACAAATAGCATGGTGCTTACATGCAGACTCAAAGATTATACCAACATCCATGCAAAAACCCATACTGCTACATGATAGCTTTTAATCTGATCCCATACTCAACACATCCATGTAAATCCCTAGTGCTACTAGGATAAACATCTCAGAAAACAGAAGCTGTTTAATTATTTCTAAAGAAACAATTCTTTTCTTCTCCATCTGTTAGGTATAAGTGAAAGAAGCTGAACCACATGCTGAATAAGATGATTTGGGTTGCATTGTCAAACTCATTACCAACTTCTTGTATGACTTGGAAGAGGGCAGTCAGTTCTGAGGTGTTCCCCGAATACAGAAATCCCCCAGATGGCATTTTAATGGAGGAATGCTGGCTTTTCTATAAAATTCTGCTCTGAAATTACAGAGAAAAGGTGAGATTTACTTAGTCTGAAGTTGTATTTGCTGTAGGGTATTGCACATTTAATACCTGGAAGGTAAGAAAAGCAGAGAGAAGCTATAAGACTGCAGCAAACTAAGTGTAATGATAACAACTCTGGTGATGTTAGCGAGAAAGCAGCAGCATTAGCACCTACACAGCGCAAATGCAGTGGGGGAATCCAGAGTATTTACAGATGTTCATCAAACAGTAAAGCCTCATTGCACTCCACTTGGCAGAAAAACAATTCCATTCGCATTTCTCATGATTCTTTTATCATTGACTTGGATTTAGCAGAGTATAGTAACATTTTATCCCTGATGAAGGCACAAGACTGGGAACATTGGCATATTTTGTGAGTATAATTCATTTTTTTGTTCTGGTTGGAATGCAGCAGAGTGCAACGTTACTGCTGGGTGAACACCTGTAGTTAGAAAACACTGGTTTGCTCAGAGGACCCAAAGCATGCCAAACTGTTCCCTGGAAGGATTTGAAAAATGAGCATTAAAAAAAAAAAAAAAAAAAAAAAAAAAAATTCCTCCTGTGCACAGAAAGAAAGAGAGAAGCAGGTACAAAACTATTCTTTCAGTGCCAGATGTCAAAAAAACAAAATCAAGAATTTTAATCTCTTGAGGATGAATTTCAGCTTTGTCTGTAGGACAAACTAAGGCTAATCTCAAACACTGTAGGATTCAGTTCCTCAAAGCACCAAAATACACACTTATCCCAGTTTCTCAAAGTACTGAAATGCATAAAAGTCAACAAGACCAGTGCAAGGAATGATACTGAAACCCTTTTCTTTGAGACAGATTAATTTCACTTTTATGGAAAAATGCCATCTAGAAATGAAAGGATTTTATTTCAAACTGTCAAAACATTCCATTTAATTTGCAAAATATCCAAATATGATTTGGCTGCAACTATTTTAGCCAGTTTTGATTTACAGGAACAGCGCACATCTTTATAAAACATGTTCTGAAAATTTGACTAAAATTGCAGACAGCCTTTGCCATCATGAAACTCCTTTTTCAGAGAATATCTGTTCCTTGAGTAAAAGGACACAAGGACTTGATTTTCATGCTAGAATATTAAATTCTACTTTCCTAAAAAAAAACATGCTCATGGACACTCTACTTCTCAAAAAATAAATTCTAAAAATAACACACTTCATTTCTGTCTTCTCCTGTTTTGCCCTCCACTATTGAAGCCCAACAGACACATTAATGGGATTGCAACTCATTCAAACTAATTTTGCTTGTGCAATCTGCTTTACCTTGTCTTTTGTTACTGTCGACATTGTGAAACATAAACTCTGTTTTGGTGAACTGCAGTAAAATAACAGGTAAGTGACATGTTCTTGAGAATTTCCAAGTTTCCTTTCATTTGTTCTACTCCCTAGATGATGTTATCTGCCATTAATTTACACAAGATTTCCTTTCCCCTTTTATATAACATACAGTTTGGCAGTCTGATACTGCTGTTCTAGATGATTCCCCATCTTTCTCTCCTTCCACTGCTCTACCACACAGTTTGCCCTCCAGGCATTTTACTGTTCCTACTAATTTATGCTTCTCTCCTTTGACATTTCACCCCTTCAGTGGTTCTCCTTCACTCTTTTCCTTCCAGATCTTTTTCAATGCTGTGATTAAACAACACTAGATACAGCAAAAATGGGTAGGAAAATATAATTTCATTTGATCACTTCAGGTTCATCCATAAAGGAAAAAAAAAGACAATTATGCAGTTAAGTATCAAAATCTAAGTATGATAAAGCTAAATCAATGGTGATGGATATATTTCTGAGACAGAGTTGACTTACATATATCTGAATTCAGAATTAGGCCCTCTATGTACCCATGTTCTTGACATGTTCTTTCAGCACATAAGTTTCCTATTGCAGATTTACAGAAAATGGAAAACAATACTAAAAATCAAAGCATTGGCCAAATGTTTCAAATCTCAAAATAATGTTGCTAATTAGAGCTGAAACACAAAGTGTCTAGAAGAAAAGAATCTGGAACTCTTATGTTTGCTACCAACAAATCTTAATAAAGCATTCCTCCATTAAGGTTACCAAGCAGAACCCATAATATTTTTACCAGTATGCATCTACATGAAATCTTTGTAATAGTCTAAAAATAACTGAATGGGATATGCTGGTTTTTGTGTTCATCTATTGCACTAAAATTCTTGGTATAAGAATCACCTCATTAATGTTTCAGAACACAGTATAAATACTCATTTCAGAAAAAAATTATAAAGAATAAACCAATTGATAATGCTGTACAGGACTAGTCTAGTATACATTATGATTACCTAAATGTGATGGTAAAAGAGCAGATAATTTCCCCTCTCATTTTTTTCAATAATCTCATGTAGTTTAAATTATCTACATCTATCAACTCCACACACTGGCCAAGGCTCAAACAGTGTTGACCAGATCCACAGAAGTCAATTAGTTATGCCAATTTGCTCCAGCTGAGGATCGATTCTCAGTTGTCTTTTTGCTTCCTATAGAATATTCTGTAGGAAGCATTGCTTTGATGAAGCTTGGTCAGCATGTATGGCAAATGTCAACAAGAAATTCCTTCTCACCAGCTTTTGGACTTCTTAAAAAAGACAGTTTTAAAAAATCCAATCTACCACTTAGAAAACCATAGGCTTTCACTGAAATTGCAGAGAAATTTAAAATTAACTCTAAAGGAAGGGACTTCAACATTATTGATCTAGTAAAACTAACATGCTTCTTTTCCTTTGGCAGGTTTTCCTAAATTTGCAATTAAATCATTAAAACCATTCTTGTCCAGATGCTGTTGATGAGAAACAATCACAAGAAATGGGGCAAACAAAAGAAAGTTCATAAAATACATTAACTTTTACTAGCCAAGCTGCCATGCATTAGCATTTTTAATAATGACCTCATTACCATTTAGCTCAACAAGCAAACAAAAACTGTTTATTTGATTATTTATTCTGAAATAATTTAGTTTTTTTTATGTGCTCTTGTTATGAGTTCACTAACGTTAAAGGCACCGCTACAATCAGTTAAGTAATTATCATAGGATAAAAGCTTTTACCATGAAAAAGTTTTGTTTGAAAAAGCATGAACTGCGATTCTCATTGATAGCTTTCACCAAGTGCAGGATTCAGTACATTGTAGCACAAAGGCCTAGATTATCTCCCTCTGTTAAAGGCTTAAAATTCTACAACCAGACCATGCCAGTTACCAGTATCAGATTATGATAACAAGATCATGTTCAGTTATAAAAACAAGTGTCTAAACTTTTCTCATGTCACTTTCTATCTAAGTCCCATTGCAGTTGTGAAAGGACCCATCTGAATGTGTGTAGAGGCTCATTTTAAAGCTAGCTCTTTGAACTGGATTCATGGGGTATTTGCATAAGAAGATTTGGGTAAAAAGAATGGGCTGGTGCTGCATCTGCCCATTAATATGCCTGCTAATTCAGCACATTGTAAGCCTATTGATGTATCACAAAAGGCTCAAATTCAAGGACAGTTATCCTATTGCCATTGTTAGGGTTTGAATTCAAGTAATATGTTCACTATAGGAATACAGTTGTTACAATTAGATATTTTTCTATAATGGTATAAAGAACTAACGACAATCAGAATTACAATAACGCTGATAAAACTTCAGAATTCATGAATTCTATTATTTTAAAAGATGCAGGTGCTGATTAATTTTGCTTTGCATAATACTTGGATCTTGAGAGCTGGAATACTTAAAGAGCAGCAGCAAATTGTGGCAATATAACCTATCAAAGCTGGCAGTCTCCCTTTAGTGCCAATGCACATTTATCTTGCTTATGAGAGTTTTAATAAAAAATTAAAACACTAAACTGAGTTGCAACAAAACGGAGAAGACCTACATTGTGAGCACAAGGAGTGGGTATTTTAATCTTGCTTATGAAAAATGCAAAAGCATCACTTGTGCTATCAGGGGATATCCTACATGGAACATTTTTATGGTGAATATGAATTGCTTAAAAACACTGTATACTCACAAATGGAAAAAAGAGCACAATCAGTGATTCTTGCAGGAAGCACAGAGGAGCCACTGCACCAACTCCACAGTGGATTCAGAGCAGACACTAAGGCACGCAGGGAAATAAAAAGCTGCTAGCTGAAGTGCTGTAGAGAGATTTTAAAGCACGTAACACAAAGGAAATGCTAAAGAACGGGCTAAATGGAAACAAATGCAGAAAACAGCAAATTAAGTCTAGTCAAACTCAGAGCTTCAAGGTCCTAAGTTTGTGTGTGTTTAAGACCACAGCGCGTGGCTCACAGGGGAAAAACGAGGGAAGCTGTGTGTGGTGGTCAGAGGGTTTTCTGAGACGGACTGTGCCGCTCTGCTCTGCTCTGGCCAGGAGAAGCCCAGCTCCCGCCGCAGGCCCTGCGCTCCCACACTGCCGCATTGTCCGGCCGCTGGGCGCGGGGGCACGGCCACATTTTTCTCACTCCGAGTCCCTCAGAGAAGACATCAAAGACCGGAGAGATGTGCTCTTTGTGTTGTTTGGTCTCTGACTCTCAACATGTGGTTTCGCAGGCCCAAACATCGGCACCTTTTAACCTATTCTGTTCAGCTTAGGCCTCAGCTCCATTTGAGCATTAGGGAAACTATAGTAACCGATAATCTGCCTGTTCCTGAATAGAAACTATGTACCTTGTCACACAAGAGCCTGAGGATCACCATTCGGGACAAGTTCCTTTACAGGCCCTTGGCTTTCTTCGATGGGGCCCGGCCTGTCCTGCTGAAAAGGTGTCAAAACCCTTCGCCTTTTTGCGAAGGGGGATCTGTGTTAATGTTAATTTATATTTAACAAATGGGATATTGTCCCTCAGAATGTATCAGTATTTGATGATCTATTACAAATGTTTTCATCAAGTCATAAATGTGGGCCCTTGACAAAAGGCGAAAGGTCTCTGCAGGGAGCAGGACGGCGGCGGGGAAGGCAGGGACCTGTTGCACTGTGACTGTGTTTTTGGTGCGGACCAGCCCCGTGCAGGTGGTGACAGCACATCTCCCACCCGCCCCAACACCCCATGCTGGGCACCGAGGCCAAGTGACGCGTCCAAACTCGGCAGTAAAGTGAGCAGCAAAGCCTCCTTCCAGGCCCGAGTGTGCTGAAATCAAATGCTGTCTCCATCAGCAAGTTGCAGAGAGAACTTTGTTAGTTGTTGGTTTTATTCATGTAAGTATTTTGTAGCGATCTGATCTCCATTTAATGAGCCTCCCCCCAGGCATGGGGAAAACCTTATCACCAGTCCCATTTTTCACTCAGTCTCTAATCCGGCGCTGCACTGTCTTGTATTAGCAGGAAAAACAACAACAGCAACTATGTATATCGTGTAGATCAGAGCCAGGAAAGAAAGGAACAAATGTCAAGGGCTTGAAGAAGCAATTCCAACCCAGCTTCATTTCATCTCTGTCATTCTCTTCTGACTGTCACGCAACAGCTGCCTGCTAACACATTTCCCTCAACAAAAAAAATGACATTTCTGCTTTCTTTAAAATAGTTTAATATTAATAGGGAGGGGAGCTAAATTGTTGACACTGCAACCAAAATACTGTGCTGCAAACCGAAGTATTTGGTATGAAACTCAAGACCTTCTGCATTAAGCTCTCTCACAGTGACCTGACATAAACTGGCAACTGGCAGCCGTCTGCTTTTGGCAGCTTGGCATATTTGGTCATTTATTGGGTGCATGTGAAGATCAAATGGGTTAAGATTCTTCTCCTTAAACAGCAGGGAAAAGAACATCAAAAAGGTGTAAATTTCATTTCCCCAGTTTTGATTAAGTCAAGCATGAAATGAAATGTAATACTCTCAAGTGGCAAGGGTTTATACTATTGATGTTGTTACTTCTGCTTCACAAAGCCCAATCAGCCGACAGCGAGTTGAACAAGCTAACAGAGTTTCAGGGTGGCCAGATGGAGGGTTTTTACTATGGTTGAAAAGACAGCTTAGTGCTTGCCTCTTCAAGCCAAGTCAATGCCAACTGTGTGAAATCCTGGCCATTCTACCCCTTCTTTTTTTTTTCCCCTTGTCTCAGTGCTGGTGGCTAGCACCACAGAGACCTGATAAAAAAAACAAACTCTTAAGCAAAACAAGGCATTGAATTAATATTTTTTGTCAGAAGCATTGTTTATCTTCCCCCCAAAGTGCAGAGATTTCTGAATTCCTGATGCAGATCAATCTTACTACAGTATTTAAGCAAATGGCAAAATCTATTGCAGTTAAACATTATCTGAAAGGAGGCCTTTGCAAAACTTTGGTAGTTTCTCTGAGATTAAAGTCATAATGCTATTTGTTTTCAATAGTGTGGTGAAGCAAAAAATCTACTCATGTGCTTTGAAAATAGATGAAGATTTAAACTGTACGTTGTTCGTCCATTAAGGGAAACGAGAGTTAATTCAGAACGCTGTGAGATGTACATAGAGAAAGTCTTTAGATCTAGATACAAAAGTAACAGGTCTTAAATTGAGTGTGGTCTTACGTCGTTAGGAAATTTGTCCTTTTTTTATAGGTGCTTTTTCAGGCCCCTTGTTCCCACTACATTCTCAAATTTAATGCCCTTGCCACTATACAGCTGGACTAGAATAGAGTGGCTTTAGTAAAGACTTAATAGAATCTTTAATGCTTCTAACAATCCACTCCCATTGAACTGCATTAAGTAGATATTATGGAAGGACAAAGAGCTAAATAGCTCAACATCAACCTCATTAGGCATGCAGGCAGGCCTTGAACCATTTTATGGGCAAGCCTATTGTGAGTACACTCACCAGGTTAGCTTTAAATTGCAAATGATACCCTGAAAAGGGAAGAGAAGTTTTGGAGAATGGCCTCACAGAAAGAAAATCATTTTAGGCTATAAGAAAATGAAAGGCATTGTTAAAATTGCTCTGACCGTAGCAAATGAAATACATCATGGACTTGAGAGGCTGAATGCTACACTTGAGGGTTTTTTGTTGGCTTTTTTTTTTGTCCGTTGAGGAATGTGGTGTACAGCAGAATATAAACAATATACAATATGTAAAACTTAGTAAGGGTGCCTCAACGTACTATCCTTTGTCTGAAGTTAAATAAATGATAAGAGCACAATAATTAAGTGGAAGCAGAAAGACAAAAAACATACCATTTGAATAAAAGGCAAGGCATGAAGAATGTTATTTATTGAAACTTTCCAGCAGTGCACTGCTTAATCAATAAGGATTCATTTAGTCTTAGCACTTCTGTGTTCAAAATTTTATATTAAAAAAAAAATGTCTCTCAAGAATTGTTTGCAACTGCAAAGTGCTTTAACAACTGACATTATGATGCTGCAAGTCTGGGAACATATTCCCAAGCAGAGCCCTTCTCTGTCACCTTAGTGGATGAATAATTGTGCCTTTGCATATTCCTTGTCATAAATGGCAGGAATGAAGGGACCCTAAGGACCGCACTGGCAGGATTGGTGCTGTACAAGCAGAGTAAATTAAAACGAGGATTAGAGCAAGTATGATTGGGGATGACAAGCAGGGCAGTTGTCACCACACAATGTGCCTTTTTGCCCATATGGTCTGCACCAAGCTTACGCAGCACAAACCCTCTAACATGGATGCTTATTAAAGCATTCCTTCTTGATCAGGACATAAAGTCCTTAAAGCTCCATGTCATCGGAGAAAAACAGTGCTTCTTTCACAACTTGGGTAGCAGCCTCAAGCACTGTTATTTATGAAGTTCTACAGGCAACTGCCCTATCTTTACTTTTCCTTAGTGTAATATACAAGAAAGCCCATAAATGTGAAAAATGGAGGTTACAATCCACAGTTATAATTATACATTGTATAGGTTATTAAATGTGATAGTGAATTAACTGGCAACTATATTTTAAATAAAAATCAAACACCTGAGATATTTCAGAACTGCCTCCCAAAGTATGGATTTGCAGTGTACACAGACTATGGGTGATTTTTAACTACGTTTAAGTGGATAATGAAGGCACACAAAATTCATGCTAGGAAATATTTGAGTGATCATATACACAATATTAGGAGCAAAATAGAAGAGTTTGTCAAATTTCTTACAGCTTACAAAAGCAGAATAGATCAATTTTGTTTCTAAACTCTTGTGCCCTCTCACAGGACATGCCTGATTTTCTGTGCCTTAGTTCCCTCTCTGGTAAAATTGAGATAATTACACATCATATTACCCATACAATTATACCAAAAGCATATACCTGTTAATATTTCTTTTTGCTGTTTATTTCCCTTTTGCTCAAGGATCATACCACTGGCCCTGATTTACAGAAGGGTATCTAGATTCCAAAAATGCCCATGAATAATTTTAAGTTTCTGAGAAGAGTTCTGCCTATAGCAAGATGCTATTGCAATGATGCTTTCTCAGTCCCGCAATTAGGCCCTCAGACAGTGGTGAGAAAACAGAGATATAAGAAATTTTATTTAAATTTTATTCCTCTGTGGTCTATAACACAGCTCTATCTGATCTAAATACAACATCAGATTTAGGTTGTTCCTTTCAGCTTGATCTTTTTCTCAGCCAGAACAGCCAGTTGTGCAGCAGTAATGAATTTAGGAAATCTCTTACGTAGAGTAGCATGTAAAACATGGCATTAAACAGGAATCAGGAAAAACACTGGCAGGTACAACTCTACAGGCACCTTCAGGAATCATCCAAGATTTCCTGCTAAACTAGACAGAGGGTTCTTATAGAAAGCTGGAGGCCTTTTGGTGAGAGTCTCACTCTGAAAGAGAACCTGGTAAATTATCCTTTATGATTTTAGTTTCTCCCAAACTTGTGCCACCAGGATAGAAAACATTTATTAAAACATGTTATTTCTTGCTAATACTCCTACTTTGGGACCTCTGGAGTCCTGGATTTGTTTCTCAAAGCAAAGCCCTCCTTGTGCTTTGTAGAGTTAATAAAATGAGTATGAAAACATTCCCTGCTGTTAGTGAATTGTAAGAGCCAACATTTCCTGCTGCAGTAAGTCTTGGCTGCTGAAGAAGAGCCCAAGCTCCATGGATACACTACAACTCCCTCCTTTAGCAGGTGGGCAACTCTGAACTTTCATAAACAGAGTACCCAGTATGACAATTTTATCACAACAGCTCCTAGATCCTACATATACACACATTTTTAATGTAGAAGTTTAAGCTGGCAAAGAACAAGCTGAAAGATGTAGAAGTGATGTGGGGTGCTCACCTCCTTGGTTATGAGTCCTTCCTATCTTTAACTTACAAGCATCTTAGACTAGGTCTCTTCCCTCAAAGAATCCACAGATTTTTTCTTTTCTGCACATTGTCTCTTGGCATGTAACTACTGCCACAAATGCTGAAGAGGATCACAGTAACCTTAACTTCACTTGGCACCTAAAAATCACAGGCAGATGTGCTAGAAATATTCTAAGAATAACTACATATCTTCTAAGATGATATTACATTTACCTCATTTCGTGTCCTAAAATCTTTGAACTATTATCTTTTTTATTTTCAAAGCTGTTTGACTTAGACTATTCTGCATGAACGTCACATTGAATTCAAAAAGATTAGGCCTTCAGAAGAAGGCAGGCAGTAAACTCAGACTTGGCCAGTCATCATTTGGATGGATATATTCATATTTATTAGGATGGCCAGAGGCCTTTTGTTTCATGCCTAGATTTTGTTAGACACTGAAACAAATTAGAAAATACAAAGTACACCCTTTTATGGGTACAAGGAACATTGGCACCAATAACCATGAATATATTTCATATTTTTGTTTCATCTACACTGCAGTAGTATTTGGGCATTAATCTGCAGGAGCATGGCTACAGGAAAGAGTGGCCCCATAATTAAAGCATCATGCCTAAGATTTGGGAAGCCAAATTTACATCTCTATTCTATGAAAATATCTTGATCACTTAGCTCAAGATACTCAAATGTAGTTAGAAAACATACGCCTGTTAAGCTTATAATTCTCAATGAAAATAATTAAGAATTCTAATTCTTTTGTAAGACATTTATTAAGCACCTACACATCTTTGAGGATCAGAACTTGAGTCTCTCTGTGCTCCAGTTCCCTGATGGTCAAACAAAGATGACTGCATTGCCCTACTGGGCAGGGATATTCTGTATCTGCCCTACAGCCTTGGAAATGCTCACAGTTATAGATACAGCAACCAGATAAGAACTGTAAATATGATAATTTTCAAGAAACATGGTTTAGCATAATTCTATTCCTATATTAATATTGTTGAAAGGGAAACAGCTTTTTAAAATGCTGTGTTGAAGGCATATTTTTTTCATACTTGAGAGATCTCCCTTTTGGAAGCTTGAACTTTTTTTTCAAAAACTCTGTAAACACTGATATGATCATTATTTTAAGCATACTTTAAAAAATTCATTCTAATATTCTTGAAAGTTCTTTTAAAAAGAAAAGGAATAAACTGATTTTGACTGGAATATTTCAGACAGATATTCAGGCTTTCAAAATGTGTACAATTTCCTGTATATCTATTCATATAAGGAATTATTGACTAGCCATGAAAAGAGATTCAATGAAGTGAATGTTAAGGACTTCTTATTTCACACTTCTCACTTAAATTCTAGATTGAGGCTACAAAATTAAATCAAACGATTACACACTCGAGGATATTTCATATGAAGTGACTTCTGCTCAGTCTGATCTAATCTACACTGAAATGTAACAGTCAGTCTCTAAGAACTTTAAAGTATCACAAGCTTCATTGACTTCATATGACTTAACACTTTAAATGTATTTGAGAATAGGCCAGGAGAAATTCCACAAAAGCAGGACATTAGGCTTAATGGCAAGGTGATATTACAGTACAAAACTTTTTAAAGTAACTATTACTGCTCTGATTTTAATTTCCCCCTGCACTGTCCCCCTCATCCCTCAAGATTAAATAACATTTTTCAACAGGCTTCACACCATGTGCAATACATTTCAGACCTGTTGAGTAGATATCCTGAAATTCTTACACCTCCTGATGTCACCATTCCTCTGAAAACATGGGAACTATGTGTGACTAGACAAAGCACTGCCCCACTCCTGCAAACACATGCCTAGGTATGCAGTTAACTTGATACACTGCAAATTGTCCCATAAATCTGAGTGTGCCTCCAAGTGTTTGTGGGCTTGCAGCCGAAATGAACATCCACATTCAGCTTCCACTGCATTAGGACTGAGTTGAGGTGGGTGACAACTGCCAACTGGCTTCCCCCAGGGTCCACCTAGAGACAGAGCACAGATCCCCAAATACCTTTTTCATTTAATTAGTAAAGCTTTCATGTGATATTTTGACAGAATCGTCCCACCTGTCCTAACAGTTACAAAACACGTATTTTCATCACTTCGCTTTTCAGCACTTCCATTGACTTAAAACAAACCTTGAGCAACGATAAGCCTTAAGATAAGGGAAAAGACAGAAGACAACTTGAACACCTTTTTTTTTTTTTTGTGGAGGAAGAGATAATTAAGTGCAGTGTTCAATGATCTTTTCCAAAACTAAACAGAAATAAGATAATTAAAAACTTTTACTGAAACAGCTATTTACATTTTTAAAGTAAAATATATATGATATAACATATCAATCATCAGCTTATTTGTTTCAATGAGGACCAAATGAAATGGAAGTTTAGTTTCTTAGTGGAAGAGAAGGTAGCTCCTATCATCATTAAAAGATAAACATGTAGGTACTGAGAAAACTAATTAAATTTTGTTGAGTAATCAGGAAGTCCCTCATGAATATCCTCTGGGGTAAGCCCTAATGTGAAGAGATCTCAATTTTGTGGTTAAATAATTTGAAGAGATTAATTAGTAAAGAATAAGCATTAAAGACAATCATGAGAAGATAAAGGTAACAATTTTTTTTTTAACATTTACTATTTTTACAGCTCTACCTGATGAAAAAGCTTTCATTTTAAAATGACTGTTAACAAGATAGCAGTCTGAATTATTTTTAACTATTTAATTTATTAGATATACGGTAGAAATAAAAAAACATTCTGAGATGAAAACTTAACTTTGAATCAGATTTGCATAAAGGATTAGGTTTTTTACAGTTCAGAACTACTTTTCAATCTTAAAGTGGGAGAACAGATCCTTATCCTGAATTTCTTTTTGTTCCTTTGGAAGTTCAGTTTAATCCAGCTTTCTTAATTTTCACCTTCTCCCTAAACCTTCTAGGCTTGTTACATGATAGCTAAGGATCATTATCCACCCAAGCTGAGGGGGTTTTCCCTTCATTAATTTCTGTAAGAAGATTACCAGTGCTTGTTTGTTGTTGTTTAAGCAAATGATTTCCCTAAGCAATTTGTTTTTCCAACTGGTTTACACTTTAATGCCCTTGATTGAATTTCAAACAAGAGATCAACTTGACCAACCAACTCTGTTTAGGGGGAGTTAAAAAAAAAAAAAAAAAAAAAAAAAGTAAGAACTTCGTGTGAACTATTTAAGCAAGAAAAGTGCTTAAAAACGTGCTCAACCATTCAGTCAGAGATGCATCATAATTAGCAGCTCACTCAGGACTTGTTTAGTTTATAAGTCAAGGTGACTTTTTTGAAGACGAAATTCTCTAATTACAACTGAAATGCATGTGTCACACCTAATAGAGGTTTTTACTCATTTAATCCTACATATTTCCTCTCCTGCTTCCCCCTGCCCCAAATCTGTCTTCATTGGAAACGTGTCAGAATTCTTTGTACTTTAAGGGATGGGTGAAGCAAACAACATGAAGATTGGGCATTTTCTGTTTGCAGTTAGAATAACATTTTTACTCAAATGGTTATTTTTAAATCATGCAGTCAAGAGACTTGACAGTAATTTAGTTTCACTTCAGCTTTTAGGCAATGAATGCACTATTTAAGCACTCTGGGCCTCTTAGTGAACTTTGTATATATAAATTTGTACAAATGACAGGCTAAGCAATGAGATATCATCCTCGATTAACATATTCCAGAGTAATTATCTTGATTTAGGTGATATCATACTGTTATATAATTTTTACCTGGGCTAAGCAGCCACCTCAATAAAAAAAGAGTCAAATTTAACTCCATCAATCCCACTAACAGTTGGATGATGCCTGTCCACTGTTGCAGTGGGGATGTCCTGCAACAGTCCAGTAGGCCAAGTTGTAAAATCCATATTCATGTATTGAAGTTTTTTATTTGTGGGATTGGAATGTACTTCCACACAAAGCTGGCAGAATCTGACTATTTCTACAGGTGAGCACCACTCCTACACCCTGACTACAGTATGACTTGTCAACCAGTTTCTCTCTCCTGTTCCCCTTACCAGGAACTCCGTGTGTTCTACTGCTAGACCAATTGAACAGACACCCCTGCTGCTTAGAGAGAGAAAGCTGCTTTTATATAAACTGCACAGGAAAAATATATATAAAATCAACAACAGCAAAAACCCAAAAGGGTGACCAAAACATGACAATCAAGAAATGAAAAAACAAAATAGCCAAAAAATCAACATAACTTGATTCTTAAGACTGAAATTTCACTTTTGACCTTAGAAGTTTGCAGAACACCCAACAGCAGCATTGCCTCTACCCAGACTGCCTCACACCTAAAAAAGTGCCAAGCATTACACAGAGAGGCAGCTGCAGTTTTTTTCCTGACAGCACAAAGGGATCACAACCCACAAATGCTTAGGAAAGAAATTAACAACTCTATAAATACTGGGTTTTAACGGAATGGGAATTTCAGTGGTGAAAAAAAAAGTGTAAATGTGAGTACTGGTCACTGTAAAAACAAGCAAACGCAAGGAATAAAATTATTAATAGTAAGTGTTCTAAATTGACAAGTGAAACCTATTGTTAATATCCAACAAAGGAGCTCAGGGCTGTGCACCCTAAGCAAGGCTCATGGTTGCAATTCTCCTCTGTGATGACCTTACACACTGGCTACTTTACATTCCACTGAGGTCTGTGCCAGCTAAGTACCTTGGAAACTTTGAGATATGACCTAATATAAATTAACTGTTATGAGGTCATATTAAAACGGGAAGCCCATCTATTTTAACTTTGCTAGCAACAAACAACACAAGTAGATTGAACCATGTCAAGCTATCAGCATGCTGTGGAAACTGTCACTGATGGAGATGTTATAGATGTTATATTGTATGAGATTCCCTTTCCTTGCCTTTTTTTTTTATAAATAAAGAGTATCACAGTATTTCTGACTTTGGTGTTAAAAGGTAGATCAATAAACAGGTAATCATTATTAAAACCCAGGATACCCAATCATGAGCATAAGTTATTGATTTGACATTTATCCTGCCACAAATGTCTTCTAGTTAAGTGTTTCAATAATCTAATTTTGAATTTTTTTTTATTCTTTGAGATCCCTGGATTCTGACAGACCCTTATATATATTCAGGAACTTGTAACAATGCCACGCTAACATAACCAGGAAATGAATGCTAGCAGGTCTGATTTTGGGAGCTGGACATAAAATTATATGAGCCTATTTCTAAAGCAAATAGACTTTAGAAACAATGAATTTCTATATATAAAAGTTCAGAACTAAAATTGCTAAAAGAAACAGTGTAATCCATTCTAATAAGTGTATTCTAATTAACCCACTTTGAAAATTGCATTCAAACCACATATATGCAAATATTTGCAACTGGTATATAAACAGTGCCTATATGGCATGAAAAAAATAATCTTAGTTTAGGAACAGGATACACAAAGAAATTTAATTTCATGATGAAACATAACATTCTGACATAGGAATGTTGTCACTTAAAATAATACCCACATTTTAATATATCTTTTCCCAATCTCACCTCCTACTGTCAACACCATCAATTTCAGCAGTGCTCCTTCCCCTCTTTCAACATCAAAATGCAGTCCTTCCAGTATCATTATTATCAACCTGAGCAAACTAAATGTGAAAAGGTGCCACTAATAGGACAGCTTTTGACATCACATCTTGAACCAGAATAAGCAAACAGGCAAGTCAAATCTTTAGGGTCAAGCTTTGAAGTCAATTTTCTGACCCAGGAAATCATGTTCTGTGACAGTGATGACAAACAGTGAACACATGCCTTGTATAAATATGTCTATGAATGTTGCCTTACAAACATTCACAGTCACCATCTCACTGGAGCCAACTATGAAAAGAAAAATGGGAAGTTTACATTTTGAACATCCACTGTTTGACATGCTGCTTTAACAACAACAACAAAAAAAATCCAACTTTAAAATAGCTTTCTTCTCTTAAGTGGAGTTAAAAATGTAATAAAAAAGCACATACATACACCTAATTTTCAATTAACCTTCGACATCTAAACATCCAGAGAGCAGCATAATGTATACAGTATAAATGTTTTGCTATTTGGACTTCTATGCCTAAAGCACTCTCCAGCAAAGCTTTCTAGGCACAGCACTAAAAAGTCATTGTTTATTGATTTCAAAATCTAACAGACTAATTATATATTTGTAGATGACTTGACAGATTTACAAAACTGCTATATGATTTTATAATGGAACATGCTCACGTTAATCTCCATCTATGGAGATAGCTAGAGGGGGCTGACCTTTATCTCATATTTAAAACACAAGCAATAACTGAAATTCATTTTCAATTTATTTTCCAATCATATAAAAGGAGGGGGAAAAGATTACTTTATTGAATCTTTTTAGCTGGTAAAAGGTTGGAGACACACAGTCTTGATGCCTTCCAAGGAGCTACAGGGATGGTCTATAGGGAACAGACTTAATCGAATAAACTAATCTTTGCTGTGGAGATTAAGTAGATGGCTACAGCAGTAGAGTAACAGCAGAATGCAAAGTATCAGCAGCACCATCAGCTGCTTTAAAGGTGCTGTAGGCAGTAGGAAAGCTTCCCTGTTGGGTCCACCCTACTGATCCTGCAAATTTGGTAAACTTCATGGAAATTTAATAATGCTGCTGCATTGTGTTTGCCTGCTGAGCAAACAGCCTGGTGCTGCAAGGCACATATGTGATAATTTAAAAGAGGTTTTTGGAAGATACAGTAACTGCTGCTACTCAAGCCTTGGGCCTTTAAACTGAAGAGAGCATATAAAGTGTACATCCTCAAGGTAAATAGTATCTAGAGGTAAGGATGCTTTTCAAAGCAGTTCCTGACAGTTGGTAAAGTGCCTTACTTTGTAAGCACATCTTTTCAAACAGACTTTGATTCCCTATGCCAATACACACACAAAGAACTGAATTAGTCTGGGCTAGAATCTGTCATGATATATGACTAACATATTTCTGCACTTTTATGTTAGCTTAAATAAAAATTGGGTTATTTTGTTGGGTTTCTTGTTCGCCTTGTCTCTTCCATTTAGCATTCTGAGTTGGAAAACCCGACTAATTATGGACTACACATTTCTGAGGAAATGGCAGAGATGGCACCCTTTCCCTGCAGAAAGGATATTTTTACTATGGTTTAGAAGCAATCCAAAACACACACACTGCTTCTGCGCTTTCAGCCTGGCAATGAAAAGGGAAGCAAATCAGAGCTGGAATGATCCAGGTTTCAACCTATACAATGAACTTATTTAATAAGAATAAAAAGAAACATTTCAAAAACAATTACTGCTGCCTTTGGATCCTGGAACTTGAAAGAAAACCGCAGCTGCGTTGCTCATTCCAGCAGCTCACAGTTCACAGGGTAAGCAGCACTCGTCAATATGAATCAGCTGTGAAAAGCAGGGCTCTGCTTGGACTTCAGTTTAAATTGGCCATCCCTGCAATATTGTTATTACAGTTAATAAAAACTGTTGCCTAACACTTTGACCACAGACCAGCGGAGCCGGGGAGGGGTGGGGCTGGGGAAAGGGTATGTGTCAGGGTATTAATGTCCCTGAAAGACTGAAATTCTCAGAACCCAGGGTTCCAACATCAGGGGGCAACACTTAATGTGAAAAGTATTTGAGGGAAGGTAGTTCTATGGGTTACTTCTGGAGGTGACAGTCTTCCTTGAATATTGATTCCCCATGTGACAGAAAATGTGAAAGAGATATTAAATGAATTTCAAGTGTACTTCAATAGCAGTTTAGCACTAATAAGCAACTAGTGAGGGGAGAAGCTTTCCTCTTCTTTGTCAACAAGATATTGGCTATCAAAGGGCAAATAATATATCAGAAAAGCAAAAAAAAATCACTCTTTTTTCTTTCCCTTTTTCATTGAGGCCAGGAACCAGCATTATTCTTGTGGCTCTTATAATTTCCTCTGTCTTGCTTAACTCTCTCCCATCCCAACTCTCTTTTATAACAATCAGATTATTTTGGACTTTATATGGAAGATGATAATAATAATGATCAGCATTGTAATGCACTACAGTTATAGCACACACCAGTGTGCAGGAAGGCTGCAGTACCTGCAGGGCAAAGATCACAGCAGGGCCTTTAATACAGGTGATCAACATGCAGCAGCATTTATCTTGTGTTTTAGGCTCCCTGTGCAGTCTGAAGTGGGGCCACAGAGAGTGAAGAGAGCAAAATGCTGCCACCAACCTTCCTCTCTCTGCATGGTGAGCAGTTCCTCGGACATAAATGGAGATCATGGGGCAGACCATTGGAAAAACACAGTTTGTTCTAAAGAAACCTCCCACACTAGAGGAAAATACTGACTTCACAAAGACTGAGCAAATCCAACAGCCTTCTGTCAACAGCAAATGGGTACTTGAAAACAACCTACTATCTAATGAAAACAGTGTTAATCCAATTCAGCCCAAAGCATCCACAAAGCTGTGTTTGATTCTGGAAATGTTTGGTGAGTCAAGGCACAGCCCATTCAGAATAGAAGTTTTGCTATCAAGCTATTTGGAGGTATAAGTAATGTATCCCATGATTTCTGCTCCTGCCTCCGCCACACTAAATTGTCTTAAAAATTTCAGTGTCTCATGCTCAGAGAGGAAAACAAGGAAACAATGTATTAACAGAAGGCTTAATACAGACTATGCTCTCCAGGGGAGAGACAGACAAGGCAAAGCTCTGAGGATGACTATGATGACAGCTAAAGCCCTTGCCCTAGGAAGCAGCAAACCAGACATCAAACACAGAAAAGTCAACTCTGTTAGGATCAATCTGTAGAGGACCAGGCTGCATGCCAGAAACAGAGCAGCTCAGCCCCCCAAGAGTGGGTTTACAAGGCAGCCAGAGCACTAACCAAGTGTGTTTGGCTACACCTGAGCCAGCTGCACACTTGCTGGCCCGAGGGCAGCCCATGGTGAGCAGCATACAGAACCCAGCACAGCTCAGCACTCCAGAGCTTCCTCAGGTGTGTGCATTTTGTAACCCACGTACCACAGCAAAATAGCTGGAATTTCACCAGTCTTAGATCTGCTCATCCAAATATAACTCAGCCACATCTAAAAAGGCTGCAATCACTCTTTTGTCATCATTGTGGACATAACTCTTATGGCAGAAAGCAATCACAAATTAATACTAAAAGCTGAGCTGTCTTCCATGCAAAAAACAAGCAAAAGAATGAATGTGAAGAGCAGATTCCAAAGGGCTGGCAGGTGTATCTCCAGTAGGAGTGGGGTGAAAACTGTCTGCACTTCTTCCAAGAAACTCTAGCCAGGATGATTAGCTGGTGTTCATTAAATGAGTTCTGTTGACCAATTTTTGTTATCTCATAAATATTTATCTTTATTAGAAACTTAGGCTGGTTAAATGCTATCAGTAGGATTACCTATAACCTATTGAGATAATGGTTTTCTATGCTGATGCAAATGTGATCACTGTGTGAGTTAAATGACCTCTGTCCCCTGCCCCCACTAGTTGTGCAATGAAAGAATGCATTTAAGAGACAATTATTAGGTTAATTTCCTTTCTTGAATGCTGACATTGATGCTCCTGTTATTAGACCTACCTCCAGGTACTAAAAATGCAAGTGAAATAAAGAAAATAACTGGCAAGCATTGCACTGGAAAGCCTGAGGTGAAAAGCTCTATAAATTAAAAAAAAAAAAATTAAATAATGCAAAGTTATGAAAGAAGAATTCATGGAAGATTAATTCAAAAATAAGAAATCAAGAATGTGAAACTAATGGTCATATGTGGTAGGAAAACACTACTTCTAGAAAACATGCAGGTTAAGCAGCTGAGTGTCACTCGTACTGAGGCAGTCCCAGCCATAAACTACTTTCAGCAGAAGAGGCTTCCCCCCCTAAGACCCAATCTTATAAAGAAGCAAAGCAAGGCACAGAAAGAGAACTGAAGAAAGTACAGTGCTCATCATGGTGAGGAGCTGCCAGTTTCTGATTTAGAAGGCAAAACCAGTGACATAAAATTTGAAAGTTATTGGGTGTGGCAAGACTCCCATCGCTCACAGCTATGTGCACACCCCACACCACCAGCCAATGGGGCAGCACATGGGCTGGTGGAGAAATTCACTGTTCTTCGTGGCCTGCAGCCACCATCAGAACAAAGCCTTCCCTCCTGCCCCCAGTCCTTTGCACCAGCTGGCAGTAGAGACTCCCCATGCCTGAACCTCTTCACCACCAGCTGTTTGAGCACATGGTACTGCCCTGAGCCCTGCCATCACATGGGTCCAGTTAAACCGATGCTTCCTTAAGGCACAGGAACCAGAGGATGGCCCCAGTTTGCTGCTGGGGAGAGGTAAAGACATCACAGAATAAACATAAACCAAACAAAGAAGCAGTAGACCAAACTTTTCCTTCTAGGAGAATCTCTTCATTCACCTACGCTCTTGTAGTTCCACTTCCCATACACAGTTTGTCCACCACCTGTGTATATGAATAATTTTCTGTTTAAGAAGAGCAAGGAAAATGTGACTGACTAAAACACCATACCCACACACGCTTCCAGATCTCTATAGCACTGCCACAAGGTTTCTAGCTGCTGTCACTATCTGTTTATTGTCAGTGAAAGAGCAATGGATTGCTCTTGCTTTCTGCTGATGGCCTGCTAGCCCCCAGGGGAGAAAGCACAGACTAATCTGGAAGATTAGCAGGCTATGGACCAGGCAATCACAAGCTCCCACTCTGTCTGTAGTACACTTGAACCAACAGCTTGCCTGGCAGGGAATTCTGATCCTGCACATCTTCTGTCAGACCCTGGAAAGTCGAATCCCACAGAGGCAAAGATCTGCACTTTTGTCATGGTGACAGGCAGCACACATCTCATCCTGAGCAATCCCACATCGCGGGCTAAATTGAAACAAATGGATGCAATGCTTCTCAAAGGGAGCCCCCCCAAAATAATCTCGAAGTTCATTCACTTTTATTCAATGTGAAAGTCATAGCTGGTTCTGCAGTGCAGGGCACATCCTTCCAGTGGGCACATTTCCATTTTGCCCCAAGCATGCAAGCAAAGAGAGCTGTGCTCACCCAGGGAGAGCAGCGTTGCCCTGCTGACATTGCTCTTGAATCCACAGCAACAACCAAAGCTCCATCTCCCCCCACAGCAGTGCCATTCTCAGAACCTTTAGCCATGAAGAGACTCCCGTGTTAAGGGAATGCTCTGTCAACCAATATGACACTGATTTCTTGAAACCCTTCTGTATACTGGGAAATCTAGGTTGCTTGATGAAGGAAGAGTGTGCTGTACTGGTGCAACTGGTGGCCAGTGCATTGCTCTGCACTGAGAAGATGAAATATGAATATGTCCATTTTTACTCTGCCAGGCTGGTCATCTGTGCTCTTAAACAGGTCTCCTCAGCCCTTTTGATGTAGCCATGTTGGGGCCATGAACTGTCTCATTACATCTGTCAGGGAGAGCAAGGAAATCTCAAACTCAGAAACAATATGTTGATGGCTACCTTAGAAACATTTTTTTTAACTTAAATTGTAATATCAACAATTGTTTTAGTAACTTTGGGATTCTCTCTGTCACCTTCATGTTTGCTCTGCTACAAAATTTGGAGTGCAGTCTAGACCCCACTTTCAGCTATGATTAAACTATGAAAAAAGCCCCATCACCATTTGAAATGCTGATTACCACTATCCAAAGAGAAAAAAGAAGCCATAATAAAAACTAATCTGTGTAAATTTGTATTCTGTATATAATAAACTCCACCAAAACCCATTCTCCTGCTTTGCTAAGGCACCTAAATAATTGTAAATATTACTTTATAGAAGTATCTTTAACTATTAGTTTAGAATTTTATTCTGTGCCATGAATAAAGTAATTTAAATAAATTAATATAAAAATGCAAAATCATTTCACATTAGGATTATTATATGTTTAATGTATAAAAGTCCTTTAAACTTTATATTCATATACTATATATATTATTTACTTTTTGATTTACAAATTCTGAAAAGGCAAAAGCATAATACAATGAATACTCAAAGAAAATCTGAGTTTGCACAAAGGTTTTTTTCCTTACTGTTTTAGCCCTTCAACAGGTATTAGTTTAAGTGGGTTTTACTGTCTATTTTACAGAAAATGAAACATTTAAATATGCAAGCTTTAGCTAATCCTCCAACACACAGCCTATGGACTTGGTAGGATTATCCCTTATTATAACACCGTTAGAATTGATACAAAACTGCAGTCTGATATTAAACACAAGAATTTCTAAAAATGCATCCCTCTGCCTTCTCCATTTTATCCTGCAAAAATATTTAACATTTTGAATCACTCCTTTAAGAGTCTCAAAAAATAATTCATGCAGAATTCTAGCATTTATATAATCGTGCAGCATTACTTTATGCAGTAAACACAATACCTAACATTTAAAGTTAGCACTTTCCCCCTCAATCTAATGCAGCATTCCGTGGAAAATTTGAATATATTTTCAGATTTGTTGGAGAAACCTTCATGTGTGGAAACATTATTTAATCATATGTGGAAACAGTATTTTATTTTTTCATTTAAACGTTTTAGAGCTGCCGTATTATTAAAAGTCTCATCTTCTTCCCTCTTGTGAGCTGCTAAATTTTTTTTTCAAATATAATACTGCTAGTTAAGGATATACTCCACTGAGGGACCCAAGTTCATTTGCATCCATTGGCTATGCTAAATGCTCAGCCTAACAGATGGGAATCTAATTGCAGACCTGTTGTCTGGACATTGTTAACAAATGCAGAAGTAGCAATATACAGGGCTTTTTGGAACTGAATTTGGTCTGGCAGCAGGGGAACTCCAGTTAATTACCAACATCTGAATTTCTTGTTTAATGCAGGCAAAGGCAAAAATAGAAGTACTCAGACTCAGGAGGAATGAAAACTGGATCATTAAAAACATAGACGTCAGATTACCCAAAGCAGCTATTTTGGAAAACTGGGAGGAGGGTTCCTTGTCCATAAAATGCAAGACTCCATTTTTGTGACATGGCTTCCATAAGAGAAAAAGAGACAACTGTAAATACAATCAAGTAAAGAATAATAAGCTTGGAAAGAAAGACACTGTCTCTACCATGATTCATATACTCTAACTATCATAAATAGAAATATTAGTATTGGTATTAGTATTAGACTTAACAGAGTTCTAAAAGGCAAGATTGAGTTTTTTTCTGTGACTTTGCTTTGAGTTTCAGAAATAGAAGGGAGATGAGATAGTCTGCAGAAAGCATTCAAATTACCAAAATCTGTAAATTTTTTAAATTTTCTTTGTTAAACGAAAAGGCACTTGCTCTTGTAGAAAATAATTTCTGCTATTTTCAGCCCAACTCCTCAAAATTCTGAAAGAGAAACCAAGACTATTGTGACAATGTTTACAAACCAACACATCCTCACCCCTTTTGTTGCACTGGAAATGGAGACAAGTTTTCTATGGCACTTCCCTGTTCAAATTACTCTCTTGAGCAATTATGTGTTTCCAAAACACTCAGCCCTGTAATTGTTTAATAATTTGACTTTCCTGCATTTTTTGCAGGGTTTTGTTGTTGTTGTTTGGGCTTTTTGTTTTGTTTGTGGGGGGTTTGTTTTGGGGGGTTTTGTTTAGTTTTGATGTTTTGGTGTGGTTTTGGTTCGCTGGTTGGGGTTTTTTTAAGTGAGGGATCTAGAAATACACCAAGGCCTGTATCCCTCTCAATGTTCATGGGCTTTTATGCAAAAGTCCTATCAGGAGCCTGGAAACCTACACAGTGTTGTAATATCCAAGTAACAATTTTAATAAATTGAGCTTTTTTACTTTGTCAGATTAAATTTTGATGGGTGACAGGTGGCAGCCTCAAAAAAGAGCAACACAGAGCTGGCATTTAACAAATCCAACAGTCTAGTAATCGTTTCTTCTTCTCAATGACAACACTACAGAAGAAGGAAACTGTTGTAATGGGGAATCCAGGCTGTTTCCATGGAATTAATAACTGGATCACAAAGATTTCACTGACTAACTTCTAGACAGCAGATGAAGGGCCTGATGCTGACACCCACAATGGTGAACCCACCACTTGCTACTAGTTGGCAGCAGCTGAACTTCAAGGACTTTGAAGGCCAATGGGCTGTACATTAATTGACTATTGACAGGATGCTTAGAAAATTTCACTGCCTTCCTCCTCTCTACTTGGTTATTTTATTCTAATAAAAGAGATTCTAAAATTCTATGCATATTTTCTGGTTTCATTAACTGAATTTAATTGCTGTTCAATCTCAGCCCTTGCTACTGCACCACTTTTCAGGTATCAATGGTATAGAAAATGCCAGACGTTTGTTTAAATGACAGGAATGTAATACCAAGAAGTCACTTGGAGTTTCAGAAAATGCAGGTATTGTTCATGAATGAGTTCAGGCTTTAATGCCATTTTGAACTGCCTGAAATAATTCTGCTGAAGACTATTTGGCCAAAACAATCTGATAATTCAGATAAAACACAACGGTACTTTGTCAAGGTTAAAAAAAAAAAGCACACTGAACTTGATACAAGGCCTCCAGAGTCAATGGAAGCACTCTGTACATCATGCTACAGATACCAAAACCTATTGTAAGGATCTGTTTCACAATTTCTTAGAGTCACAGAATCATAGAAAGGCTTGGGTTGGAAGGGACCTTAAAGACCAGTTCCACCCTTAGAGATCCAGTTCCACCCTCCTACCATGCACAGGGATGTGACACACTCCATTTGTAACTCATCAACTGAACCAACTTACAAGAACAGCACAGCCCAAGGAGGCAAGCATCATAAAACTATACAAAAAATGGGATATTATAAGCAAACATAATTTTCATTCTGTTTCCTGCTTTATTCACATTGCCTTATATAAAAATTTCATGAACATTTTCTAACACTCATTACTTAAAGGTATCAGTGGTACCCATTTCAGTTACAGCCTGCAATCAGTTAAATGATATTAAATAAATACAAAATATTAGAAAGCTATGTGAATATCCACTGTAAAATACATATATTGGAGGAAGAAGGGATCACCCAGACCAGATTTTTAAATCATCATTAAGATTTGTCACTAAACACATATTTTGCTACCCAGCATATTTAATTTGACTAACTGTGCTTGGTTTTAATGAGCTTTCTAAGAGCATAGGGAAATTGAACTGTCACAATTTAGAGACATTTTTATTTCTTTGCTTGTGTGGTTGAAGTCCCTATTCTCAGCAGTGCTTTTGCTCTTTTATTTTTATATTTCCTGAATACTTCATCCTTTTAAAATTAATCCATTTCTTTATCACCCCTTTTTGAGCTCAGGCATGCTGCAGACAGTTGAGTGATGAAGGTGACGTGGATTGGAGGTGTTTAGCTTTGTAATTTCATCCTTGAATTTTGTGATTACTAACAGGACAACTTTTTTAATTTGCTCTTTTGTCTCGATTCCCCTGGCTGACAATCTGCTCTGTGAGCTAGGCTTTTTAATCAATCACCTAGATAATCAAATGTCACTGGCTATCTGCTCCGTGTAATTACTTTTGCAATTAAAAATCAACCTCAAGTTGCCTCATCTAATTAGAGGGATGGGCAGATTTTCATCGAGATTGATTTTTTAATAAATATTGACTTAAAATGCCATAATCTCATCATATTCTTTCATTTTCTTTGTACCAAAAATCAAACAAATGGAAGAATTAACAAGCAGAAAGATTCATAGGACTTCAAAGGCTTTTGCTAGTTGAGACATACAAAATTGTGCTATACAGAAGCCTAGCTTATCTCAGTCTAATAACACTCAAAAGCTCCTACCTTTTATTAGAAAAAGAACAAAGCAGTTGCACCATTATATATTTCACTTTCTGAAGTAGTCCAAATTAAATAAATAAACTCTGTACTAATAATTATCTGGCATGCATATGACAAAAAATATTGCATGGGTTTTACTGAATTACCATGTATTTCAGAAATCATTCACTTCAAATAAATAATAATATTGAGAATTCCTGTATCTCCAACACCTCCCAATATGGGGTTTTAATTTTTTTCCCTGAAGAGCAGTTAATTTGAGGATCGTTTTTATCCCTTTGCGTGAATCAGACAAACACTACAACATACACTATTTTACTGATCAGCAGGAAAATAAGGTTTGTGGCAAATAGCTGTGTAGAAAAGGAGAAGCAATACCCTAGAAAGATCCTACTTTTATATGTAGTAAAGGAGAATATTTTTGAATCTATTAAAATATTGGTAGAACAGCAAAGCAGCCTGGAAGGCATCACCAGGAACAGAGGCTACCTTCTTTTCCTTATTTCTGACACAGACTTTTTCTCTGCCTGACCTTGAACACTATGAACTCATTGAACCTCAAGAGGATGTTTCAATAGCAGCAGTAGCAGGTCCTGGTGGTGCCAAGACCAAGGCTGCACTTGGTGAAACACAAGTCCTTGTGCCTGCAGGAGCTGTAACCTCCCTGGGGCTCCTGAGCTGCTAGAGCAGCACATCTCCTTTCCTGCAGCAGCAGAGCCATGCCAGGCAGGAGGGACAGCTTCCCACTTCCTTCCACCCCCTGTGGGAACTGTTAGTACTCGGGGTAGACCCTTTTGTCAAAGGGATGCAGAAATTTTGCCTTCCTTGTTATCACTGTGTTTGGTGTTGCTTTTTGACACTTGTCTGGAACATGCCCAACCTTGTTTAACTCTACAAAGATACAGATGGCAAGGCAAAACTGCACAGTGACTCATCCATGAATACAGGAGAAAATTTGTGTCTATCAACAGTACATGAATGTTCCATCTTATTTGCTAAAAGAAGCCAGTTTTCTTGATTGTTGTTGATGACCCCAAGATAAGGTCTTTAATATATATATGTACCTCAGCCATCCCAATCTCTACAAATCTCTACTTTAAATGAATTATTTTAATTGAACGCATTATTTTAAATGAATGAACAAACTCTGAATGTGCTATCTTATTCAGATTGTAATGATGGAAGAGGATACTGCAATTACAGCTGCTGGAGGAGTATGCTCTGCTTCATACTGCAGCCAGGTCCAGAATATGGTATTTCCACTGGAAATATTAGCAATTAGAGTGCTTCATAATACCTGTTGAGATATTCATTAACCTCTGATTTGCTATCAATAAGAATATATTATTTCAACAGTCATACAAAGTATTTTTCACTGTAGTACAGAAGCCAGAACTACAATACTTTTCTCAAGTGAAACATTCAGCTCCTTGTTCCCTCCTGTTGTGGGTTAGCTACCCTAAACCAGGAGAACAATAACCACCAGATTCTGAAGGGGATAAAGCAGGAGGAAAGAATATAATCCAGTCCCTTTTAGATTAACTACATGAAGTCCCTATTACAGCAGTGCTACCAGTCTGGTAACAATATCACAAGCACTTTACAGTGAATAACAATGCTGTGGTTGTGTCAAGAAAACAGCACTGGCATCTATGCTGCCCATACATTGCCAATACATTAACTTTTGTTGGCTGCAAAACAAAAATGAAAGTAATTACATCTGGGAAAAAAATAACTCTGCTCAATGTCCTGAATCACGGCATACTGAGCATGTGCTAGCCAAACCAGCTCCCTGTTAGTGGTGTGGAATCTTTTCACTGGTTCACCGCCTTGACATCATTTCCCAGCCCTTCTGTCCAGAGCTCAGTTTCTGTCCTGCAGTGACCAGGGAAAAGCAGATGTACGTGGCACCTCTTGTCTTCTCACCAGTCATTGAATGTCACCCTGCAGAGGCCCAAGGAAGAGGCTAGAAAAGGTTGTGGACAGGGGAAGAGGAGTTCCAGGAGATCTGCAAGCCATTTGGTTCTCTGTTTATTTGGGGAAAGGAATGTAGAAACTAATCAGGCTCTTGGGTTCAGCAGCAGATGTGAAAGTTGCATGCAAATATGCCTTCTCTCCCCTCACACAAAGGCCATCCGTATTTCCAAAGACTGCATTAAGCCTGGAATTTACATCCTCAGAAAGGACAGTCTGATAAGTGCTGTGGATTCCTGATGGGAGGTGCTTCAGGAAAAGAGCCTCCCACACTATTTCAGGTTTCAAAGCAACTGATTTGTAATTTTTTTTTTTTTTAAGAGCAGAATCTTGCTAACATCTTTCATTTCAGTTTAAAAACAGAATCAAAACCCAAAACAACTGCAGCTTCACACATGTCCCCTGACTCCCTTGCTCTTGTGGAAGCTGTGCAGATCCAACCATGCTGATGTTCTAACTGCATGCAAAAAGTGCAGGAAGGATCTTATCAGAAGAAAGCTTTTTGAATCAGTTGGAACAAGAAGTCTTACGGAAACAAGATAAATGCAATTCCCTGGAAGACTCTTCAAAAGTCTTCTCTTGTAGATCAACATTCTGTCCTTTTACAAAAGTAATATGAAAAGTAAAGTAACATTCAGGTGCATCTGAAACAGATTAGTTAGGTCCCTTTTCTAGAGTGGTTCAGACTTTTAGGTTCTTAGGGATTTCTAAATCCCTAAGTGGGAAAACATTCTGAAAATAGATCTGCTGCAGATAAGAACATCCAACCCTGTCAGATGTTACTGAGTCAGCTTTTAAACTGAAGTTCCAACTAAATCCACAGGTAAGAATTTGCATCTTTAGGTAATTTGTCCAGACAGCACATAACTTTACTACAATTACACACACCTCTATCCTAGCACACCATTCCCACACACTGTGCAGACATGCTTTGCTGTAAGCCAGTATGCATTTAATATCCTCACCCTGAAAGAAAATTCTATGGCATCTCTTAAATACGTAGAAGCAACTCAGATGGTTCTTCTGGAATTAATTCACTGGAATTTGACTAATGATTTGACAAGATTCTTTAGAACAAAGATTTAAGATTTGCCAGCATCGATTTTTATCTCTAGCAGTGAAGTCCTTTACAAGTTCTTTGTAGCATACCTTCTTCTTGGTATATTTTAGAGCATTCACTGTCTCAATAAAATCATTATTACAATGTGTTATGTAAAGTACTTACTCTTCTTGCACTTGGCAATAATGCTATAATTTTTCTCAACAAGACAGCCTACTAATGTAATAAATTTATGGTAAAATAGAAAAGGAAGATTAAGAATTGTTTTACACTCTGTGGTATAAAATTCCTAGTTATATTAGCATTTTGAGAAGGATTTATTTGGAGATTGAGGATTAATTCCCATGAAATCATTATACAAATTTCAAAATGTCAACTACTTTGATAGAGCTTATGATTTTATCTTCTTATTTTGACAGGCAACTGTGTAAAACAACTTCTGTGTAGAAGCAGCACAGGAATAAAGCAAGGGTAGGATAAATAAAGACAGAATGATCCTCACAGGTTTTCCGATCAGCTGTCTTTTTATTCTGATTACTTGTAGGACAGAGCAGTAATAGACATTTTCCTTTGCACAAAATAATAAGAGCAGTACTTATCGCTTGTTGCCTACAGCTAGTGGCAAAAGGAAATTAGAAAAGTCCAATGAAGCTGAGTAGTAATTAATCATCATACAGTGGGGCCTGTCAAATCAGAGGGGTCTTTCCAGCTGATAATGCTGCCCAGCACAATTTAGACTGATAGAAATTAGAATTCTTTTTCCTCTGGCAAAAACCAAAAATACAAGTGTTAGCACAAATGTGGCCAACTGCTCACTTCAATGACTGCCTGACCCATTTACAGCCAGTGTCTGCATTGAGATTAGCTCAACACAAATTTGAAGGAACACCACTTATTCCTCACAGCAAAAAATAAAAGAGTATGCTTCTCAACTACTCTTCCTACAGTGGTCAAACAGCACTAAATTTGTTTAATGTGAGCATTTAAATCTTGGCTAAAAGAAAGGAAAAAAAAAAATCTTTTATTCAAAGTGAACTTATTGCTTTTGTCCAATTCACAAGAAGGAAATGACAAAGCTCGAACACAAAACTCAGACTCTTTCCAAGTGAAAGAAATAAAAGAGTCAGGAGTGTCCCCTTCTCTCAGGCTGCCTCAGCACAGCTGGGGAGCAACACAGTCATTAGGGGAGTCAGAGCTTCTTTTTGCCCAATGCAATCAAAATTGTTTACTGCTGACTTGGACAGACACATTTTTAAGTCCTGATGAGATGAAGGCCTGACCTGGAGCTGCCCAGGCATGGATGGGGCTGAGCAGAGAGCCAGGAGGTGCTGTTGTGGGGCCCTTGCTCTCTGGAAGCCCACAAGAAAACAAACCTAAAGAAAGTCCTTCAGGAATGAAAGGCCAAAGAAAATGAACAAAACCCGGTCACAAAACGTTAAGACCCAAATATTTCTGCCATGATCCTCTTAAAACTAAGCAAATTAATGTTACAAAATAAATCCAAGGCAGGGTAGATGACAAGGGCTCTCCACTCAAGGAAGAGTTCACTTCTTACATTGCGTATGAGCATGCTGCCATAAAAATACAAGTATAGCACAGTGACAGAAGCCAGCAGGCTTTGTTAGATAAAACTATGAGTTATGCTGCCATAGCAAGAGCAGGGAAAAAGTTTTACATGCACACAAAGAAGGGTCCAATATATTTGGGTTTGCATTTGAATAATATGGCTGTATTTCTTCCTTTTCTTCATGGAAGGAGGGATTCCATATTGTCACAGAAAATGTGCATGCATGGGTACCTCTCTGACAAACCGGCTTTGTGAACATAAAGGCTCCATAAATCTGATTCTGTGTATCTCAACTTTGGGGGAGTAGAGGAGAGCACAGTGTGCACAGATAACAAAATTAACATGTGAAAAACACTTTGTTTTCCTTTCATCTGAGGTATAACACAGATTCATTAGGAGATCTGCATGCTTCTGTACTTCTCCCCTTAATATTAGAATGAATGAGTGCTATTTACATATGTCATTAGTGGGAAAATCCCCCACAGAGGAGCGTACTGAATTCTAATTTGCACTGAATAAAGTGCTTTATGATGTAAGACTGTCAGGCACCCCTAGTCGGTGCAAATGAATGTTTAATCATCACAAAGAGTTAGACATGACATAGTGCAAAATACGTCAGGCAGAATCACAGCCAATATGAACTTCCAATGCTCAATGACTCTTTGATCAGCATAATCAAAATGCATCTCAGCAACTGAAATGCTGCAAAAGTAACAAAATGCTGTCTTGTGATCACAGAAATTAAACTTATTTCAAACACTAACACTTAGGGAGAGCATGCATGACTTGGTGAGTAAATGCAACAAGTCTGGAGGTAATAATGGCAGCATTTCATGTTTTCCCACAGTGATTAAACAGGCTGTGTCCCACCATGTGGGTGGGGATTTATGAAGAGAGCTACAAACCCTTGAGAGACAGGACTCCCATCCAATCCTTTTCCTAGAGGTTTACCATCATTGCAAAAACAGACCTGCTGGTACAGCTACGATTACTATTAAGTAATCGAAACAACAGCATGAGCTCAACACACTGTTGACTGATACTCTCAATGATAATTTTTCCCCTTGGTATTTTGCTTCTGTATACATAGAGCTATTATGGGGTCCTGCCTGTGACCCTCATCAAATTCTGTGACCTGTGTAACACAGGAAATCAGGCTACAGGGCTTACAGTTGCTGTTGACACATAAACAGCAGAATCCCCTTACATGGCCGATAGCAGCCATGCTATATCATCAACAGTAGCCTTGACAACAGATAAATCTAACATAAAACCAGTAATTTTCCTATGAAAAATTCAGTATTAATGAAAATAAGCAAAAAAAACCATGGCAGATCTTTTATCTTCCTTACAGAGAAATCTTAATGGTAACACAGGATCATTAAAAAAATTCCAATAACAAAATGAACAGTGAAGAAGTTTTGTTTTGTGGAGATTTAATTCTAAAACATTTGGGTTTGCTAATCTATTTTTTCCAATTTTTCATGATTCTGCATGGTCTGAAGTAAATTACCAAGCTCTTGTTTGTTCCATTGGTACCAGATGAAGACTATTCAAAATTTACCCCTCCGAAAAAATCCAGGCCCATCTATCACAGAGGTGGTCATCCACAGATATCAGAGCCAGAAGAATGAGATGGCCTTCGTTCTCTCTGAACTCTCAGCTAGTGATTTTGTCTTTGAATAATACAAATTTTCAATATTGAAAGAACTAGCTCAGATTTCATTATTTATATAAATCTGGGAAATAACCACACATAGACATTTAAGTGCAAGACATTGGAGCAAAAACCTGTAGAAACAGATTAGTGTTTTTACACAAAAAATTCCTCAGTCAATAAAAGATGAGGAAAGAAGACTTCAGCCATTATTAATTAATTGCATAGATGTCAAAAAAATCTGAAAGGCACAGCACAGTGTCTTTATGAAAGAAACAACAGAGTGTTTCCAGAAAAGTCTTGGAAAAGGAAAACATTTAAACAGCCTAAGAATTTGAATAAGGATGTAAGAAGTTATTTAGGCCACCAGAAGATAACTGTATATAAATCAAGCATATTAATTCTTTCCCCTGCTCTTCCTCAATTAAGTATGCACTTAAATCCCACTCATTCCAGGGAATGCATTTCCAAGGCAGGGCTGTATAGAAATAGGTGCCCTAGACTGATAATACAACCTACTCATAAGTTACAGACTGGCTTAGCTGTGAAGCAAAGTAGACTTCATGCTGCTCTTGACCATTCTGTCACTGTAAGTATTCATGTATTTAAAATCAAGCACACACAAGCATTTTGCTGAACTGGAGCTTTACAGCAACTTAGGATCAAAGTTTGAGTGTCATGAAAGCACATAGCTTCTCTTCCAGAGGGCAGTAGCTTAATATACTTGCAGTTTAATGCTAAGAAAATTTAATGGAATCCTGCTAGGGTAAATAGATCCCCTCAGCTCTCAGAAAATGTAAGGTTCAACTACTGCCTTGTCCTTCACATGTCTCCAAACTCACTCCATTCCTTTCTTTGTAAAGTTCCATAAAAGCTTTACTGTGGTGGTTAGGATGACACAGGCAGGAGAGTGAGACATTTTGCTCCTAACAAATCCATCCAGAAGAATTCCCTCTCCTCGTGGATAAAACGTGAGAAGCTGTTATCCTTCATTACTGTCTCCTAGTCTGATGCTAGTGAACTGGGTATTCAGGAACTGGTGCTCAAAGCTCCCACCAGTGCACTGTCACTGCCAGGCACAGACAGAAGGACTCGAGAGTCTCCTGCCCAGAGTCTGCCTGAGGAAACTCGCTTGTGAAGGCATCATCACAGGAAAGACAGCTTTTACCCTGTTCTAACATATTCTTTGAGCTTTGATTTCCACACTGTTTCAAGCAATATGGCATGCAGACAAGAGATCCTTATTAAACATCTATGGAAGTGAAAATCCTGTAAATCATTAGTTGACCTGTTACTGCCTTACACTCATCTTTTCCAGGTGTCACACAAAAATCAACAACTCAAACTTCCCATGTTAACTATACCACTCACTCCACCAGGTCTAGCTGACAAAAATGAAAAGACAGAGAGAGAGACAGGCTGAAAGAAGCAAGAGGGAAGTAAAACAAAACACAATTTTTTTTTTCTCATTAGGAAGTCATATAATGTTAAAGTAAGCAGCATCTGAAAGCATACATTTATAATGATCCAGTCTATGTGAATACCATCTTTCCTTCAGGATACTGTTAGCCTGTTCTCTTGTATTCAACCCTGCATTTACATATAGATTGAACCTTTCTAGAAAGCAATTTTACACATTTTGTCTTAATATTCTTCTCATTAACATTGCACATAAATTAGGCTTCTTCAGAAGGAAGAGACATACCTGGATATCATTGGTATAATTTCTAGAGACCATGTTTACTTTTGAAGAAAAATATGTTATAAAAGACTAATAAACACAAGGCTGGTCACAAGTGAATTTTCAGGAATCAGATAAAAAAAAATTACAGAAATTGCTCTGGTGCTCTTAAAACAAACACTTCCCTAATTACCTCCTCTGGTGGGAAGTAACAATAGAAGAAAAACAACAGCAAAATTGCCTGTAAAACAAACTTCTCTCACAGGGCTTAGTACTTCATTGAGGATCATTAGTCCTAATCAATCAGAGCATTTAATCATATGCTTAAGTTTAGGCTTACAGATAAGCATATGTATAGTCAGATAAGACTAGGTATTGTGCTGAACTGGGGCTGAAGTACTCAGCATCCAGCAGCATTACCCTGCACTGCTGAAATCTAAATTTTCTTCATGTCTTATTTGCAGACTGGGTGTAGGATTCAAATTAGAGGAAGGATTAAGGGAAAAAAAGTCCTTATGATAGCAGGGCCAGGCTAAGCAAACATTTCATATACACACTAGGAGAAAGATGAAAGAAAAGCAGCTGCCCTTCCACGGTCAGAAATTCTTATCTGTTGACCGAACCTTTGTTGGTTTGAGAAAGCACAAGTGGTCTGCATTGGCGGAAGGTTCAAAGCAATTTTTTTTAATAGATAATGCAATCAAAAGTCTGTCTGTTGAAATATTTAGAGGAACAAGATATCGCTTTAACCCCTCTACACCTGAGACCTTTGTCAAAGACTTTAAGAAGTGCCTTACACTTGTTTATGTTTTTTATCTTTAACAGACTTCTGCATTTTTCAAAGATTAATGTCTTGTGAGCTCCTTTGAGCAAAAGATATATTCTGTAACTTTTAGCCAGTTCTTCTCTACTGCCTTCTTCAAAGGGGTTGTATATGAAGGTGTGCTACCAAATTAAAAACCAACATGCAAACCACAAGTCAGCTGTGGTTGTTGTAGAGGAATTTGTGGTTCTGGTCTGCCTGTAGCTGATACACATTCAAAACAAAAACAATAATTAAGCCAGGCAACTTACTAAAGATAAGGTAAAATGTTCAACACCTTTAAATACCAATTTGAGAATGGAAAACAGTGTGTTTCTATTCTATCTGGTATATATGTTATCTCAATATCTACATCTTCATAGAAAGAATAGTGTAGAAGTAAACAAGAACTCCATAGAAGAATTTCCCTGTATAAATTTTAACATTTTGGCAAGAGTGGATGATTTCTGAGATTAAATCAAGTAGAGCAGAGTCTTGCAAGTTCCCAGGATAAAAATCAATGAAATAGGATTAATACCTTCTGTGTAGACTTATGGCAGGGGAATTTGGGTATAGGAGAATAGTCAACTGCCATCTCTTTAGTCTTATATTTACAGTACTGGAAGGGTTCCAGAAAAAATAAATTCAGTTCCTGGGTTTGCCACTTCATCTCCCTACTTACAAGCAGGGGCAGTGCTTCATGCCTTTCTTGAGAAGTGGCTCAAGTGAGCAGTAAATGTTATTATTCTATTCCAGCTCTACCACTGCCTTTCATTCACTAACTCCTCCTGTTATTGACTATCATCCTACTTTTTTCTTTTTATGCAAACTCAAAATGCACTGGTTATACTGTATATGCTACTTTCTGACAGGCCATGCTTTGGTTTTTGTTTCTAATTAATCACCACACAGGTGTATTTGTTGTCACTGATCCACTCAATACATTCAACATACCTACCCAAGTTTTTTAAGCTATTTGCAGCAAAACTAATCTTTTTCCATAGCTCATAATCTTTTAGAAGGAAGTGATGTCATACCAGTTATCCTTCTGCCTTTTGTAATGTCCTTGCTGGCTCAAAATATATTGCTTCTCAGTGCTTTATATCTTCACTCCTGAAGCCAAAATTTGCTCTGCTACAAGCAAGTATAGCTCCCCCAAATCCATTTATGCCAAGACTGAGTTTAGCCCCTATTCCAATAAATTTTCCATTTGTATTAAATTTGTCTACTGCTTTGGAATGACATGTGAGTTGGAATTACTTAGATTTCTGTGGGTATTTCTTCTCTGATTGGGTCCTGAGGCCAGATTCATCCAGACACCAATACAGCCAGGATCAAGCTGTTAGTGCATTTACTGTCTGTGGCTGTGGACTTAGCCAAAAGGACTTCAAAAGCTTCTTAGCTGCTGGAGAACGGCTGAGGCTATTTTCAGGCAACTGGTGTGTGCACAGAACAAGTCAGAGGGTGCTCTGGTACCAAGAGCATTTCTCCCTGAGGTCCCTGGGCAGTGTCACCTTGCTGATGGCCCTTATACAGTTGCTATGCTTCCCTCAGAAGCCAAGCAGAGCAGGGCTGACTTTCCCCCTTACGTCAGTGGATGACAAAAAAAATCCCAAGGAAAAACCTTTCATTGTTTCATCAGTTTTAGTAGCCTGGTCACTGCTAGGCAAGGTTCATTTATTTAGAAGCTGGGGAACAGCTGATGACTTTCTAAAGGCTTCTTCATGTGTCTCTCACTCTCCTCCCAGTATTACCCAAGATAGAGCCAGTCTGGAGGTAATTCCTTTTAAATGAAACCTCCTTTCTTGAAGACAGACTAAGCAGCAGCAGAACATGCAGCTCTGTCTCCACGCTTCACCAAACCTACTATTCACCTATCTCACTGCAAGGACTCCTCTTGGTGGGAGGATTAATGTCAGTTAGTCCCAGCCACAATTTTTAGTTTTAGTCATTTTATTCAAAACCAAGGAGCTTTCTACTGTCCCCTGCTGCACACTGTGGGAGTACTTTTAATCACCACATTTACTTTTTAATGAGCTGGATCCTGCAGCAGCAAACAGGCCAGAGCAGTGATGCTGCTGGTGGTGTTGCTGTGAAGCACAAGTTGGAATTGTGGGAAAAAGAGGTAGAGAAGAAACAGGAAGGTGAGGTTTATAATTCAGCAGCAACCACAGGAAAAAGTTAGTGTGACAGATTTATAGATTTAATGAAAAAGAGACTATGAAACAGTAACAAAAATGCAACAAAATAGACAGGTATGTAGGATTTTTTTTTCCTTTTAGTTTAACAATATGCTTAGACCAACACAATTCTTTTGTTAAACTAGATAATATTTTTGAGAAACAGCATTACAAAAGGTTAAACATATAACAGATGTAAGTTATAAAATACAAGCTGATCAAAGCTCAGATTTTGAGACAGGTATGTTAGCAAATGATGATAAATCAGTCCCACTGGAATTGTAAGAAGCAGACAAATGTAACTATGCAAGAGTGAAAGTCAAGAGCTGAAAACAGGAAATAGAAAGAAAAGAGTGGCAACAAATGTTTAAGTTAATTCTAGACAACTTGTACAGAGCATCAATTGACTATATTCTTCAAAAAGGGAATACTGACATGCACCCAATTTAATTTCAAAATAGGACTCAAATGCTTTAAACTCTTAATATTGGCTTAATGTATACAACATTCTATTAATTTCCTATTTAGTAACTGCTTTTCTCAAAAGTTTTCAAATTTCAAGAAGACCTGTACTGCCACGATGAAAGCTATAAAAGAGGCAGAAAATGTTATAAAAGCAGGTATGCAGTAGAAAGCTGAAGCCATCTTTAGTTACCTTGCCTATATATTATTTTTAAAAAAAAATAACAAAAAGCTATTAACACATCTAAGTTAGGACAAAATATATAGACATACAGACATTTGAATGAAAGCTGAAGTTTCATTTTCTTTCCCTTTTGTAGGTAAATAAATAAAGCACAGTGAGAAACACACTATTTACCAAGACCTAAGTGAAACAGAAAACATTTGAAAGACCAAGAAAAAGGAGGTAATTGTTAGGACTGTCAGCAGGGGACCTCTGTGATAATTTGATCTGAACTCTGCTAACAAATCACTGCACCATTCTTTTTACTTTAGTATCTGTTTATGCTTCTACAAATTGAAACCCCACTGGCAATGCACTGAAGAACAGAGCTCAGCACAATAACACATCAGCCTGGCGATTAGTTCAAGGTGGGGAAGGATTAGCTGACCATCCCAAACCTACAGTCCTCCTCGATATTTTGTCTTTCCCTGCTGAGGTAAAAGGGTGCAGACATATGTAAGTAATAAACTAACAGGCTTCCATCCACTTGAGGTTGAGTGGAAGGAATGCAGAACAAAACTATAAAAAAAATAATAGACAAAGGGGTAGTGAAGACTTGGGGGAACTCAATACCACATCTGCTAAGCTATGCTGGGATGTAGCACCAGGATGCCCATAAGTTTTTAAAGATATAACTATGCCTTTTTGTGATCTTGCAGCACACTGTTATGACCTGAGCATGCCAACATTTAGATCTGACACAAGATCAAAAGGCTGATAAATGAGAGGAAAGGGGATGTTTGACCCTCTAAACCATATTCTACAAGAATTCAAGACTTTTTAAAGCAATAAAAAAGGTAATTCATTATTGCACCTTGAATATATTGTGACATTCTTTTCTAAGAAAAATCCCTAATATCTAGGTTCATTATATATTTTTATGCACATATATATGCATAGACATACGTATGGATACATGTTCATGTTTATTTAGGTGAATATATTTTAGATTATAACAAGCTTCTGAGAACTAAACTTCTGATGAAAGTTATATTGAATTTTTTTGAAATTAACTTAATTTGGGATGTAGTTATTTATGAGTTCAATTTACTACTAGCTAAAGGGAGGGAAATTCAGCATGGAATTTGTAGTTAAATAAACAAAAAGAGGTTGGCTTTTCTATTTCAGCTAGCCTGTGATATGCCCTAAACTTCTGCTACTGCCAAATTCAACATGAATTTTGTGATCTAAACAAAACCACTGTGAGTTTTGTTAATTTATTTCACCAGAGTCAGGATGCCAGAAGAACCAGTAGTCTTGTCATATCATCAAACTTCCAGAAAAGAGTTTTGAACTCTAACACACAGCTACAGGCTATAAGCAGCAATAACCATTATTACACATCCAAATGCAGTAGTTTTGAAATTTATATTTAGTGAGGAATATACAAATGCTTCACAGACAAAAACTTCCTGTATTCTGGGGTATTTCTGCTCAGTGTCACGTTAGGGATTGGTATTTCCTATTTTTAAAGGAATAGATGCATCCCAATCCCTAAGAATCGAGCTCTTCTGAGATCTCCCACGAATGCAGGATGAGGAGCCAGCAGGTCCCGAACGGTGTGCAGGGAAGCTTGCAGTGCCACCAGCGATACCACAGTCACCCTGCCTGAGTGACAGCCCCTCTGCAGAGTTCCCAGTATGCAAGAAATCACACCCCTCCTGTTGACAGTCCTTATATCTCTCTTCCTCATGCCACTGAGCAGTTTGGAAGGGGAGTGTAGCGTTTCTTATGCCCAGCCCCTCTCAATGACTTTGAGGGAGTGTGTACTCTCCAGAGGAGGAATTTAGTATCAGCAGTTCCTGTGCTAATCTCTCATAAGAGCTTTAGGTGCTCAGCACTTTTGGAAATAAGTTAATAACTATTAATGACTTAGAAGGATGAGAACTGAGTCTTCATGGTACTCCTTATTCAAGCATTTTTCACATCAAATTTGAGTGGAAATTCAGCTTTGTTAAGTGAGAGGATTGCTGAAAAGGATCCAACATCAAAAAAACCCTGAGCAACGCAATTAAATTAAATTTGGATGTAAAAGTGATGAGATGTTTTGATTCTCCTGAGGATTCAGAAACATTCTCCTCACAAATAAGAGTTGTATAAATGTATTAGGGCATGAGGAACAGCCAATCAAAAAGTAAAATGATACTTGAGGAGGCTGAGAAGCTTTTTACCTCTTAAGTCTCTCTGTAAGGAAGAAGCATCCCATGCCCTTAGCTTTCAAAGTTCATCAATTGCATTGTCTATTATTGGGGTATTGGCACTTTTTAAAATTAAGTAGCTCAGATAAGAGTTATTGTATAGCAGAACTCACCTCAAGATGACCATCTCCATATGTCCCCAGCTTCAAGGCCACTGCAGCTACTCTGCTACTGATACCCAGATTTGTCTGGTCTAAAAGGGAGAGTGAGTGTGTCTGTGTTAGCACAAGGCTGCACCCACCAGCCTGTAAATCCCTGCATAAGATACATCATCAGTGTGTGACACTCATGTCTGCCATACAGCCAGGGGACCTCCTCACTTTGGAATGCTCTTTTCCATTTTGAGCTTTTCTCCTCCCTGGCTCAGTCCCACATACCAGCCAGGATGGATGTGGCAGCACAGGCAGGTAGCTGGTGATGTCTGGGAGCAGTGAAGGCAAGCAGGCATGTCAAAAGACACACTCAGAACCAATTTTCAGAAGTAGATAAAAATAGCATTTTTTGATTCTCTACCAAAAAGAGCAGGCAGGAGAGAAGCCTCTTTGTAGACAGATCTGGGTAAATTTGCATCTTGTCAGATGCACAAAACAATTAGTTGAAAAAGCGCAGAGAACACCTACAGATTGTAGGCAATGTTATTTCTACGTCTGCAGAACAAAGATCAAAGTAGTCAATAATAAACTTCAGAAGACCTGAGGAATTACTTTGCAATGATTCAACTTTTTGCATCAAACCATTCCTCAAACCATCAATAAATGTTAGAAATCACCTGCTTATATCAAAGGAGCAGGCCAAGCACTGAAGCCAGTATTCTACCACAATTACAAATATATCAGCTGTCAGAGTAAATGAATCTCTAGTACAAACATAGCAGCACCTATATAAAGCTTTGTATTTTAACAAACATGAAAAGGAAATCACTGCCACAAATGCTAATACAAGTGAATTCTGAGCAAACAGGTTATTTATTTTCTATTAGTACCAGAAACCTTTCTATCAAATAAGTATATGACATCGGTAGAGACACTCTCTCTTCCTTGGGGAGATTTGATTTTGCTTATTTTTAAGGGGACAGAGTAGATTTTATTATTTTTAGTTTTAAAACTCTGGTGTCTGCTTTGTTTTGCTGCCAGATTTTAATTTCTTGGTTTTAACAAATTTTTTTTTTTCATTAAGAGCACTGAGGTTTCCACATATAAATAAAATGAATCTTACTGATTACTGTTTTATTCATGGTAAAAATGCATATCTGAAAGTGGTAAGGTGCAGGAAATAGAGGGACAGAAGTGCTGTGGTGAGTTTTCTGCCTGCAATAAGAAAAGAAAGCAGCCAAAGTTTGACGACGTCCATTGTCCTCACCGTCTGGAGTATACCAACATGATGGACAGACTGCTCACCCCAGCCACCTTTGGGGACAGATGGCTTCGTTCTGGACCCAGCAGAATGTCCATAAAATTAACATTGACTACATGTTGCTTGGTAAACAAATGCAGTTTGATTGATGAAGGAAAACCACAAGAAATCCTACTAAACACTCTTTCAAAGTCAGAAAAGCCTCTGCATTTTCAACTTCCAGCCCACCAGACTAGAGCAGCCAAGTGATTTAATAAATGTATTTTAATGCAATCTTAAGTGACTTGGTTACATTAAAATCCAGTTATTGCACATCGGAGTTGTTGTATTCCAAGGGAATACAGTACAGATTTTAACTGATTTTGTTTAATAGCCTCTTAATCCTGCCAATTTTACTAATAAGATTACTGTCTAAAAGGCAGCTAAATTAACTGTGCTGTTGACACTTTAAACAAAACAAAAAACACACCCACCCACCCCCTGAAAAGCACAATTTCTCTTGAAACATTCTTTTCCTCTATTATGGCCCCAATCCAGCAATGGCACTACTTATGTGCTTAAAGTTAATCGAGTGCTTAAGTGCTTTGCTGGACTGAAGCCTGCAATAGCATAAATCTGAGTGGACAAATTATCATTACGCATAAGAAACTTGCAACAAAATGAAAATAATTAAACAACTGAAGCTGTTTTTAGAGATACTTAAGTACTGCATGATGATGTAAAGTATGTCTGCATTTTGCACATCCCAGTGTTGCCATTTTATTTCTGAAGAGCACATGCTTCTCACTTTTCTGGCTGCCCACATCTGAACTTCCAGCTACAATCTTAGAAAGGGAAGTGAACCCTTCTGCCAGCTCTGTATTCTGATACATATCGAAATCTATCTGGACAGACACTGAATATTACTGGGCTAAAGGATGGGTCTGTGGGAAAATGATTTGCAACAGTAGGTTTTCACTACAGAGTGAGTAGCATTGGAATGGTAGAAGGAAATTATGAAAGAAAGTGAAATGGGAAATTAAAATATCAAAGTAAGGGGGAAATGGGATTTAATGGAACATTTTTTACATTTCATCTTTTGGGTATTATCTGAAAATATTTGGACTTCCTTCCCCCCATCAGCCAGGCCTCCTCTGGAGCCTTAATTTTCATTTAGTTTTTATCTCTGTCACACAGTCTGCCTTTATATAGTCTCCTTGCTCCTGCTCTAAGAACATTCAGGCTAATTTCCTTTTCCCTTAGCCATTTATCTTTCTTACACCCATTCAAGTCTATGGATGCATGCATCTTGAAGGAGAAAAAAAAAAGCTAAGACTGTATATGTCATAAATGTGACCAGGAATCACAAATAGCTTGGGGATTAAAATCCATCAAAACTGTGCAGTCCAAAGCAAAGCATCCTAGCTGTCTAGACAAGCAAATGAAAAAAAGAGCTACATTCTGCAGAAGTGTTTTTCCCAAACTATTTTTCCTTCTATAAAATTTCTGCTCTTTCATGAAAGCTTCAGCTTCAACAGAACTTTCTTCAAGACCTTTAGGCAGCATATGAGCAAGGAGGGGAGCCAGCACTACAGGGACCATTCAGACTGTGGTCAGTCTGAAAGGTGTACTCCAGGCCATGTGAGCACCTGACCTCATGAGTCTATCAAATCCAGTGTTCCCCAAATTTCACACAATACTATGTCAGTGCACACACAACTGCCATCTTGCTGCTCTTCCAGCTGGGCTGCTGGACATTCAGGAAAGTCAGCAAATTTTACTGCCAAAATGTGTCAGTTTTGGAAAGCAATGTGGAAGCAGAAATCCACAGGGGTTATTCCAGCATGAAGCAACCACCTCACAAAGCTTTCTGAGGAACTCAAGATTTCTGTGACTCTTCCCAATACAGGGCCTGCTTCTCCATCCCTACCCTTTCCCATGGGGCACATCTCCAGTTAAACAAGACACAAGAGCTTTTTCTCTCCTCATTCCCCTCTGAGGAGATAAGACAACTGGCATGCGTGGCAGCCACACCATCATCAACAGCTTCAGGCCATCAGAGTCTTCCTGACATGGGGAATGCTCCCATCCAGACCTCTGCTGGCTTTGCAAAATAAGCGTGGTGGACTGGAAAATCTGGTCATGTGTATTGATTTCTGGATTCTATTACAAATGCACTCGCTGTGCATTGTTCTGGGGCCCTGGCTTTTCTCCAGCTTGGAACTGTCAAGATTAGCTATGGAGTATTTTCATTCAACTTTCTGAACCTGTAACTTTGTTGAAATCATCTTTTGTGTGTATGTATGTGTGAGAAATGGATTTGCAAGGGGATCTATGAAAACTGATGGTGCCTTCAGTGTTAATGCAACTAAAGTTTTCAAGGATTGAGAACCATTTGGTTAGAATGAACGAAAATGTCTTCTTTTTTGCCCCCACAACTCGACTCTGCCATCATAAATCAGACCAAGTAGCTTTGCTTTTAAAAATAAAAGGAGCTTAAATAATAAGAATTAAATACTGAAATAAATTTCATATAATTACCTGTACCCTAAATGAAATTCCCTGTTTTTCCAGTAGAGACCCCTTTATTAGGGCCAAGAAATACAACAGAAATGGACCTTAGGGTGGATTAAGAACTCATCTAATATCAATAATGTTGCTTCTCAAAAAGCATGAGGGATCAAAAGAGCTACGGAGCAGGAAAAGAGGCTGAAGGGGACATGATGGCAGCCAAGCCATGCTGAACAGAGCTGAGCTGAGGACAGACAGGACCTACACAAGTGTCAGTAGAGGCTGAAGGTGAAATTGTAATGGCTGGAAAAAAAACCCCAATTGTTCCTCAGCCCATGATGAACATGCAAACCTGCAAACCCTCTCCTGGGCATAACATTGCCTTCTACATCTTCTTTGGCAGAATAGCTGTTTTAAGATCTTCTCTTCACCTGTCTGCTCATTTTCACACACCGTCTGCAGCACTGCCTTCTCAGTTGTGTTCTTGGTCTGCATGTGCTATGAGAGATCATGGATATGACCTGGATTGCAACAAATAAAACCCTTTCACCCCCTCCAACAGAACTCAGGAGAAAGCAACAGGTGAGAAAAACCCAGAATGTCAAATTGCATACTTTGAAAATTGCAAAATACCCCCAAAAGGTTTGATTTGTTAGCAAGTGCTTTAGATTAGCAGACACAATTCATTTATGTTTGGCAGCGTTAACTAATTACTGTCTGCAGACTGGCAGCACAGATGCAGCTCGTGCTAAACCAGCTTCACAAAGCATGTTAAGCAAGCAACAGCATAATAGAAAGCACAGCTCCATGGAAAATGTACACTGACAAACTTTCAGTGCTTTTAATTGTGCACTTTTTAATTGGTATTATTCCTAACAAGAAAAAAGGCTATCCTCAGGAGGCTGCAGAATTATATTTGCCTGAAAGCTTATTCTTTAAATAAAAATGGCTGTTCATAGAAAGTCTATTAGTTTCTTCCTTCATCCCACTGAAATATGTTCTTTCCCTTGGGAAATAAATTTTAATTTACTGTAATTTTTCTTGAGGTTTTTCACTTAGTATGTCAATGTACACTTCTCCCTCCTCCCTTTCTTTTTTTTTTTCATTGAGTAAAGACCAAGCTTTTTAAAAATAGAATTAAATCTGAACAAACGAAAAAGAAATGAGTCAAAAATCTCAAAAATAGCTGAAAAATTTATGGAGCATTCTTTCCAACACTCTTAATTTAATATGTCTGTGTCCGTGTCTCCATTTTCTAAACAGCAACAAGGACAAGAAAGCCTTTTAGTAAATAACATAAATTAAACAAGCCCTGTTAATATTGCCTGCTGACCTCAGAAAGGCTAAAGTTAGAATAGAGTCCACACTTCTTCTACTGCCAAGTTTGTGCATTGATTCACTTGTTAAAAAATTAGTCTTTTCAAATTGACTGAGGATCTATGAAGAACGTATCCAGCATGTCTTGGCACCTCCAGTTGTACTTCTGGGTCTGCAAGAATGAATGACTGAAGGAAGGAGCTAATGAATGAGGACAGCCTTGGTATTTAGGACTGCTGAGCAGGCACAAAGTGGAAACGCAGAGGAAGCAGGCAGCAAACTGTGAATATGCGAATGGAGATGTCCTTTCTGGTGATCAATATGGCAGCCAAACAGCACCCAAGAGCCAAAGGGCTGTTAAAATGAGAGCAAGAACAATCTGGACAAGAACTGGTGTAGAGATGGCTCAGGATAAGCCATAACCAGAGCTCACTAAAGTGTAGTAACTCTTTTTTTAACCCACAAAAGAGAAAAATCATGGTTCACTGCTCTAACTGAGCAGAGCTGGACACCATTCTAAAGAAAAGGGCAAATGTAGCCAATACTGACAATTTGAGAGAAAATGCAAAGATGAATTGGGTTGGAGGTTACACAGTTCTGAGGAAGAATCACCTCCTTGAGACTGACGTGTCCCAGCTTGGAGCAGACTGAAGCCTCCCAAGATCAAGCCAAGGTATCTGAGAGCAGGAATCCCAAACCAGAAACATCCACCTCAAGCCAGCAAGGGGGAGACCTTTGGTGTATGTGCAGCACAGGGCCAAATATGCCTGCATATTTCCTCCCATTCCAGTCATCACATGGCTGGGCATCTTCAATACTGGGGTGATGTTCTCACATCCATCATGAACCTATTCTTAGCTCACCTTACAGAGCCTGTACCAATTTTCATCCGTACCAGCTTTGCTCCATGCTTCTCAGGGGACAACATACCTTGTGCAACTGAATTGCAAACAGATTAGATCTAATACATTTCCTTTGTGTACAAAAGAAAATAGAAAAAATCAGTTTCCTCACCAAAAAAAAAAAAAAAAAAAAAAAAAAAAAATATCAGGTTAAGTTGGCTCTCTCTGTCATAGGTAAACTCAAACTTCCTACTTTGCATTTAATTCAAAGCCTTCAGCCCTGTTTACAATTTTTTTTAAACTGGTTAACTGCTGAGATCTGACTCAAAACCCTGCAGTTTCTCAAATACCTTCTACTCATCTCCTGTGTTTTTAAATACTGATGCTGGACGTCTTATTTTGTATTTGAAGTAATCCTCTCTCTACATGCTATAATTAGCAAACCTATGTTACTAGATCTACAATATGATTTACCAGTTCATTTTGTGTTTTGGCATGGGATTTCTCTGGAATGCTTAATTTGATGATATTCAGCCTTCAAATCTTCCTCTTCAGATTCCGTCACTACCGTAACTACATTAATGTTAGCCAATCTGCCTTTATTCTTTTTTTCCCATTTTTAATGTACTCATTCTCCAAAATAAAGTCTGGTCAGGTAATACCATTAAGAACTGAATGGTGTTCCTAATACAGTCTGGAAAATGACAGCATATACCCACCCAATCTGTATCTTTAAAATCTTGGTGATGCACGTTTTTCATTACAAATATATCTTTGGTAATAACAATTTTAACCTCCTCCCTAGAATTAGTCACAAAATACTGAACAGCAATTTGCTAGCAAAAAGAAAGTAATCTCTCTCACTATGTTCTATTTATTTTTCTCCTATCCTCTGCCTGTACATGGTAGAAAACAGTAGTTAAAAGCAGGACTAGCTGCTACCATCAGTTGCTTTAGCTCATGTCATGTATTTCCTGCTGTGTTTTATTAGACAAATATAAAATTAACAACAGGGCTATAATGATTCCCTAAACTGGTTCCAACACAAATTTCCAATTTGAGGTCAGATGTATTGCCTAATAAAGTTTTACAACAGCAGTCAAGTAGTAGTAGTTAGCTCCTCAGAAATACAACTCTTAATTCACCAGATTTAGTTTTAAGACTTGTTCATCACATAAAACAAAAATAAATATTATTATAGCTTTACTCAAAATGTTCAGATGATAACCTCCAGATAAGGTGGCATTGGGTTACTTTAACTGCAAATAACACAATTAAAGATACTTGATATATTTACCTTTGTAGCAAATATCCACTATAACATTTTGATTACTTGACCTGATGCTTGTAAACTGTCATTCTGAAGCTACTTGGCAAGTACACACTGGTAATTCCATTGCTTACAGAGCATGAAACTTTAGAAAACAGGCTGCTATGGTCTTGCACTGGGAAATCCTTTGTGTTCTTGATGAAGGAAACTGGGGTAAATAAACACTTTTTTATCATATCAATAAATTAAAACTGAAAGGATATCATTCTAAAACCATAGCTAATAGCAGACTGCGTTCCATAATAATAACAAAGTTATCTTCCACAATAGTTGGTTGACACATTTAGGAATTTGGTGTTAGTCTTTAAGACTTTATTGGAAACCACTGAAAAGACCATCAGAAATTGTATTGAGAACAACAGAAATGCAAGCAAAATTTCCATGGACCTGCATTTAATGTATAGAAAAGATAGTTTAGCATTTAATCATATCTGCAAATTTAAGTGAGCTGCCCATACCAGGGCGAGAACCTATCCCAAAGGATGACTTGATCTAACCAGAAGCTTTGTACAACAAAATAAGGAAGGTCCACTTCTTTTCTCCCCCAAATTTACTGAACAAGTTAAGTGAACCAGGACTTTGGTAAACAATACACATAAAGGACAGCGCTAAGGAAAGTAAATGCTAGTGCTGTAATACACAGGACCAATAATATACCATTCTTAGTCACACACAATTAGCACTTTTCTGTGCATTTACAGCAGGATTGTGTGCCTGTACAGCAGAGTTTATGGCCAAAGCTTCATTGGGATCAATGCAGATGAGCTACAGTGAGAATTTTCACAACCACAAATGAAAACAAAGGCATTGTCCTTGGAGTAAGATTTATATGCACATATATTTATAAATATCTCTTTAGAGATACTGTATTTATAACTACCTCTTTAGAAAAAAAATCCTTCAAATCTAACAACCCTTGAGACTGTTTTGCAGAAAAATCAGCTTAAACCATTCTATGAATACAGAGCACTATCCTGTATTGCTCAATCCATTCATTTTGAGCTGTTGCAGGTTTCAAGTATAACTACCAACTTAAATATGCACATTAACTGAGAAACGTTGAGTACACACCTCCAGAGTGAATAACCGAGCAGAATGGCTCCAAATGGATACTCTGCCAGGCAAGAAAAAAGAGCAAGATCACACACACAATAACAGACACTGTAATACGTGCAAGCTGCAATTTCTGCTGGGCTACATGTTTCAAAACAGTCCTCAAAAGCCTTTTTCCACAATATGACAGCAAACATTGCTGAATCAGCACCACTGGTTTGCAGGGCAATCAAACAGGGGTAGTATTTCAGACACAAGCCTTATCTGCACTTGAGGTGCAAGCACCACGCAGGGGCTTGGGATGACATAATATTTTTTCTAGATCTTCAGAGTTTATAAAAATCTCATCACAAATAATTAAAACAGCCAGAGTTAACATTTCAATTGCTTTCAGAATACTGAAGGTGTCCAGTAACAAAGAATCATGTGCTTAGTTTCAAGCAGAAACTATTTAATGGTTTTGTGTCTTTGGCTTTATGCTATGTTTTTCTAACTACCCAGTCCTACACAATCAGGAGATGAGGCTGTACTGTTACAGATTTGCTTCCCTTTACTTCTTCCTCCTGTGCCTCTTCTGCCCACTTAGAGACTCTTTGGGGTTTCATTATTTAACTTTCCCCTCAGGCATGGGGATAATACCACTGGAGCCATTTTGCAGGCAGCAGGATTCTATAAATGAGGCACTTATTTAAACAGCTTCACACAGAGCTGATGTCAAAGTTCTTGGCTATTTACAGGTGACATCACAAGAGATGCCTTCTGAAGCACAGCCAAAACAAGTACCATGCACAGATTAATTTTTCTTGTCCAACATACATCAGAAAACAGTCATTCCACCCTTGCTTTGCCTCACAAAACCCTTCCTTCAAGCAAATACATGACACAGATGCACAGCAACATTTTTCTGCCTGTTGAACAGACAAGAATTTGGTTATTGCTGAGCAAGAATAGAACAAATTTGTGGGTACAATTCTCTCTCCCACCACATTTTTAACATCCTTATTGAGACCTTACAGCAAACAAACAAACAAAAAAAACCCAAAAAAACCAAAACCCCACAAACCAAAAATTGTGGTCCGGTAGCAGCTCTTGACCAACATGGCGAAGTAATCACCATTTAATTAACCAAGGTCTGATGGTGCCACCTTTAATAATAAACCAGGAAGTGAATAAATTATTTCTTACTTTATATTTCTTGAAATCCATCTGAAACACAACAATTCAGGAATAAGACCACAGATACTTTTTTGGAAAATTACAACAGCAGATCAAATATATATGATCTTCTAGTGGGAAATACAAAACAAAACTGTATTTTCCCAGGTCAAGTAATTTCATAAGAGCTCATCTTTCCAGACTCAGGGTGGGAAGGTGCTGGTGTTGGTAGCTCCATTATCCCAGGAGCTGCTCCTGTGAGGGGAGTGCCTCCAGCAGCACCATTTACAGGGCCCTAAGTTTTGAAATTTAATGTGCTGACTTAAACAATACACACACATGCTTTGAAACATCTCTCCATTCCTCTGCTAGATATTAATTCTACACAGTAAATTTTGCCATTTATTAGCATACATTTGGGGTTTATTTTCTCAATATTTAATCACGCATAGTAGTCATTAGCATATATGAACACTCCTTTTCTAGAGCAGTTTGTGTAGAATTCTCATTTGAGTTAATTGCTATGTAAGATAGCTAAATTCTAATTAAAATTCAATGGCACATGTAATGATAAAATTTATCAATACAGTGTCTTTCTCAGCAGTTACTTTTATTAAATTACTTAGCTTCATTGTTTATTTCTTGAGACTGAGATTCTAAATTAGTCTGGTTTTAACCACTGAAAAAATAATTTCACTAGGCTTTAACTGCAATGTTTTTACTTCATGTTTTAAGGCAGTAAGTGTCTTTCGAGTTTAATATTGACTTGTTGTTGCTTTGCTATGTCTCTGAAGATCTTTATTAACCTCTGTCTCCTGGCACTGAAAACAAAAATCAGCACACGATTGGTACTCTTGAAGTTAATGGCAAAACATCCTTTCCCATCACTGAGCTAGGAGCAATGCAGTCCACAAGTATCTTGTGCAAAATATAATACAATTAAAATGGATCAAATTTGCCATCAGATAAAAAAACCAAACCTATTTAACATGACTATTTTTCTGCATCCTCACTAGTAATGTCCATTGCTGCAGTACCAGAAATAATTTACTTTAGTGAAAAACCCTCCCAGTACAGAGGTCAAAGCAGCAGCCTGGGCTCTTTCTGCAGCTCCCTTCAACGCTGCACTTCTCACAGTGCCCGCTGTGGATGCTTAGGTGTATTTGCATAAGCATCTGCAAGCTGAGGAAAATACTTCTCTCATGCAAAGGCTTTTCCTTTTAGAGAAAATCTATCTATATTAGGCAAGTCTTGTGGCTTGAAAATATGAAAAATCTCTTAGGATCGGTTTCATGAGGGAGGGGTGATATATGTGTAAAAAAATAAGGGTGTCAGATTTGAATCTGAGCTCAAGCTTTGCTCCCTGACTGCAGGATGTGCTGCTAGAAACTAAATGTGCTTTGAACAAAAGCAAAAGAACCTTGAGCAGCAAAACCTCCTTTCTGCTGCACCAAATGCAGAAGGCTGTTATTCTGAGACATAAAAATGACTAATCACCCTTTAATCAAGTTATAGTTAATAAAGTCATCCAATTTTTGCTTAATCATGTTAATATTCAGACATGTTAAACAGTAAATCCCTTCAGGCATGCAAGCCTGTTTGCCAAGTTTCAGCCTACAACAAGGTGTAAATCTCTGAAAAAAACCCTTTGGAAATGCTGACAAACCTTTGGCTATTGTAATAGAAGCTGGCATCTCTGCAAAAAAAAAGGAGAAGGCAGAGCTGAGTTTCTTTACAAATTTCTACCCTAAGATTTGCAGAACGTAATTCCAGTGCCCCAGATTTACTCTGTGCAGAACCTCTCTTGCTATACAAGCCACAGAATATTACTGAAATAGGCAGGAAGAAGAAAAATTGACTACAACTAATTATTATTAGAAGATAATATTTATGAAAAAAATATAGCTGTATTTCCACCTAAAAGTTTATAATAGATCAGATTCTCAAAAACATTTGTAATCAGGTTTATTCAGTTGTTTTTAAAGGTTCTTTATGACTTTTGAAGCAGAATAAAATGATAAATAATGCATTTTCCTCAGTGTTGGTGGGAAAACTCAGGCTATAATTAGCATACAAAATTACATATTCTGATACTTGATGTTCAGTGATACCATTTCCGTTGTGTCATACAGCATAAATAAAAAGCTAGCAATTCTAATACCCCATAACTTTATTCTTATAAACTGTTGCTCCAACACATCTTTTCTTCAATAACTATTTAAAGTCAGAGCCCCCATATCTTCCAGCAGCTTCATTCTAACTGAAACCTGCACTCTGTGCTGCAGCCTTACTGAAAACACCAGATTTCTGTCTGCTCCTAAAGAGCAGCACAGGAAAAACTGTGCCACTGTGGCCAGGAAGGCCCCTTTAAAGGGGAAGCCTGGGGAGATGCTGGGCAGGGGCTCCAACAGAGGACCTTTGTGCTGCCATGCAAATGGATCCCTGCAGCAGCCTCCAGACAATGCCCAGGGAGAGGGCAGGGAGAGCCAATCCATCTGTGGAGACTTGGGGAACTCAGCCCTCCCGACATTCTTTCTCTCACACAAAACACTCCATGTTGACAGCTGTGAATTTTAAACAACTATTCTGTGTATGTTTTTCTAATTTTGTGTATTCAAATGGTTTCCTCAGCATCAGGGGCTCAAAGCAGAGTGCTTGGATTTAATAATTTAGAGATTTCATGCTTTTCAAGGAGTCACAACTCCTATTGAAAAACAAACTGGAAATTAAGTCTCTAATGGAAAGAGCATCAAATGGCAAGAAAAGTGATTACTTTAGAGGTGTTACAGAAAATAAAACTCATATTTACATAAATTATGATTACAGAGAGTCTCTGTAAGCTAAACTATGCATGTGATAAATATATTAGTAAAAAGTACGGAAACTTTGCTTGACTAAACACTCTGCTTACTCAAAATCCACTTGCAATTTGTAGTGCTCCTTTTAAAGTAAAACTGCAGTATTTTGAAGAAAAATTTGCCTTCAGCCAATTAATCAAATAAAATATTTGGATATCAGCAATTTGTCCATGAGTGAAGATTTTTTACTAGGTCAAGAACTAACTTAAAACAGATGCTGGAGTAGAGCAACATTTCTCTGCACACTGAAAAAAATAACAACTGCTACCAAAGAGTCCCAACCACTGGTTGAAAGTGTCCCTGTAAAACAGAAATACCAAATGAGTTTTCCAGTTAAAAAAAAAAAAAAAAAAAAAAAAAAAAAAGAAGAGAAAAGAAAATACTAGAAAATAGCATGCCATGAGCATCCCATGGTGATCCTGTCATGAGCATGGATATATCTGCAAAATGGAAATATTACAGATAGCCTGTCATTAAACAATTCTGGCTAAAACTGAGTTTTGGATCTACTCCGTAGAATTCTGTCTAACTAGCACTGGTGGAGCTGTCTTCACCAGTGCTCTGGGAAGGGAATAAGCAGGAAGAAAGCAGGGAACTGGAAGTCAGGATGAGTGGCTGACATTCCTGGCTCTTGAAACATCCAGAGATTTCTTCCCTGGCTTCCTCTCCCAGAATCTCCAATCTTAAAGTGGAGGGGGTCATTTTTACATAATAATTCAAGAGTGAAACCAGTTTCAGACACACTCCAGTCTTTTCTGAAGAGCAGGGTGGTTCTCCTCTGACAGCTCCTGCAGACCCCTGCCCATCCTCCCAAGGATCTACCCCTGCTGGGAGGACACTCTGGGAAAGCCCAAGCAGAAAGCACCCTGAAAATGCAGGAGCCGGGAAGACTCTGCCCTTCCCAGGAGCCAGACCACTCCTACACACCATCCTGGTGCCAGGCTCTCTGCCTTGCCACACTCATATCCTGTGCCTTTCCCCACCAAGGGTTGAAATTGGCTTCTGCTACAGTCCATTTTTGACTCTCTAGGCCAACAACCAACAGGACTTGAACCTGCTTGGGCAATTCACTGCTGTCTGCTTAGGGCACCAACCATGCCTTCACAAGGTGTCTCCAGATCACTCAAAAATTCCTGTGGGAGAGCATAATTTCCCTTGCTCCACCACCAGTCTCCACGCTGGTGAGACCCATTCCTTGTTGACGTTTTGTCTCCCTAATATCTGCAGGAACCAAACAGCATCAGCAATGTGGTTTTGCTTAGGGGAGGACAGGAGGTGGGTTCTGTCTAGTCTGGAAATGTATTTTCCCTTCTTCCCAGTCATTTATTGTTCTTCTTTTGGCACAAGAAGAACATATTTTGGACATGAATTTCTCTGTGGGTGTTACATTGAAAATTAATCTTTCTCCAAGGCATATACGGTCTGGGACGCTTTTGAAATACGTGTGAGAGGATGGAGATGGGAAGGAACACACGGAAATGAGGCCACTTGGTGGGGCAGGCAGAGCTTTCTGGCACACTCCCACAGCCCTGCCTCACCTCACCCCGCCTGGCTGGCCACAGCACACACCTCCCCACGCTCCTGCTGGGCACAGGCAGCTGTCCTGGCCAAGGACAGGCTGCAGGCACTGACCTGCACGGCAGGTCACAACACATGCACTTAGTCACTTGTCCCCTCCAAGGGCACACGGAGCCACCACCCTGCCAAGAGGGACCTCTCACCAACACATGGCTCAGGGTCTGCTGCCATTTCACGTGTGATCTCCCAGCAGTTTTTTTTTATTTTCTTTCATCCCATATGAGCACTGCCTACTCCACTCCTTTCTCCTTTCAGGGTCACTTCAGTCCCATTTCTTCTTTTGGTGGTGTGGTATATTCCATTTGTATGGCAATACAATCAACAAAGTACAGCCAGGTCCCCGCCCCTGTGCTGGGCACTATGGAAAGCAGAAAAACAGTAAAAAAAGTTGTATAGCTTTGATCCAAAAGGGTCAAAGAACCACAAAAAATGTTAAAACTGTATGTGGGTTTCTTGCTTAAATTGAAAAGAATAAAAAGCCAAAATATATCAACTTTCTATAAAACTAATTCTAATGAGTCATTATGAGGCATTAGAAAAAGTCCCATGTACATACATATTTAGGCACTCCTCTGGCTCAGAATTATGCTTTGGGCAAACAAAAGGCTTCTCTCTACAGATTTACACAATAGGTTTACACTGAGCCATTACGATCTATCATGTAACTGAGTGCTTAATGACTCTTTAATTTAAGGATTATTGACACAAAAGATGTAACAGCTGCTTAAGAGTTACTACACAGCAGCAGCTTTCCAAAGAGATATCACTTCATCATTTTTATATTTTCTAAACTACCCAAAGATGCTTACATTCATGGCAATGCCTTGAAAGAAAAAGAAATTCAAGGGGAAATAAATTAAAATATACTTGACCTCAGTGAACTGGGAAAACAAATTAAATTTAACATCCTCAGTTGAGAACAGATCTCTTCTTATTTCTGACAATGTGAAAGCATTGAGAAACAAAACTAAACATTTTATCTGAAAATAAGCCTTCTAAGCTAAGACCTTGAATTTTCTGTTTAAGTCCAAGAATTATTTTTTTTAGGAACGTTATAAGGTCCTTGGAAAAAGGCTTACACAAAGGCAGCACTGACAGAAGTTTAAGTACAAGGGGTAGTGGTTGTCACTGTAACAGTAAATACTTGAAAATGGAAGAGAGTTTGTTAGGCTGTGTGCGTGTACACATATATATATTTATAACCCCCTTAACAATGAATATTCCTGCTGCCAAGCATTTGGAGACAGAGTTGATTTCCTTTCAAGTAATTGATGTAGGCTTTCTTCAGGACCCCGTCCAGACAAGTTCTCCACCGTGGAGCAGGAAATCACACCGTCAAAGGAAAGCTGAGCACTCCTTCCACACAGCCCGGGTCAGCCCCTCCAAAACACTAGATTTATATGACTGCTGCCAAAAAAACTTGCATTTCCATGCCCTCCTGTTGCTAAGATAAAGGATGTTTCCTACTGCCTCAGAATGCCGTCCTCATTTAAAACTCCAGCTATGTTCTGACAAAACACACTGCTGTCACCCCAAATTGAGCAAATGAGCCTACGTCCTACAGTATAAAGACCAAAAGAGTTATTGAATATCACCCGGGGAGCACAAAATGAAAAGGCTCCCATTTCTTCCTGACCTTTTTGGGGCATTTTTTTCCTGAAATCGGCTGAGCCCTTCAGCCTTCATTTCTCATGCTGTCTGTGGTAGCACAGGAAGGACAGCCTGGACTTTGCAGTTTCAAACAGATCAAGTTTTGTTAAATAACTTTTTCTTTTTTTTTTCCCCTCCTTCTTCAAACCCAAAGCGGAAGGGAACACTGTGAAGAAAATGGAAACTGGCAAAGAGCTTTAACTTCAAATAGCCTTATAAGTCAGCGTTGATGTGCAAAACTAATTCTGTTTTTGTGGCATTTAAATATAACCCGACAGTTGCAGACGGGAGGGGTGAGGGTGGGAGAAGCGCAAGGCAGATTCCCAGCCAAGTGCAAAATACGTAGACATGTAACACTACAACTTCTATTTATCAAATGGAGTAAGGATTAGATTTACTGGTCCCAAGCTTTGTAGTGGAGACTACAAACTTGACCTGGAAAATTTCAGGAAGGGAACCCTAGGACAAAAAGCAGTTCCTACTGCTGGTGCCTCAGTGAAAGACATTTCACTGATGGCAGAAGGGGATGTTTCCACAGAAGACAAGCCCAAACTTCAGCAAAATAGGAATGCAAATAACTCCATTCATTAAAAAAAAAGAAATACCACTGCAAATAATGTATCTAAATATTTGTTCAGGGTTAAGTGATGTTGTCTAAACAAGCAGAAAAGCCCTTTTTTATGTAGATTGGCTCCCCCCCATTAGGAGTGCCAGCCACATATTTACTACTTGTTTATTTCTATGCTTTTCACTTCCTGGAAATCTCCTGTGTAATTTTACAGATGCATGAGGTAAGCAATATTCTGGCACTGGGTACTCATGTGAACCATACCATCATCTGTTCAGGCTTAAACTGAGCAGCCCTTGCTACTGCTCATCAATGTCCTGATGGGAAAGTTCACACTTCTCATCCTAAGGATGAGTCATGAAGCTGATCTGGTGGTGCTTACCAGCCTGGAATGGCAGCCCACATGGAAGAGCCTGCACTCAGTTATCCTGCAGTGCCCACTGGTATGGCCCAGCCAGATGCCCCTGCCTTCCCCATGGCAATGGCACCTCCTCCAGCACCTGCAACTGTGCCAGTCCTTGTCTCTGTGGCTTTCACTGCTTGATGCTGTTGGCCCAAAGCACCACCCAGAAGCAATCCACAACTAAGAGTAAGAAAATTACATTCTACTACATGAAACAACCACTAGTGTGAGGGGTCAACAAATAATGCAGCAGCCTCAGGGCTTATCCTGCTGGAGACAAAGCAGCTGTATAAAATGTGCAGGGGCTAAAAAAAGTTGCAGAGTTTGAGGGGGGTGTGTGTGTGTACAATGTGTAAACATAATGTACACAATTTCTCTTGATCCTTTTAAAGCATATTTAATGGAGGTCACACAAAAATCTACCTTAAGCGGTAATCTCGGCATCTTAACAGGAAAAACATACCCAAAAATTGATACATAATCTCTTTTATCACAAACAGAATGAGAAGTGATTACGTGTAGTCCTTCATCTACCAAAATCACAGTTTATTATTGACTAGAGTAAGTAAACACAAGTCAAAAATTAACAAACATATATTTCCATTTAATGTCTGCCACTGTGTAGTGCCATTATTCAGCTGCTCTCTTCTGGGGAAAAGTCATTCATAAGTCTGTGCTGATATATGTAAGTATGCAAATATATTATTTTCATAAAGTTTTTTCTGATTGGTTAGTCACATCAACTCAAGACAGCCAATGATCACAGAAAACTCTACCTGTCAGGTAGATGATGAGCCCCTTTTGGTGAGGCCTCTCTCTCAACATCTATTTATTGTTGCTGAAATTAAATTTTCTACTGAAATTTTCTACTGGGGTCCCAAGGTAGCAAATCCCCAAAAGGGAAATATTACATTTCAGCCTGTAGGAGACCTTGCTGCTAACCATCAATAGCCACAACACAGAAACAGACAAAACAAAATATTTGAAAAGGAAAATACTTTTCATGTAGAAGCCACTCGCCCAAATAAAAACCCCAGGTTATCAGAGAAACTTCTGCAGAGTTTCACACACAACACTCATTTTCTTTTACCAGTCCTCTTCACCTTTACTTCCATAAACAGCTCTTCTCCTTTCTTCTAGAGAGGAAAGTAATCTACCATGCCCAGGTGGATTTAATAACGGAGGCCTAATACAGGAGGTCAAAGAATGTGAATGGATTAAAAGATCAGGCAGAAGAGTATGAACATTTTCACCTTTCAGGTTTCTGCTCCAAATTTGTGTGATGTCAACACTGAGCAAGCAATGTCACCATCAAGGAGCTGTGGTTGCATGGAAATGTCTCCTTCAGCTTCTAGGAGTTATACTAAGGGCTCACTAAAAAGAGTCTGAACATTTTAAAGATATATACTGAGGCTGCATCAGTATCAAACCCCACATCTACCTGTTTCTTATATTCTGTATGGCTATAAACACACCAAGATGGCTTTTCAGTTAAAAAAACTTCCTCATACTTTTCACAATTAAATTCAAATTTTTGAGGTATGTTTTCTTTTCCTGTGACTTCAAATATCAAAGATACACATCCCTAATTTTTAGTACACCTGACTTTTAGTCAACCAGTTGTCCTTCATGTATCAAGTCAAACCTCCTACAAGCAATAATCTGAAGGGGTAAAAAAAAAAAAAGAAAAAAAGAGAAAAATCTGACTTTGCCAAGAGCTATCCAGTAGTAATGCTGAAATTCAACTTAACCTCTCCATGATTCTGGTGAAATCATGTTAGAGTCAATCATTATGGTATTATCAATGGCTAAAAGTGACAGTTCATGCACATAAACTTCCATCTGTCTCTTACAACACAGCTCATTGCTTCAGCTCCAGAAATTATAGAGAAGTTATCTTATTCTTCCCGAGACAAGGGAAATACAACTGGCAAAGTGCTTGAGAAGTAAACCTGCCATGCATACATGGAATGAAAGGAGTGAGCTTAACAAGTAGGTTGTTGATTCTAGATGTTAGAAATTTTTCAAGAGCCAAATGACATATTTAGTTCAGGACTTAGAACCAGCCATGATTACATCCAAAGTACCTCCAGTTAAGAAAAGCAAGTTGCACAGCAGAACCAACAGCCGTGACTGAGGCTGGTTTAATAATAAACTCAAAACTACTTAAAATGAACCTCATGTTTCCATGGTGATGAATACATATCTCTGTTCAGACTGTCTTGTGATGTAGAAAACATTCACCACTAGTATTTTGGTAGCAATCTTACTAATGGAAAATTCATTAGTATTATTCAAGATGGTGATAACACCGACTTGGATTAATTTTAGACTGACCTTGGTGAATTGGCAGATAGAAATGAAAGCCAGTGAAAAGTAAAGTGCCCAGTGGAAAAGTAAAGTGAAGATACCTGCTTGTGACATTTAAAAAAAAATAAAAAGAAGACAACTGGGGGCTGCTGAAACAAGTGTGCAGACCTATTAGTTTACTTCATTTCTCTGATACCTGCTAATAAATCCATTTTTGCTCCCTCACCAGTGAGAAGATTTAAATGTTCTCAAACAGATACAAAGCGTTATCTCCTCCACAGGTTAACCCTGCTTAATGGCAGTAAGGCATGGCCAACTGCAAACACCCTTAACATAAGATATTTGACAGGTATAGGATAAGGCATATAGAATAGGAGAGGTCCCAAAGCTTGCCTTTATTCACGAGGCTGTTCTAAGGGTATGAATTGCTAAACTCTGTCATCATCCCTTAACTTACAGAGCTCCTTAATACGATATGGTGTTCTATTCAGAGAGGAAAAAACCCTTCTTAAGAGAACATATTCGACTTTGATCCGGTGACATGTCTCTGAAGGAAAGCATCTGACAGGACAAAGATGTACAGTACTTCATTTAGCCTGTGTGCCATATGTGGCAGTTTAGGGATCACTGTCACAGCCCTTCGGCTGCCATCCAGGATCGCACGGCGTGGCAGAGCAGAGGGACTGCTGCTGGGCTTCAGCAGGAAAAGGCTTGCAAAGAGTTTCTCTGGGCTCTTTCCAACAAATGTATTTACATGTTCCATTCAGAAATAAAAAAAAAAGGAGACATTTTAACTTTCAATCAAAAAAAAAAAAAAGTAATAACTCTTCATGTCATAGAAATGACATTAATATTTTCATTCAAAAAGCCCATAAGCATAGGTGTCATTTTAAGCATGCAAACAGATGTTAATCAGCCCGCTCAAGGACTTAAAGCTACATGTATGCAAAAATACTTTGCTAGGAAAAACCTGCAGATATATACTACAGACACACATAGCATCTTTCAGTCAACAGACTCAGAAATGCTGGCAACTGCAGGATCTGCAGTTTTTAAAACATTATCTCTTCCCAAATATGAATTTTGGGGTTCTTTTAATCAGAAACAGCTACAGAGTTTCTGAAAATGCAACCAGAAATAAAATGCAGCGCTTTTGGTGTACAATTGTGCTTGCAAACATCTGCACAAGTCAGAATGCTAACTACCTATGAGTAGGTAGCTGATATTTGTTGTGAATAAAATTCATATTGAGATATTCTCTGGTGTTTTTCTTGAAAACCTGATTTAGATTTCACGTCTCTCTGTGTTGTCAAACAGTGCTTTGCAGGTTTGATATTCCTTTTTTAGGTTTTATTCACTAAATCTGAAAGTCATTCAGCAGAACAGCACTGTTATGATATGTTTCTAATTTAAAAAGGAGCAAAGCCGTTCAGGAGGGAAAGAAAAGGTTCCCTTCAGGAAAGGCGTAAGGGGGAGCCGATCAGACAAAGATGTCAAAGTGGGCAGTGTTTATGAAAACAATCAGCATTACATCTAAGTAAAGACTTAGATGTTACACAGTCTAGTTTCCTACTCTTGCTCCTCCAGAAAGCTGCTTGGGATTTCCAATATTAACGTCAGTTTAGCTGACTGAGGCTTTAGGAAGAAATGCACAATGTCAAGAAGTAATACGAGGGATATGTTACACAGATAGGCAACAAAAAGATTTCTTTTTCTCTTGTGATTTCTGGTAGTCAACACCAGTTCTCTTTTTCCTGTAATCATGAATCTAAAGGCACTAGTTATGTCAAACAAATTCCCTGCATGGGTTTAGAAATTAGTTTCTTCAAGTCTCACAGCTTGGTGGCAATATTCAAACATTTATTCAATTACTGTCAGTATTCATACAATGAAATTAGTGTCTTGAAAGAAAACTACTGAACTGAAAAAAAAAAAAAAGTTTAGGTAACAATTTTCAATGTACCAACTGACCCCAGGTCTCAGTAGAGATGAGTGTGATCTATTCCTCATATTTCCCTTCATGCAATCAGCATCTTAAATGCATTGCAATTAAACCACAGTCTAATTAAAACACAAAAGACTTTTCAGTAATGAATCTTTCTGGCAAACAGCATCTTCAACACTTAACTTCACAAACAATAGCTCTTGTCAAGAGATGTTAAACAAATTTCAGAACTGAGGCTTTTCACAGCAACTTGGAATATGTGGTATTTTGGTCTTTGGTGCTCAGTGTCAGCGAGTTCCTTACATTCCCAAAACAGACTAATGATCTGTAGGAAAATACACACAATTTAAAAAATTCATCAGCGTGCCTGGGATTACGTGGGGTTTTCCAAGGCAAGTGGCTTGGCCTATCACTTTCTGACCTATTTTCGCCTTGTTCTACTTCAGCATGTCCTCTCAGCTGAGTGCTGGAAAGTGCATTCATTTAAGTGGGATAAAAATAACAATAAAACTCAGTGCCTATAGCAACCCTCAAGCTACAGAGGGTAAAAAGAATTACATTTTTAATTCACAAGGCTCTTTTTACATATAATCATTCCTTTTACGTAAAGGTCAAGTTACAAGACTTTCTGCATTATGCATAGTGATTTCCATTTCGGCTTATTATTCAGTGGTATAAAATTTATGATGTCAGATTTCATGACAGTTAAACCTGAGTTTGTTCTGTTTCAGAATGACATCTGGGTATAGCGAATAACAAAGCTTCTATGTTAAAATAGCCTCATATTTTTAGGTTGGCTCCAATAAAAGAAATCAGACCAAGAGATACTTGAACAGATGTTCAGAAATATATTTCACTTCAAGTGCTGACGAACTAGAATGGGAGTAGAGTTGCATAATAGGAAATTAATCATTAAAGTCAATAATGAAAAATATGCAATTATTTGGAATCAAAGTGTTTGGCAAATATTCTTTTCTTTCTGTACTATTGAAAGGAATTTGATACTTAAACCCAAACGACCTAAGAAACATACTCAGTACTGTTGCTTAATCCCTTTATGAGGAAAATAGGTTTTTCAGGGTAATAAAAGCACATTTTATTTGTTAATGTGTGTACCAGATAATGATTTTTAGCTGCCAGTACAATTTCTTATTATGACAATGCAACACCTCTCGTGAAAATTGAGTAGTCTTAAGGTGTTCAGTGCTGTTCATTCATGCAAAGAATTCTTGTCAAATATTTTAATGAGAAGAAAAGTATGGCAGTCAAGATTAAAAGTCAAGGTGACCTTTAACTGTGGAAAACAGTATCTACATATCACCTTACATTTTCTTTTAAGGTCATCACTCCCCTCTTGAAGAGTCATTCCATAAATGGAAGTAAGCAGTGCAATGAGAGAGCAAACTATAAAAACCGTTCTTCCGTCAAAATTAAGCTCCACATTACACCTATTTTTAAATCACATTCCATTTTTGGTATAAAATTCAAATACTTGCTCTAGTGTCTTCAGCAAAACAAGCAAAGAGATCACACGTTACAGAAAACAGGGATATCCAACGGTCCCCCAGCCCTCGGCAAAGCAACAGAGCAACAACTTTGGAATTTTCACTCTTCATTATAAAGAACAAACCAGTCTGTGATCTGGCCATGGCCAGGCTGAGTCAGCTGGAAAACTGTGCTGATGGGCACCTGATGGCCTGTTGCTTTGAAGAGTCTTTGGGGAAACCAAGGATGCTCCCACCACACAGCCATGACCCGTTTCCTACTGTCATGCTGCCACCTGTCCCAGTTAGCCAAGCAGGTACCCTGCTCACACCACACTCTGCAGAAGTTCTGCTGCATGAGGAAAATCAGCTCAGTCAATGTGAGCTTCAACAAGTCCAGGGGAGCCTGGAAATACTGTTCCAATTACCAGAGATGAAATACTAACAAATCATTGAATATTGGGTGTTCATGATTTCTAGCCTACTCACAGCAGATGTGGCCAATGGGTGGTTGATTACCTGCACTTCACACACCTCTGCTAGAAACCCCCTCAGAAGGCATCCAACCTGCCCAGCTCCCAGGAGAACCTCCCACTTGCAAAGTCCTGCATTTGTTCTTCCAGCCTTCTCATAGCTTCCTTTAACCCCTCTACAGCTGGAGGGAAAGACAAACCTGGAAGCAGGGAAAGCCACCTGCTGTTTACCTCCAAGACCTTTTCACCTCCAAATTTTTCCAACCAATATGGTTGCAAAAAGAAGCATCACACCCCAAGGACAGCTTGAGAGAGACCTCAAGGCTGGTCCTAAATAATGGCATGAACCTCCTTTCTAATTTATTTACTTTATCTCCAATTTTATTTGCTTATCTGCAATCTTTACTGGCTTTCCCACACTGAAAGCAGTTCAGGTATAACATGACATGAGAGTGGTGATAAGGCTTCCAGATTAGCACTGGTTTGGGTCCAGACAGTTTTGCATGAGCTGCTCATGAGCACAGGCAGCAAAATTAATGTTTACCTGCATCTGTCCACAAAGATACATTCTTAGTTATATATACTAAGAGGATTACTCAGAGAGTATCATTAATCATTTTTATCACTACCAAACATAGTATCAAACACACAGAAAAATGTAGTTCCTAATTGCTACTATGGAGACAAAGCAGCAGAGGAACAGGAGATGAAAATAAAGTACTAGATGTCATTTCTTCTGTGAAATTATACATGGAATATTTTAATTAATGGGTGATATAATTTATACAAGGTTCTAAGTGAATCTTAAATAATTATAACACCCAAACACAGTAAATCAGATTTTAAAATTTCCTATGAAAAATGTTGTGGATAAAATTGCTAAAACATGTAATAATGGAATTAATTTATTAAAATATGACAATGTTAGCATAGTTTCAAATCAGAGCCTGAACTTGCTGCAGCTCTGGATTTAATAAGATTGGTGTTCTTCTCCACTAAGAGTATCCATTTTCTTCTGAAGGACTATTTGCCATATATCATGTAATGAAATGACTCAGAGAATCTATGCTGGGTTGTTTTTTTTTTTTTTTTAAAATATTAGAATCTGCCTAAATTAAGTTAGTAATGATGCACTGCACTTTAATTATTTCATGTGGCTCACACAGAATATAAAGCAAGCTTGCACAAGTTGCAAGTGAACTTTCCATGTGTATTAGGAATCCCCACAGAGTTTTATTCAAGTTAAGCTTGAAAACACTATGGTACTTAATTTTTTACTGTTTCTTTTTGGTTGGCTGCTAAGGTATGAAAAGTGGATTCTATTCCTACAACTGCTGATGCTATGCACTTTCTCTGTTTAACATACAACTGTAATTAACACACTAGTCTATTATGGCTTTATTGAAAAGTGCACAAAATTTCTTTTTTAGCCACTGAGGAGACTTTGCACAGGTTATAAAAGATTTATTGATCTAGTACTAACTAGAGTACATTACAAATAGCCTAGTGCCAAACAGTTGCTTTGCAGCAGATTGTAAATTAAGAGGAAACTGGATTACTAATTATGTACAAAACTCTAAGCCTTCAAAAGTTGTGCACTTATAATTTAGGTCTTGCAAAATAGTCTTTCTCTAATTAAGACAGGCTTTTATGGCAAAATCATTTCTTTAATATAGATACACACATACCATTTTCTTTAACAGAATGCTGAAGTCAGCTTTAAAGAAATTTTTTGTATGCAAAAGCATCATCACTCTCCCAAACCACCACTATTACTTCCATGAAAAAACTCCTAAATTTAAGTATTTAGAAAAAAAATGATTCATTTTTATCTTGTACTCTATAGTTTTGAATTTGTAAAAGCTTTACTAAATGGTCTGTTCTGATTTTCTTTTATTTTTTCCATATTTCTTTGCAGTTATCCATGAGGACAAATGCTCATAAGACATTTAAGAATATTATGACACTGCAGGGTAACTCTCAGGAATTGTCTTATCTTTCAAATAGATGCTTGGGCTAGGTCACAGGGAACACAAAGACATCTGAACTGCAAAAGTGAAACAGAACTGGTCCAAGGATCTGTGGTACACACAATACAGTCCTTAAATCTAATGAAGGCCAAGTAGAACAAATGAAATGAGTCAGGTTAAACCAGCAGTACCAGAGCTCAGAGTCACTGGTTAGCCACGACCTCATGCCCACAGGGAGTAGGCTCAGCCTGACCATGAACACTTGTGATTTCATCAGGGGAACAAGCAAAGTTCCCAGAGTCAATTCTGTGAATTTATAAGGGATTTGCCACAACACTGGGTGGTAACAAGGGTGTGATTGAGAGCAGCAAGCTTTTCCAGAAACACCTACTGATGCTTCAGTCACTTTGGATCCAGTGCACTGTCACCCCACAGAGACTGATGTCTGCCACCAGCTCACAAGATGTGCAAAGCTAAATCAGACACTGAGCAGCAAAAAATGGACATAAGAAACCCAAAGCAAGAAAAAAAGTAATATTCAAAATAGCAGGGGAAAAGCATAGCCTTTCATTTATAAAACTAATTTTTAATTATTGCATTTTAATACAATAGAAAAAAGTTGTGCTAACAGCTCACTAACAACATATGGGTGTGTCTTTTGGAGCTTCAGCTTCACAAGTTACATGTCAACAGCCAAGACATGCATAGCTTTATTTCAGCCCCTGGGTAGATAAAGTATGTAGAAAACATAAAACAAAAAGAGGATGTGTAATTTAATATGTAAAGTTACTTGAGATACACCAATTATGTTAAATACATTTATAACTAGGCATACTTCTGCATTTAAAACCTTATTAAGAGCACAGGACACAGAAGAAACAGTCTGTTTGATCTGTTTTGAAGCTATGGTAATAGGAAACAAGTTTTCCTGCAATGTCTCTCAGGACCATCAAACAGTCCTTTTTTTTTCCCAAGAATAAATACAGAGCCATATTTGAAACCCTGAACCTAATGCACACAAAGAAATCTCCCTTGTAGACACAGTTGTTTATTAAGGCTAACAGTAGTTCATTTTCCAGTCATATTTCAGAGATAAGCAAAAATTATAGAAATAAAAATGTCTAGCAGGTAGTTTCATTTGCTTCTTTTATTACAAATCCATATTCAGATATGTTAATATAAAGATGTACAATATTACATAAAGGGCACAAAACCTGACATCGTGACACTGGTGGTTGAATGGCTCTCTTATTGTAGTGGCTCTTATTCAGCTATTTTCTAGTGCTCTCATCAGTCTTTTGTGTGAAAGTCTTTGGTGAGAGTCAAGTCTGAACTGATAAGGCCTTGGAGACATAATCGCTGGCCCTCATTTTCCATTGACAGCCCCACACAGCCAATTCACAAACATTTTCATATTAATATTGAGCAATTTCCCTACATTCTAATCCATCAAAGTAGGCTATTAATCCTTCCCCTGCGCTCTTCTCTATTCAAATGCTAACAATTTTCTTCTCACAAGCTAAAACATTTGTCCTACAGCCCCTCACACAAAGACACTGTATTGTCAGCAGTGATTGATCAGAGTATTAATATGAGGGATGTGATGTACATTGTATCAATGATACCACATGGATGGAGAGGAAAAGGCCTTTTCTAAAGGATAAACCAAATGCAAAATATGATAATTTCTCATGGAACAACATTTTAAAGTGTTTTGCCTGGTGTATTTTATGGAAATTTATGAAAATATCTAGAGGTGTAAAATGGTTTTGAGTTTGGAATGCAAAATATCTGTCAGGGATGTCCTGGGTACTGAGGCTTGGGTGAGGAGCAGGCTGCAGCTGGGATTGGCTGGGCACTGAGAAGGCAAACAGCAACAAGGCTACTAAAAGCCACTTGCTCTCCAATACCATATTTTATAGAATTAAAGAGGGCAAGGGCAGAATAAAAAAAAAAAAAACACCTAACAAAAAATCAGGTGAGGATAACTTTTTAAAGATGAAAGCCTTTCTTCTCCTTGAATAGAAAAATTAAACAAGGTCAAAAAGGAGTTCCAGCCTTTGGCCAGTGGGTTCCTCACTGCAGGGCCTCCTGATAATTCCCACAACCTCATGGATGGCCAAAAGCTCTCCTCAGATGGTGGAAAAGGCAAAGGGCATCTGATAGATCATTTCTTGCACCTTAGTTTCAAATTACTTGGGGATATTTATTAAAAATAGGGTGCTCAACTTTAAGACGCTTTATGTGTAGTCTTACTCTGCTTTAGACCTTCCCTATAAAACACAACTCAACAAGCAGCTTCTGCTGTAAGTGCAGGAGATAAGCACAGACAGCAGCAGCAAAAGAGGGACAGTGTAAGAGATGTGGCTGTAGGAAGGTGACTGTGCTGGGAGGTGAGGGAGGGAGGCTGTGGATGCACAGAGCTCTTACATGGCTGACACACCCTGGCACAAATTAGAGCAATTTCAGGGATGCCGTAATTTACGGCAGGTTACAGTGGTTCTTGGCACAGAGCTCAGCCCTCTGCAGACAGACTCCCCCCGCATCTCAACACATGCCCTCCTCCTTCCAGGGTGTGAGTGGAGGGAGAGACTGTGCCAGGTGCTGTCAGCAAGTCAAAGCCATCAAGCTCAGCCTCAAGTCCGCCCTAGGATCACTTTGCTGGAGCTGCACGAAGCAATTTAAAAGAACATGCAGCTGGATGACAGAGAAATCCAGACCTCCTCAAACATCCAGCACCCGTTCATCCATAAAAAGGAGCAATTTGCTCAACTTCCAGTAGCACACAATACAGGGAATGGGTGCATGTGCACACATGCGTGTGGTTAAATAACCTCAAAATAAGATAAACACAGACAACTGCTTAATAAGCTGATAAATTCAGCACATTTCAATGCAAGTAAGAGAATATTTGAGGCTGAGGGTTTAAGAGATACACTATATTTAAGCATGCTAGCATTTACTGAGATCACAAATCATAAACTGCAATTTATACATATTATCATATTATTCTATTAAAATTAATTTTAATTTCCTCTTCTTATGTACTCCTTCCTTTTCTAAAGGAACAAAGCAAACCTAAAATTAGCAGATATAAACTCAACCCAGAAATGCAATTAGACTGGCAGAGCCTAGGGACCATATGAAATTTTATCACTGGATTTAACCCACATCCCAAATCATTCCAGCTCTGAGCATCCTCTGCCATCATATTGGCACCCATGTCTGAGCACATGTGTGCCTTCAATGCATCAGGGAGATGGCAAGAGGGGTCCCTGCTAGTTGCTAACATGATTGATCTAAGAAGACAATTTGTTCATGAACTTATATAGAAAAGACAGAAAAATAACCAAACCCAAACAATTTATAACTAGTTTTCTTTTCAGTACCTAAACTATGATGTACTTAGGCCTGAAACTACTGCTGCTTCCCAGGAGGAACTTGCTCTGGGCAGAACATCTCTTTTTAAAGAGCTTCAGTTGCCATGCCACAACATCCTATTTCTGCGTCACTTACCTTCAGTACGTTATATCTTTACAACAAGTAATTAAAAATAGTTGTACTTTGAAGCCACTTAGGAGCTCTTCCAATTACTTATATTAGCATTCTGGCAAACACTCAAGCCTTTTTAATGTTGAGTCAGGCTCCCAAGCATGCATCAAAAACTCTCCAAAGAGCAATTCTGATTTTCTCTACTTCCAGACAACTGGAAGGGGCACCATGAGCTCTCCTGCTGCCTCACAGAATCTTTCTTGGGGGAGATGACCATCAGGGCTAAAACTGCAAATCACCGAGTCCCACCTCCCAGCGCCTGTGAAGGGTCCCTGACTGCAGGAGGCAGGGCGTGGGGCTCAGGGAGGGGTTCTCCCGTCTGCCTGAGGCCGAGGATGCTCAGGACGAGCCGCGCAGAGCTGCGGCTGTTTGGCGAGGGCTCCCGGGAGCAGCGCTGGGGACTCGGGGCTGGCACTGCAGGGCCATCAGTGGCCCAGGAGCGGAGGGGGTGGCCCCGCGGGGGCACCGCCGCTGCAGCAGCTCTGGCCACTTGGTGCTGCTGAACGTCTCGCAGCAATTTTATATAAATAAGGGTGTTAACTCTACTTGAAATATGGCCAAGGCATCAAGGTTAAGCTTCCACTGATATAAATTAAATTGGATAAAGTATTAGTCATTTCCTGTCCTGTGCTGTTATGCATTGTGATGTACATTATGAAATAGCAATTTTAAACCCAGAAATAGATTGACTTCAGTTTTAATTGAAATAATCTTTATTTTGTAATTAAGCTATTATGTGCCAGAAGAATGATTTGCTTGGGGTTCACGCATGAGCGTTACAATCTCTATGAAATCCCAGGCTGGATACTGTTTACTAAGGTTGCTCTTGTGCAAAATATAAAACCCAGAACTAGATAATTATAAAAATTAATTCACTAATGTATTAAATAGAAACAGCAGAAAAACCAGATAACATCTACTGAAGGGTTTCTTTTCCAAACTAAGGCACATTCACAAATGCACCCACAGATTTAGCAATTCAGAGATCTTAAAATTTTAATGAATTTCACCTAGAAGGCTACGTGAAGATTGTGAAACCCGGGATTTAGGGATTTGGATTTGAGCACTTTCCCTCTGTGCCATCCACCACCACCTCAGATGGCAGGAGAGTTTTTCCCAGCTGCTCTCCCACATCCAACAGCAGGTTTCCACACCACATCTCTGTATCTCCTCTCTGGCAAGCAACTCCCCAGGGTTAGCAAGTTTCAGATCATGCTACAGACATTCCCTTTAACTAAATTACGTGAAACATGGTTTTTCTTGTTCTTTGATGAGAAAAGGTTTAATTCAGGACGGAACTGGTTCTATTTTAAACCATTTAATGTGTTCAAAATAGTTTTCAACTACGTTGCAAGTGTTCTAAGCCAAAGTAAGTGGAACTTACAATCATTGCTAGAGAAAGAACTGCCATTAGGAATAAAGTGTGGGTTTATCCACTTTTCATATGTAAGTCAGATTCACTTTGCCAGTCTTGAGATTTGACAAAGTGTAATTCAGAACGATTCAAGCTCACCTTCCACTGGACTGAGTAATCAGATTAGACAAGGAAACGTACCAGTGTCTCTCCAGAACTTCCTGCAATACTCCATAGGAACCTCACAGAATATGTGCCACTCCATTTTCCCAGTAACACAGGGCTGTTGTATATAATTGTATACACAAGAACTATGACAATATCTCACAAATCTCCAAGAGGAGAAACTTGCAGTTCAGGGAGGGAAACTGTAGGGTTTTAATCTTGCTAGTGTTTCCAAAGGCCATGGAGTCATTGCAGAAGCTGTGGAACAGCTAACAGGGGTGTACAGGGCTGTGTGAGAGCCCCAGCATGCAGACAGCAGCTGGTGTCATCTTCCTTGACCCTTCTGTTGGCAGCATTGTTCCTAAAAGACACTGCCTCTAAGGTGATGTCTCAGCATTGCATTCTTAATTAGTTGATTTTTTTGACAGTGGTGCTGCTCCTTAGATATAATACAGTAGATGAAAGACCTTTAAAGATACCGTGTGTGACACAGTTTAATTTGGCTAAAAGATAAGGGGTTTTTAAGAAAAATGACAACCACATGAATTCATTCAGTAGTATGGGAGGTAGAGTGGCAATTAAAAACAAGTTAGAAAGAAAGCAAAAGGTTTATTTTAAAGTTAAATTTCTTAGAAAAATAATAATGTTGTCTTTTCTACAAGGATATCACCACAGATTTTAGGCTAAAAATTAGCATCCAGTGATGAGAGAATACAAATGCAATTCACTGCAAAGGAATACTCATACGCTGATATTTTGTGTCTGGATTTTTTTTTGTTTGTTTGTTTTGATTTGAATGTTTCCCTGTATGTATGTTCAAATATATTTTTGCATCCCACATAAAAATCTGATAACCATTCTGATAAAAAAAAAAGTATCTCTTATGTGATTTAATATAATTCTGAGAAGAATGACTTTGACCAATTGGCGTAGTGGCTCACTGCACTAGTGAACAAGGGTTTCTGCATCCACTGGTCCACAGTCTGAGTGCTATGCAGGCTGAATAAGGAGATGAATTTAAAATGTGTAAATGACAAGTTTGAAACTTGACTGAATCAGACAAAAGATGCTATATTTAACACTTTGCCCTCTAGTTTTAGACCACCTTCTTTTTCATCAGCTGAACAGAATATTCACAAGTGGCTTACAATTCTCTTTGAGCTGTTCAATTTTTCCTGGGTCTAGAACTGAAAATATTAAAAAGTGGGTGATGATAATTAAGGTCAAAATATATCTAAATATACTGTAGGAAGGGTCTTAATTAATGACAAAATAGAAAGAGTAAAAATTAGTGGGAAGAAGTTTTGAAGAACAGAATGTGAAAACACTGGTAATTTACACAATATTATAGAAAGCTAATCAAATATTACTTGATTTATCTTTGATCCTTCTGAAATATTCCCTAGGGCCTGCTCAGCACAGTACATCAGTCACCTCTTTATTTGACTAAGAGGAGAGTGGCCTTTTTATTTTATTTATATTTTAGAATACAGAAAATATCACACCACAATAAAGCAATCAGCCAGTAGCCTGTGTGCTCCAGTAACTGGAAAAGATAGAAAGTCAGTGAGTAGATAATTATTCAAGGTCAAACCTTTCTAGTGTGGTGCCAGAAAAAAGCAAACAGTGAGGGTTAGCCAATACTTCACAAACACTTGTTTAAGGATTTCCTAATTACTATAAGTGGTTCCTCTGGCCCTGGCACTTAAAAAGGCAGCTGTATATGCATGATGTCATCCCTGCTACCCATTATCTCTGCAGTAAATTTAGAGGATTAAGAAGCAAGCAAGGCTAAATAGTCAAAATAATCATGATTTTTCATGTTTGCTGCCATTAAAGACTAATTACAGAAAAACAGGACAAATTTAAAACTTGGATGCAATTAACTACTGAAATATATTTTAATATTTTTGGCCAAAAATCAGAAAAATGTTTATAGATTAAATGTGTGCAGCATGGCCACAGCTCCATAATTAAAATACAGGTCCTCAAATATTTTCCTTCCTTTTTACCTAGAAACACTCACTAACCTTTTCTAGAATTTTTACAAAATTTTACCAAGTGCCCCAATGTAGAGGCCCAGGGATGGGTTGTCACAGTCACTTTCCCAGTCCCACTCTCTACCTGTGTGGGAAGGTCTGAGAAATTAACTTTTCTGCTGCTGTCCTTTCCTCTTATTTTCTATTATGGGAAGCTACTCCTCAGCACAGGTCATTTCTGTGTTCACTTTCTATTTGTCCTTGAAACAGGAGCCAGTGAAAGCAGTGCTCCTGATTTGCCAACTTGCACAGCCTCAGTCACTGGTGTCAGTATTGTCTGGTCATTCTCTTCTTTGTTTTTTCCTCCTGTTTCCCTTAATTCACAACTACATTCCAGGTTACCATTTGTCTGCTAAAATTCCTCTCCTGCTTGTCCATTTGTAGCAGAAGCATCTGATTGCTGCCAGGAATACTCTGTTTTAAGAACATGTTAGAAGCTTATGTGAACACTCTAAGTCCATTTCTTCTGCAATGCCAGCTCAGCCTGGGTTTATCCTTTTGTCTGCAGCTGCAGATGTAGCTACCAGTCACCAGTTTAACTTCTGTACTATGCTGTGTTTCCCACCTAGTGAAAAAGCACTCAGTGCTTTTCATGGATCAAACTTATTTTACATCTCAAAAGTAGCTATATCATTTCCCATCTTCCAGATATAGGAAGCTTCTACCACCATCTTTTTTAACCACCATGGTCTCTTTTTACCATGATTCTCTCTCCTGGTGGTTGTGAAGTTGGTTGTTGTCTCCAACTACACTGAATGTCCTGTGATGGTCATCTTGGTAATACTGGTCTAGGAAATATTTACCTGGTCTTGCATGAGAAACACTCCATTTTTAATGCAGGAGATCCTGTCAGTTTGTATTTGAGAACCTTCTACCAACTAATTTTGTGCTGCTCCTATACAAAGGTGAGGTGTTCCTGAAATCCAAAGCTTCTATTTTAAGTAAAGTCCAGATTCTGCATCCATACTGGTGTACAGTCACTTCATCAGCAGCAGTGTGGGACATTCACAGCTACAGCTTTTCCCAAGTGATACTGGGCAGTGCCTGCACACAGATACCCTTCCACCTACCCATGGAAATCCTGTGAACACTCTCCACTGCAGCATGGAGAAAGCACAAAGAAACAAAGAGCTGTGGCTGTATATTCATCAGATCCACTGAAGCCCCTGGAAGCTTTTCTATTACCTTCCAGGATTTATGAGTCAAACCAGAAATTAATTTCTAGAAATGAATGAGATGGTTCAAAAGTAGGCTTTCAAAAGCAACCCACACAAGTGCATCTTTATTCCCTCTTGCAGTAAAAGCCATCTTGCTTCCTCAGATAGTAGCACATGCAGCTTTTGCAGAGCCCAGCCATCCTCTCAGCCATGCTGTTGTGCACATGGCAACTTGGCAAAAGGGAAACACAGGGAAAGGAATGCTGCCACGTTTGAGCATGGAAACTAAATGTCTTGCACAGATGCACATGCCATAAGGGAATGCTAGACCTAGTCTGACCTTCTGCACCACTGAGACTATAAAACATCATCCAGCTTCCTCGTGCTCCTTTGATGAGATGCATGTACAAATCCAAATGGGAAAACACTAACATATAAGCTTTAGGACATGTTATGCACAGAATGACTCTTGCTTTTTATGCTGTTTAAACATGCAAAATTGTCTCTACAAGAAAAAGTCATACTTCCCAAGCTGACAGAAAACACATTTCTAATAATAAATGTTCTGCCTATGGAGAAGCTGTAGGATATACTTATTTCATCATGTCACGGCTCGAGTGCCTACCCAGTCTCTGTCTTTGATGTCATTGCTGCTTCTTCTCTCTCTCAAGGAACATGGCCAGTATCCTGCCTGCCCCAGGGCCGGGATCCCACTCTGGTCAGACAGCCCTGGAAGCAGCCAGTGCACTCTGCAAGGATCATGGGCATTTGCTGAGAACTGAAGGGGAACCAGCAGACTCTTCCCCGTAGTGGCAGGGTGGTGACAAATAGATGGCCAACAGGGTAAGAAGGAGGCAGCAAACCCAGGTGAGCTCTGCTCAGACAAGGGCAACAGCACAGGAACCCTTTTTGTAGGCTGAACAGCAAACACTGATGGAGAGAACGGAAAATACTGATGGAGAGAGCATAAAGAGAAAGGGGACATTGAAGCAATGGAGGCAGCCATGCAACAAGGACCAGGAGACAACACAGAAAGGACTGCAGAAAAGAGGGAATGTAGAGGGGTCAGAGAGCTGAAATTTGACTGAAAAACCAAGCACAGGACATGGAAACTATTCCAAATTAAAAAAAAAAGAAAGGGACAAGGGGGAGGTGTGATACCAATTTATATCATCTACCACTAAAGAGACATATTTAAGGTAATACTATTTGAGGCTGAGCAACATGAGAATATTCAAGTACAGAAGAATATAGAATAAGTTGTTCCTGCCCTAAGGAAAATAGAAATTTTTCTGTCTGGTACAGTTCTGTTCAGTCACATCTGAGGCAGAGGAAGGATCTGTCCAAGCAGTACCTCCCCATCCCCTCTGCTCAATTCCTCCTTAAACAACCACGATGGTCCTGCTAATGGAGCAAAACCTTGTCAAAAGCAGTAACAGGTGAAGAATAAGGGGGGAAAGAAGCATATTAACACAGCAAAATTGCATTGGGAAAAAATAGATCTTTCTCTGTGATTTGGTGTGGGTTATGCCTCAGAAAGGATAAGTTTCCTGGTCAATTCACACTGTTAATTTAGGGTGTATGGAACTGCTTTTAGCCATCACCCAAAGGTCAAGAACAGTGCAATCAAGGGCATAAACCAGCACAGCAAGGGTGACTTTTATGGTGCGAGAACGAGTAAGATTCTCCTCATGGAGAATAAGAAAGAGGAAGTTTTATGCTACAGTCAGCCTTTGCAAAATGACATGTTTTCAATCCAGCATCCAAAATATTTAGCTTTTCTATTTGCCTTCTCTGACTTTGGATCTCTGTGTCATACCATCACTCTTTGATATCTTAATGGATGCCATTTTGGCAGAAAATAATTTACTCTGAGAAAATTCTGCACCAGCATTAGCTGAGCTGAAAAATAACCCCTTAAAAAACCCACATCACATGAAATAAGCAGATTTTGAAATTATACAGTTCATGCCATAAGAGTAATAAAATAGCAAAATTAAGAGGCTTTTTTATTTATAAGTAACTGCTTTCTTCTACCTTTTATAATGTCCACCTCTTAGCATAACAAAGCTTTTCATAGCTTACTAATGGCTCCCTGTCACTAGTGCTGAGAACTATTATCACTGCGCTGCCCCTTCACATGGGCCTTTCAAACATCACTGTTTCACTTAATTCTTTCACCTCCTTCAGTTCAAATGCAATAAAAACCTTTCACTGGCTGACAACTAGAAAGGCAGAACAGCCTCCAACTGCTGTATAATTCAGGAGGGCTCTTTCTCATTTTAATTGGCTGCCTAATTGGAATGTTTATGGGTTCTGCGATAGCTTGGGATGAAAAGGCAGGGTGAGCAATTATGTGCTCAGCATTCCTATCTGGCAGAGTTAATAGTTTTTTTTTTAAAAAAAGCTAAAGTTCACTGGAATGCCATGTTTTTGTTCCCTAAGAAATACCTTGATTTGAAACAATGTAATCCCCAAGTCAGAAATTATGTCAAGCTGTGCTTATCCAGTAGCAAGTTTGAGCTTTTGGAAGCCTCTTTGCTCCTTTTTGATGTTAGCATAACATGAAGAACAGGAGGCTATCTGGTGGCTGTCAAGTTTTTAACTGCTTGCTCTCTCACTGGCTGGAGATAAGATGTAAGCAGAGCACTTGATGGACTTGATTAATTCTCTGGAACGAAGGTTTGTCTTTCTTGGCTCAATGAATGACTTCATTCTAGTAGATGAGGTCACTCAAGTCAAGGCAATAAAGTTTCTGATATTCACATGAAAGCTAGTTTTCAAAGCTGCCAGCCCCTAAAAAGAGAAGCAAGTGTTTTCTCATTTACCTACATTCTAGTGGCAGTATCCAGCCCGCTGCCATATCTATCCTCTCCAGCACAGGACTGCACTTCAGCTGAAGAGCAATTCTAGCACAAGATGAAATTTAAAGGAAAGGAAACAAAAAGACACACTTTGTTGGAAGAAACAAAGATTTTTGTCCAGTGATTTGTCAAAATGCCAACAGGAAGAGAAAAATTACTTTCCAGCTTTTTAGCCTGACCAGTACAGTTTCATTTCCCTCCACTTCCCACCCATGCTGTCTCTGTGCCACTCTGGCTGCAAACCTCTGGGGCCAAAGAGCAGCTTTGTGGTCCCCTGTACAGTGCATGATGCAGTTTTCTTGTGTTTCAGAGTGAGAGAACCCAAGCACTGCAAACATGGAAGGAAGCTGCACACTTTGGGACACTTGTACCCTTGCGTGCTTTGAGCTTTAAGGGCAAGTTTATAGACTGTCCTTCACAAAGCAGACTGGTCTTTGTTTTTCCTTTCTCTCTTTTAATAAACACCATTTCATTTAAAAACAGGAAAAACTAGTGAAAAGGGCTGACTTGCTTTGTGGATTTTCAAAATATCACAACAGTTTGTGCAGATGCCTATTAATCTCATCCTTTTTGCTTTTCAAAACCATGCAAATGATAAGTAGTCCCTCCAGTATTCACTACAGCCTAGCAAATCCAGTAAACAACCCACACAACAATTCAGTCTAATCTGAGGTACAGATTTGTTTTTTCAGATAACCTGAAAATCCTTGCTCTAGTATGAGGGACTAACTCATTCTACACTCTTTGTCCCAGCTAAATTGTGTTCCTGCCTCTAAGTAACAGAGAGCTCATAGTCCTGTGGATTATTAGGGTTGTTTTTCTAGTGTTTGAAGTTTCTTTCTAACTCACACTTCTGTTCCTGTGCTGCAGTTTTCCAGCATGTGCAGTTACAGTTGGAGCATGGGGACAATGACAGGAGCATCCCTCTCAGGCACACATGCAACCAAAATGCCAACCAGGGCACATCTGCCAGCTCCCTTCCAGCTGGTGCCACCACACAAGAAAAGGCCGCAAGCTACAGAGGTTTTGGGGCACTGTGGTTTTTTCCTAAATGCTCTCATAGGTACCATGGAGAAATTAGAAGGCTGCTTAAATGTTCCCATTAAACTGTGGAGGCAGAGTTTTACCCCAGGTTTTATTGCCATCTGGAGCCTGGAAACCTGTGGAAGCAGTGCCTTGTTTGGAAGGTCAGAAGCCTGCACCACATCAGAGAGCCCAGCTCTGCCTAGAACATACTTAGGAAATGTTGATTTGGTGCATGCCAGGAGGGATTTCTGGCCACAATAGCTCTTAAGAAATTCTCTCCAAAGGACTCATTTTCAGACTCACATACTTCAGTTCAGCATCCATATGATATAAAAATAAAATATGGCAAGTCATATCCTTGCCACTATAGATGTAGTTAACCTGTAAGAAGGCAGTCAAGCAATTAAATAACACTTTCAAATAAACTGCCAAGTAAACAACACACACTCTAAAACTAATCTTTGTTCACATTTACTGAAAGATTGTGACTTGCTGATATTAAGAATTTCAGAGAAAAAATCTAATTGCTCAAGATGTCCATCTCATTTTATGGGCAAAGGCGATTCAGAAAAACCCATATGTTTGGTAAGTGTCCAAACATGTGGACGCTTATGCAAACCAACAATTCTTTGAAGTATGCTGCTTTCTAAAGTCCATGCTGAAACTTAAATTTAATAATCAACAAAACAGGCAGAGCTAAGGCAAAAACTCTCTGCTAAACTCTGCAGGACTGGGATATGAGAGGAGGCGTCTCTCTGAAGTGACATTATAGGCCCAGATGTGTTGTAAGAGAGTAAGAGTCTGTCTTAAGATGGCCTGTAGACCCTGTGAACTTCCTTGTTTCGTGACTTTAAAGCAAGAAGAAAAATAAATAATGAAACATATTAAAGTCATTATTGTTGCTGTGTGCGCCTTCTGAAGGTTTGGGTTTTTAAAAGCTCCAACCTTTGAAAAAAGTGCTCAGTGAAATTAAAGGCAGCAAATCTACACTGAACTGTATTTTTATATACTACCAAATTTACATGTGGAACTCATTGTCACAGGGTACTATTAAAGCCAAGAGCTTAGCAGGATTCAAAAAGGCTTAGACATTTATGTGAATAATAAGAACATCTACAGTTAGACCAGAAGGGAAAAAGACATTTATAAGTGACACTAGAACTCAGAGTTGAGGGCATAAGCCAATTGCTAGATGCATTGGTTTAGGGAGAAAATCCCCAACTGACACTTTTTCCATAGCTGTCCATTTCTTTGCATCTTTTTGTAGGCAGCTGGTACAGACCAGTGTCAGAGGGACCATCCAACTCTGAGTCAGTCCAGCAGGTGTTATGCTCAAAACGCTTTTTAATGTAAAGCTGTTGTTAAATATTTTGAATAGACTGCTTATTCCTTACCTAATCCTACAGCATTTGGCAGCTCTTAAAAAGGGTAATGGATATTCCACAGTACTTTGTATATCCATAAGAAAAGGGCAGTTATTTGCAATATTTTCTTATGTCTTGTGCCAGTACCTTTTCCCCTTTATGTGACATCAGACTCCATGAGTCCATATGGACATTCCACCCTAAACAAAACACTGTTCTACAAAACCTCTGGAGCTTCACACCACCACTGAAAAGTCCCATGATTAGGTGCATGAGATGCCACTCCCAAATCCTAGCAGAGTCCAGAAACTGGGAGTGCTGAGGGAATCTGCAATTGTAAGCAAAGCCTTACAAGTGCTAAGGATCAACACTGCAGAAAAGGTCAAATGAACGAGTGCTGTGAGGCCATGAAATTGTCCAATTTCATCTGTTAAACACCTGAGAGACATTTATATTACTAATGAGCTGTAAACACATATTGACACAAACACAGCATTTGCTACTAAGAAGTGTGTGTTTGTGTCCATAGGAAGAAAATTGTGGCCTCTCTTTTGCCCATAAACTTTGCCTGTCTTATTCTAGCCATCATAGTTTGATCTTTGCTGATGTTTATTAAGTCTAAATATCAAATGAAGTGATTTTTTTACTTGGAATAAAATATCAGGAATGTGATAACATATTCAGAAGAAAAGTCAAAATGACCCTTAAAAAAGGAATGCATAAACTCCTAGGATTGAATTTATGCTACTTAGCATCACATTAAAAATATTCAAAATATAAATCAAAATTCAAGAGTATAACTTATATTCAATTTCAAATTTATGGCATTTTAAAATAGGATGATTTCCTTAAATGTGCAATAAATTTAGTTTTGTGGAATTGCACATGCCACCTTATCATGACAGTTGCTTTATCTACACAGTCCACTGAAGCCTAGTCACTTTATATAATCTGAATTCACAAATCAACTGTCGTCTTCACTTCACTGATTCATTGCTGATGGGCCTTTCACAAGGTAAAAAATCCTTTCCAAGTTGACAAGAGTAATAAATGGAGAGGTGAGAGCTGCCTCTCCATCCTGCTGTTCTATTGTGCTGCCGATAGTGACACATGGCAGAATAAGCTCATAAACCAACCTCATCTTTTGACCTCTGCAGAGCAAACGGAAACAGAGGGGCATTTATGATGATGACTATATTTAGAGACCAATAATGACTAGATAAACCTCTGAAATCTAACTAGCTCAAGCAAAGCTTGGAAAAATGAGATGGGTTTGTGTATTTAATATGGCAAAAAAAGTGTTGAAAATATAGCTATGAAACTTTTGGAATAACCTAGAACAACTCAGCTGCATCAGGTTATAAGATACCTACAACCATCCTGTACACACAGGAGAAATTTTGAAAAGATTAATGAAACTGTAATTGGATTTTTTTTAATGTTGCTCCAGATTAAGCAGAAATAACACATGAATCAACAACTGAACAGAATAGGCATTCTAGGAATAACAAAACCACTTTAAGCTAGAAGACTTTCTTTGACCAATACTGCTCAGGAGAGAAAAGATAGGTGAACAAAAAATGCATATGGGCTTGTATCATCCTTTTGTAGCATTGTAGTACTGAATTTTGATTTATTAGGGATATTGTCTTTTTAGGAACAAACACTAGTGATTAAACTTCAACCACCTCATTATTTGCCTTCCCTAGTGAGGACACAAGTTTTGTGCAGTTTAATGAAGAACCAGCAGCAACACTTTGGAGCTGTGCTCTCAGCCTGTGCTAATGCCTCACCTGCAGGATCAGCTGTGTCCCCAGGCTAGAGGGTGCCAGCACTGTGGAAAGCAGCAGGATCAGTCAGCAATGCCCATTTCAAGTCCTAGAATACAAATGGTTCACCTTGTCTGTGCACTTAGTAGAAAACTTTTTAGTTGTATGTGAAAGATAAATTAGTACTTATTCATTCCAGCCACGACAAAGGCTTTCTTTTTCCATAGTAAGAATAAATATATATCAACAGCAGATATATTCCAGTTTTCAGTGATATGCTGGCTTGCTTTATTCATGAAGATATACTATATTACATATTATATTACAATATACAATATAACATATTCCTTCTGTATTTTACAGAATGGCTCTTCAGAATCTGTAGTCACTTTAAAAATATGCACTGAAAAAGTTTTAAGCTGCAAGCAGTAAAAGTAATCACTTAATTGCCTAAATTGGGCAACATCAAATTATGAAAACAAATCTATACAGATTCAGTAGAAAAGCTAAAGTTTCAGTGGAAACTGAGAGAAGACCCCACCCTTGCAATAATGTCTACTACTGTCATGCACACCCCACTGCTACCCATGGATTGGTACACCAAGCACAGGAAATGATTTTGAACTGCCTGTCTGCACTACTAACATTCACTCAAATGGAAGAAAAAAAGTAAAAAGGTTTTTTTAACTCTTTCTTCCAAATGCAGATTTTAGCAAAGCAATGAAAATATTTTTCAATTAACACCACCACTGTAAAATGTGCAAGCTACAATAGGGAATAATAATGGTAGCACGGAAGTCTCCAGATGCTAAGAACAAAAACTAATGCTCAATATATTCAATGTTTCTCAAAGCTGTTTTGCACTCCTAAAGAAAAAAGTCCACTTGCAGACCTTCAGCAAACAAGAATTCACAGCAGTGTTTAGGAGAATTTTGCCATTCACATGAAACTGTCCTCTGTCTCACCATGCTTCTGAGGTTTACACCCTGGCCAACACTACCCCAAAAGCATGACTATTTTGCTACAAACAAAATAGTATTCTTCTCTTAGAGATGGAAATTAATAAAAACAGGAAAGCCACACCAATTGATTTCCATTCCCAAAAATATTAAAATATTTAAACTGGGCATCCACCCCTTCCCTAGAAATGCATTTCTGCTTAAGACAAGAAAGCATCCTAAAAGGTGAAATGATATGTCTACAGGTTAAATCTGTAGGACATGAGAAATTAATAAAGGACACTTCCATAAGTGTGACCGAGTTCACTGTGAGATTGCAGGGACAAGAAGAAGCAGCTAGACCAAAAAAGATGGTTCTCTCCCCGAGTATTGTCTCCTAACTGTCTCTAGATCCAGAGAATTGCTACTGTAGAAACCTGTACAGCCTTGGGGCAGTATTTCTAGCAGAAATTAAATGCAGTATTGAAGTTTTCTTCATTAAAAATTTCATTTTTATGTCCATCAAGTTGAAAGTTGTTCAAGTGCCCAGTGCCCTCTATATTTGTTAGATACAGAAGTACTGAAAATGCAAAGCAAGATTCCTTGTCCAGAGAAGTTGGTGGTATCACCAGTTCCACTCTGTTTGTGCCTCATGATTCTGGGCATATATTTGATTATATTAAAGCATTACAAATTCCATCACCATTTGAACACACCTGGGAATACAGACACACCTGGTTAAAAGAATACTCTGGCTGCCCTCCCTCCACACACCCCCCCCCCCCCCCAAAAAAAAGAAGCCACAACAAAACAGAACACAATCTATTTGCTCAGAAACACAGAACTCTATTAATATATTATGGTGGGGTGATGTGCTCCAGCTCCTCACTGAGTCCATCTCCAAAGTCCCACAAACACCAAACACCACCACTGCTATTTTTATTGATAAGGCTCTGCTGAAGCTGTGTTTGAGCTGGGTCAGTTTTCAGGTAGAGCCCTGGATTTGGGTTAGAAGCAATATCCAGGCTAGAGGTCATATTTCATTGATAGCTCTGAAACCTCCTGAACTCAGGACTGTGAATTAACAAAAATAAACAGAACACAAGAAATTTCACCATCAACCACAATTCCCCTCTTTTATCTTGTTGTGGCAACAGTTTAATTTCACCACCCAGCTCTGAGTTGTCCCTCATCAAATACCACAATTTACCATGCTAGGCCACTCCAGAAAGTTTGTAAGGTTCTTTTTAAGAAAAAAAAACAAAAACAAAAAAAAGAAAGGTTTTTGGGGGGGGAATTGTTTCTTTTTTCCCACAAAACACTTTTCTTCACAGGAGTATGTAAAACTCAGTTGTTCATGCTGATTATCTCAGGCAGTATCAGTTGGCTTAGTTTGAAAATCAGGTGTACTGTTTCATAATTAAATTATTCAACAAAACCTTGACTATAAAGCATTCTCCTAAAACCTAATTAAGAGTATGATTTGATAAAAGCACATTCTGCAGTTTTAGTTTACATTCCCATATGAGTGGGAGTGTCATTATTTCATGCTTTACACATTTGGGACTTCACAGGGTAGTTTGGGGTTTTTTTGTGTGGTGGGGTTTTTTTCCACCTTTCCTTTCCCAAAGGTGATTTTGAATTATATCAAGAAGTACTCCAAACTTAGATCACAGCAATTCATTAAATGTTGGCAACATTCAGTTCTGATTAAAAAACAAAACCAAAACACACACCCCTAAAAACAAACAAAAGCCCACCAACCCCCCCCAAAAAAACAACAGCCCTCCCAAATCCACAACTCCCTAAAAAACCCCTCAACAAATAAACCAACCCTCAACAAATGTAAGAGAATGACATCGTAAAAGGAGCACTATTTCAAAAGTTGGCCCTTGTTCAAGCTGCATATGGTCACATAATCTTTTAAAACACACGATTCAAGTCTCAATTTAATTATGTAATAGCACAAATGGAATTACACTGCAGATGAAGTGCAGTATTTCAGCTCAAACACTCACTGGAGTTGTGTGACTGACCCAAGCTTATTTAATTTGGCCATTGTATTAGAGGGCTTAATCTGAATGCAAGCACACGTAGCAAACAACAATTTCAATGCAATACCTCCTCCTCTTGATTCAAATTTTAATACAGGCTGGGCCAGGTTATGAAGATAATTTGTCAGGTAGCTTGCAAAGATTATGACAATGTGATATTAACAAGTATTTTTCTTGAATTGTTTTATTTGCCATATATACTCGTGTGTCTGCTTAAAAATGAAGATTCATCTTTTCCCCGTGCAAGTACTTGTGTGTATGTGTGTGTGTCCTTTAAGTGGAGACAGTTACAGTAACGTCTTGGGGAGCAACTGGAAAAACAAGAACTTTCTCTTCCAAGAAACTGGGAATGCAAAATCCTAACTAGCTCATTCCTCAAAACTTGTATACTTTCTGTGCTGCAACAGTGGGCGCTTTTCCCACCTCTCCATACTGGATCCTCATTTCCTCTCCAAATGGCTCTGCTGGAGGCTTCTAAAAACTGTGGGTAGGGACCAGGGATGGACTGATCCATTTCTGATCCTGGTGGAAGAAGAATGTGCAGCTTTTCAGTCTGGCCAGGGACTTCCTGAGCTGAGAGGCCTTAGGGAATAAGTGAGGATGGGACATATGTACACTGTGTTAGGAGATAAAATACTAAGCTATATATAACTTTATTTTGAACCTGTAAGGCCAAAACAAATTATCTTCTTTCTCTTCTCTTCTAGCTTTTTAGATGCTGGGGAGAAAAAGATGCAGATACTTGGCTTCAGCCTACTTTTGTCAGTCACTTCTGAAAATGCCTTGCAAGGTATTTTAGTGAAATTTTAGATTAAAATAATAGAAGGTTGGTATAGAGCTGACAAAAAAGTCAGTTTTGCTCAATTATTTCAATAAAAACCAAAACAAATGGTGTGCATGTAAACGTGAAGACAACTGCAAAATATCCCAGACAAGAAATACAAGCACAGGTAAAACACATTACTTACATGTAAAGAAGAAGCACTAGGGGGAAAAAAAACCAAACAACCAAGAGAAACTGTTTTAATTGGGCTACTCTATAGAGGTCCAGGAAATGCTGCCAGCACTTTGCCCATTACAGCTAAGGCTTCTGCTGAAATACTGCAAGACACCATCCAGAAGAAACCAAAATCAAAGTGCCAGGATAACTGCAGAAGGCTGCCTACCTAACCACAGTCCAAGGCAACATCAGTGCATGACACCATATTCTAAATCACACCTCTCTTCCACAGAGAGCCTGAGAGTACAACAAGAGGTTTCCCACATTAGGAATCAATTCCATACCTGCCATATTCTCAGAACATCCTTCTGGCACTTCAGTCACTGACCAAAATTATATTTCAAGCTATGAATTTTGAGAAAATTACTGTATTATAGAAAAAAAAATACACCAATAACATTTCACTTTTGTTTAGAAAACAATTATAGCTGCTGTACTTAATTGTTACTATAAAAAAATTAAGAACATAGTCTTATTAGGCTTTTATGATGTACCTGTACATCATAGCTTGCCTAAGCATCCCTGCTAGCCACATCAAAGTGAAAGACAAAGCAGCACAAGATTTAGATTACAAACATGATTCTACACGGTACAAAGAAAGGTACCTCTCACAGAGACAGCAGAGTACAGATCTCAATATTCAGGGCATGGCAACCTCATCATCACCGACACTCATGTGCTGCAGAAATGGGTTCTAGCTAGAAGAGCTGAGGAAGATCAAGGAAAAAGCCCCAAGCCAGAGAAGAACAAGGTTCTAGTTTTTTTAGCCTACCAAAACAAAGCAGAGCAGATAATATCTGTAAATACCAGTGGGGAGAGATGTGTGAAAGAAATGAGGCTCTAGGGAGGAAAAAGAATCACTTAATTGAAAGAACCAAGTACCAATCAGCAATTAGAAATGCCAGGAAATTGGAAATTAGAAAAAGGTCATTAACCAGCAAAGTGGTGAGATCCTGAAACAGCTGCCAATGAAGGGGGGTGGGGCACAAGAAACCAATCAGAGGTTCAAGTGGAACTTGAAAAATAGAGGAGGGGATTACATCATGATATGGCTTTCAGACTTTTTCTGTCTTCTCATCTTGAACTTTTGAGATATGGATTTTATTTTTGGCTCTGTCCTTGACTTTAGAAAAAGCTCCTTTCTCTCTTGTAGAAACTTCTACTTCCTTTTAATATAATTATTCAACTTTCATAGATAAATCTTTTATATCTATTGCAATTTAGGAGTGAATCTAAGATTAAAAACTATTATTTTTTAAAATTGCACATTTTTTGTTTCCATAGTAGAATGCATCTATAACACCAATGAGTACTTCTGTTCCTTGCAGCCATATCAACATATCTCCTTTTTATGTCTCTCCTGCCAGGGGTTTACGTGCAGATTAACACAGTCTGTGCTCTCCTTCTCTTCCTTTTCTCATTTCATGCCAGCTGTGTCACTCTCCCCTCTTCCCTAGCACCATGCACTGAAGATACACTTTCTATATATCCTCATTGCCCCACACCACTGTCCTTCATTCTCTATCCCATATTTCCTTCTGCCCTGTTTTACCTCTGTGCAATGGCTTTATTGCACCATCTGATCTATTCTTCCCCCACCAGCATTTCCTATTTCTCTTTCCACAGAGAGGACAGCTAAACATGCATGAAACCCATTTAGACAACTGAAAAAAATATAACACATATCCAAGCACAGCTCATGGATTCATCAGGATTCTGAATTGCAAGTTATTAAACCAAAAAACATCCTCTAACAGACTGAGCAGAATAGGCTGCCTCCCTTTCTCCTCAGATGTTTTCCCTATCAACACTCCATGAAGTGAAAGTACAATGTAGACCTGATTTGCTCCCCTCTAGGATCTTCAGGCAATCAGGTACTAGAAAGATCACACATTTGTTCAGGTTAGAAAAGCCCTTTAATATTGTTGAGTCTAACCATTAGCCCAGCACTGCCAGTTCCATCACTAAATCTTGCCCTTAAGCACCACATTTACATGTCTTTTTAATACTTCCAGGGATTGGCAACTCAACCACTTCCCTGGGCAGCCTGTTCGAATGCTTGACCAGTCTTGATGAAACCTAGAGAGGTGATGCAATATTAAGGATCACTATTATACTGGTGACAGAGCAACCAAAATATTTCCATTGGAGACTTCTCAACAAAATGCCTGCAAGGCAAGACTCCACAGTACCCAAACAAAGCAAGGTGAACACTGCTGTTGCCATCTTCAAGTGTTTCTTGGTGCCTTAGGTCATCTCATTAATTTTCTCTTACACCTCTCATGCACATTCTTTTAGTTAAAAAGTTTTTAAGTAGGTAGCATGAGGCACAGAGGACAGAGGCATTTGAGTAACAGCAAAGAGGTCATTAAGAAAGGAAGGAGGAAATCTCCAAGCATTGAGAACCTCTCTCCCCCTTTACCAACATGACACTTCCCTCATCCATGGCTTCAAAGCCACACTTAGGTGTTTCATCCACAAATGTGTTTTCATCATACCATCCTGATATTTAATTTTCAAATCCACAGACTTAACATTTTGGTATTAATTAACATTAAATACTAAAAAAAAAAAATAAAAAATAAAAAAATCTATATAATTAACCATTTATTTAGAATGCCAGTCACAGGGAAGTTAAACCTGGGCACAGTGTCCTAACTGATGCTTCACACAGCTTGGTAAAACAAATGCCACTGCAGCAAAGCAATCCAAAAATAACCTTCTCAAAAATTGCAAATGCAAACAACCTACTCCTGTTCAGAACATCAATATAATCAAGTTCTCTTTGATTATACAGGATCCTGTAATCACAGCCCTCTGAGAATTTTTTGGCTACTTTCAAAAATGTCTGAAATTTACTCTGTAAAATTAATGCACAGAATCTGAAATTTCTACCTTAGCAAATACAAAAGGCCATTTGATTAGCTACAAATAAAAGCCCCTTGAGCTAAAATGAATAAGGTTTAAGCTACTTCAAATTATTTTCTCGCCTGATAAAGCCATTATCACATTTAGAGCATTTACAATGCAGAACTACATTCCTTTGATCATCTTATAAAATTAATTGATCTTGCTTATCTATTGTACTATTTTAAATCATTTTAATTGAGGACATTAGGAGAAGTAATAGTAACAACCAATGCATTTATTAGCTACTGACGTTCAAGGCAGCAATGTCATTTTCATAATCTGAATTTCTCTATAACAAAATTCCATTCTTAATGGAATTTACATATAGATCACCCCCAGCCACAAATAATTTACTGTTACTTTAAGTCCTAAAGGACAGGCAGAAAAACTGTGAAAAATCACTCCAGCCATACTTAATTTTAATTATTCTTTAAAATCAGATAGAGACCCTGAAGTTAAATTCTCATAATTAAATAGAAATTAAAAGTTTCTAAAAGCCTTATTTTTAACTCCAATTTTAAATGCAAATGAACATATAAGAAAATTGTCCCGTGAAGAACTGAGTAATGTTCATCTACAATTTTTTGTTCCATAGCCCCAACACTCCTGCATCACCCAGAGTCCCATGGAAGTCCTCACTTAGTTAAAGGCTACAAAAGGCTGCCAGATTCCATTATTAACCAAAGTCCTGACTATTGTCAGTGTTGCTCCTGTCAGTGTCTGCAGAACTGCCTGGCTTACCTTGGAAGAGTCCTGTTTCCATGATAGACTGAGTTTGTGTGATCCACTGTCCCACAGATCAACTGAACCCCTTTGAAAGAGAAGGATGACTTTCCTTTCTAATAAAGGAATGTCCCATTGCCCATGTGGCTGAAATCATTACTAACACCAAATGAATTTTTTCTGTGCTAAAGATATTGAAAATATGCTTCATCTCCAGCCTTAAGTCATCTGCCTGACTCACGGGGTTCTAAAATTAAAGAATATACACTAATTTAATTTAATTAAATAAGATTTTCAGCAGCAAAAAAAGCAAAGTTTAGATATGCTGCACAAATGCACACACAAACGACTGTGCCAGCATGCCACTGCACACTTGGGAAATAGGTTCAGTCCTCTTTGCCATGAAGCTGTTGCACTACTCCAGGCAAAGCCCTCGGGTCATGTCTCTGCTGAAATTGCCATCACTCCTGTTCCAGGACTACAGGTCTTCTCTGCTATCACCTCTTTTTGTCAGCCTCTCTGGACACTGCTTCAGCCCCAAAGTGTCTGCTGATCTTCAAGAAGAAGACATACTGCCTTCTTCCTTCTTGCCTCCTGCCTTGTCAGGTCAGTAATTCCTATTCCCAACTCCTTGTCCTTCTGCAGCTCCATTGCTCTTCCCCACTGCCAAAAGAAACAATTCTAGAGGGAAGACAGGCAACAGGCAGGCTCTTCGACAACTGACCTGAACCAGCAGCATAATCAGTGTGTCTGACATAAGCTACAAAATACCACAATGCATGAAGACTAGTTTTGTGAGTGTGGTGATGCAGGAGACAAAGGTTGGGATAGATGCACCGTTTTTCCATTTCCAAATTATAAAATGAAGGCAGTAGCACTTACTGGACTGTAAACACATTATGTACCAAGCTTTAGGTGCTCAGTTACATTCTAATTTTGACCATCTTTGCAAAGTACAGACGCAATTATATCTAGGTGGTTTATTGTGGTGACTTCTCAAACTAATTTCTGTGGGATAGATGCTCCTCTGTGGTGGCAGCAGCGTCGGTCACTGCTGTGTGACAGTGCTGAGGTTGCTATAATGAGATAGTAGCATGTGGAAGGTTTGTCTTTACCTGAGACAAGGCTGAATGCAACAGCTGCTTATGCTTTGATGACATAAAATAAAATTTAAAAATAAAAGAGAAAAAAAAAGAATGAAAAGGTGAGTCAGCTAGCAGCAAGATGTAAATCTGCAACTAGGTTAGAATGAGCAGTCCTTATTCATGCTGATAACTAGTTTACACCAGAGAAACCACTTAGTGGTGGGCTCAGAAGAGAGAACTGAGGAACCTGGTTACAAGCTGAAGAGGTGGGCACACAAGCCACTGCACTATAATATTCATCCCTTTTGTCCTTGGCCGAGACTAGAGGCAGCAAATGCTGTGCTGTCCCCACTGGGACTCATCAAAGAGCAAGAGGAGGCAAGAAAAAGAAAAAAGAAAGCTGCAATAAACACTGTAAAGAGAAACTGTCTACTTGTTCTGATGACTAGACTTTTTTGTTTCTCTTTACATGGCTTGTAGTGAGTACAAAGCTCTGGCATTCCCCTTTATAGAATGGGAAAATGACAGTTAAAAGTAAACATTTGCATTTAAACATACACAATGCAAGGACACCACCATGGTTTTGCTACAACAGCAAGTCTGTCCTAACATTATTATTAGAGTATTGACTCTGAAAACTAAACTTCTTACTCATTCACTGAAGTTTGCACAGTTTTAAGATGAAGGTTTTAGTTTGGCGGGTTTGGAGTTTCTTAAATCTTCTTTTGCGTTTTAGCTTCATCCCCAGAGGAACTCCTGAACCAACAGAGGCCCATCACAAAAGTACCAGCTCTACCTTTCCAAGCACTCCAGAGGAAAGGACCTGTTTGATTTCAGGCTACTCTGAGGCCATTTTTTAATTCCCACAGTCTAAGGTTCTTGGCAGGAGAGGTAAACACAACATAAGTAGAGTTGGAAGGCAAAAGGATAAATAAGAATATAAACTGGTTAGGTGAATAGATATTGAGAAACTGAAAAAATAATGAAGTAGAGGCAGTTTTTAATATAGAAAGCAAAACTGAAACTAAAATTACACTAACAAGACCTGAGCTCTTAGGCTGTGGGTTTTTCATTGTGTTAGTAACCTCCAGTGCACCTTTTCTGTCCCCTTTACGAACCCAGACCTGCATCCTCCCTCTATGGCTGGGGTGCATCTGGGACACTAAATTCAGCTTCTATTACCAAAGAGCCCATTAATAATAACAGCATGAGCTTCCAGGCTGTCATAACTGTTTTCATTTCAGATTTTTCTCTTGTTGAAACAGCAAAGAGTGTAAAACAAGGCAGCTGTGTCTCCCTCTAGTTTATGGCATGATGGTTTGAACAGCATAGATATGGTTAACATCTTATTACTACAACCTAAAGCAGTAGAGCTCTGTGTTCAAAATTTCCCAGAGTGTATATTATTAACATTAACATATATATATGTTAATATATATTATATATTTTATATTAATAATAAATTCCTGACACAGATTGATAAAAAACTACCATACTTGTTTGGTTAGGGAAACTTAACACATTGTAGGTAATTGTAAAAACATAGTCAAGATAAACTACTTGTATTTTATTCACCTAATTTAGGTGAGGTCAACCACTGGTGTGAAGGTGAGCACTGATCACACCAAGGTGGTATGTTTTGTGGTAAGTAGTTTGAGCATAAAATCCATTGAGAATTTCATGGCACAATAATCATCATTTCTGTGTCATCATCATTCCACACCTCAGTGGAAGAGTCCTTGGGATGGCCAGGATCTCCCTGCCCCAAGCACCTGGCTGCTCCTGAGTGCTGGGCAGGTGAACTCTGGTCTTTGACTCCAGCTGCCTTGCAAGGGGGCAACAAATGCCACTCTCCAATGGCTCTCTCAAACACAAAACAACATTCCCAAGATTTGTTTGTAAAGACCCCTGAAATCTGAAGGCATCTGTTACTCAATGTAAGCAGCCATTAACTTAATCAGGTCTCTCAGCAACTGTTCCTTTGGTTTGATTCTTACAGGAGCCAATCCCAGCAAAAGGCATCCCAGGATACAAATAAGGAGTCCATATGACCACGATATATGATTTTTGTAAGATTTTGAGTAAGTAACATAATTGTATGATTTTATAAGATTTCAATGAGCAATCCATGACAGACTGCTAGACCTTTTATATGGAAAAATGAAAGGTGATTAAGTCAAAGTCTTCATCTTTGGAGTCCTCAGGAATGTGAAAAGACAGTATGATGGTGAACAGAGCAGCCTAAAAATTCCCCTAGTCTGTGGCAGGAAGTTCTACAATGACATAACTTGTCCTGATGCCTGAAGTTTTGATTATCTTGCCAGAAACATGGATATTTAGTCAGGCTTTCTAATAAAGCAAAATTTTCAGCAGGCTACTAAACAGTAGGTTATAAAGGATTATTATTTTTTTTTTTTAACCTGAGAAGAAACCTACAATGAAAAGATAGTTTGGACAACTCTGATCCCAGACACGGTCCTCCTACAGACCATTCCTGGATTTATGGCATTACTGGTTCTTAAGTGCACACAATGAAATCCCTATCACAGTCCTGGCAAACTCCTGTGGAGGAATCAACCCCAGGCTAGTAACAGTCATGACACGCCTCCAGTGGAATGTGTCTCAACGCAACCCCGACAGGTTTTCAGGCTTGCAAAGAAATAATCCTAACACAAAAAGCAGTTAGGCAGCTATTAACACAAAGTTCTCTCCGACTGGCTTGACCAAGGAGTGTGGTGTCAATTGAAAGAGGACAAAGCTGAAGTGTTCCCCTAGAACACAATTTTGTAGTGAGAAGGTTTGCTAGGATGGATGCTAAGCTGAAGCTCAGGAACAGTAATGGCAGCACTAACAGAAGTTTTAGTCTTTGTCTGTAGACTTTAATCTTCAATATGTACCTTTGTTACATATATCAAACATCCCATTTGCAAAGTATTTGCTAGATAATAATTTCATTAAACCTACAAACCCTATACTCATTTTAGTTTTTATTTCTTTGCCTATAAAAGCACCTACAGAGGCATCAGTTCAAGGCCAATCGCTTGTATTTGAACTGAGTTTATTTACCAAACAGTAACCTTCAACTTAGGTCAGACTCAGTTTCTATGTTTGAGTATCTCAGTTATCTCACTCTGCCACCTCCCATAAGGGTCTAAATCATTAATGTTCAGTGTCAGCCATTGTGGATGACAGCGCATCTGGCACCACCACAGAGGATTTGTACCATGTGGCAAGTCAAGGAAGTGCTCTGTCCCTGTTACAGCTGCACGGACCTTCCCAATGTGTGAGGAAAAGGATTTGAGCTGCTGGAGTACAGCAAGGACAGGGGAAGCACCCCTCCCACTCACAGACCCCCCTATGGAGCATGGGCCCTCCCAGCGCCTTGCAGCATTGCTCTGGACAATGCAGAGACCTTCAAGGCCTCAGGAACTTCATGGAACTCAGAGACACTGCCCTCAGCAAACTACAATTGCCCAGCTCCTTCCAGCAGGGCTTGACATCCCTGAAGTGTCAGCAGAGGCCAACCACAGGGCTCCTCCGAAGAGGACACCAGCAGATCCTGTGGCCAGGTGATGTTGGCACTCCCCGAAGCAAACCAGTGCCAAGCACATCAGCACACACCTTCCAGGTATACCCCCCCGTGCCACCCTGCTTAACTTGCTGTTCTACTCACACAGGCTATTGAGAAAGAGGAACACAAATAGCCCACGGAAGAAAATGCTAGTGAAAAGGACAGTGACCCAAACAGAAGCCTGTCTATGTAAATAATCAGGCATTGAGAAAGACAAAAATAAGTTCTCTAAACAAATCTGAACTGCCTCAAGGCTTCACACTGCCTGTGACAGTCTCTATTCCTTCCACAACTACAGTAAAGGTTAAAATATTGCAGTTCTTAGGGGAAAGGTATAAAAAACCCAACTGACTGAAGCTGAGCAGCGAGGCCTCAAGACTCCCAAAACTGCCAAAAAGGGAGGAGGTGCAGCAGGCAGCCCCTGCAGCTCCTCCCCTGCCCACTGCCACCCACCACTCCTGGCCTTAGGACGTGGAACTGTGCATGCAAACCTCCTCTGAAAAATACCTGGTTTACATACAGCTCCCACCTTTTCCCCTCCATGATCATTTGGGAATGAAGGGGGAAAGAACTGTCATATGGATAACATGACACATGCAATTCAAATGTGATCTCCTAATGAAGGAGCAGCACTGACTGATCCAAAGAGGAACGTCCCAGCAGGGAAAGCAGACTGTGAAGTTATGTAAATAACAGGGTCCCAAGGAGAGGCCTCTCATGTGCCCATACAGGAGAAAGACTGGTGGGGCAAGCACATTCATCTTGTACTGTGATGAGGAGGGGGAGAAACTGCACAGCAATGTAGTTCAAATGGAGACACACAAAACATCCCTCTCCCACCCACACAACTGTGGTGTTTCTACAATCACAACTGCAAATTTCGTAATAAAATGAGACTAAGAATCATAAATTATATGTAAATTGCTTGTGTATAATTTACAAATACCTAGGGCTAGATATTATTATTCTCTGCATTGATAGTTTTCTGCCAAATGCTCAGATTGCTGCTTTGTAGCTTAGCATCCTCTCCTCTCCTCTGTGACCCCACAAGTGAATACACATATTGTATAAGAACAATATTTACTTATGACCAAAGAGGGAAATATCCTTGTTATACTGAAAAGCTTATATTTACTATAGGAAATAATAATATAGTCTAAATTTCTTTCCTCATAAAAATACTAAAGCAATATGATCTCTGCTTGCCTATGATTAAGTGTGCTTTGTAAACAGATTGTTGTTCATTTTGTGATTCAGGCACCATAATACTGCAAGATCAGGGTCTGTTTCAGTCTGAAAATACTTAGCAACTCTACAAGTTAAACATGATATATATAAATAGAACTTCCTAATTAACATTTCTCTTTTGTCTGACACTTTATTTGCCTTTTTTTTTAATGGATAGCAAGCACAATGACAGCATGGTATTACTCTTGAAATAAACCTGCCAAGACAAAAGCATGTGTCTTGGATTTATTTTTAACAAAAAGAACAGAAGTAGCATCTTTTCCTGGGTTTTGCTTTTGTTCTGTCTGTAGGATGTTCTGATAGTGGGTAGATTGGTTCAGTAAAAAACAATAAGTAGAAAATACTTTTTCTGAAGAGATATTCAGTACTTTAACCTGCCCTCTAGATCTGAGATACATGGAAGATACTTAAGGGTCATCAGTGTTATTTGACAAGTGTTACATCTGGTATGACAGGCAAAGATACAACCTTAGCACTCATCTGATGGTGCCATTTTTGAACCTAACTCTGGTGGCAAAATGTGGGGGTTTTTTTAATACAAAATGTGATAGCTTAGTGCTGAAACATGGATTTCCAGACAGAAGATGATATCAAAGTGGCCATTTGTGATGCCTGAAATCATAACCTCCATGTAAGGCTCAAAGACTCATTCCACGCTAGAGATGCATACATAAAACACTGCAGTCATTTATGGATGCCCTTTAGCTCAGATGTCTGAAACTATTCCAGTGAAATACAGCAACCAACACCCAGGTTTTTGACATTTCACAGAATGATTATATAGGAAACTAAAATTAGATAGCATGTGGATGCTCCAGTCCCAAGAATGGCTGTCCTCAGCTGCTGCAGAGACACTTCAGCTCCACACCACTTTTGAGAAGAAAGAAATGTGCCCTCTTCATCTTTCCTTGCCTAGGTAGATATTACCCAATTTCTCCTTCTGATCCATCTCTAGGGTACTTTCTAGATGTGGAATATAACCCAATAACTCCCCACAAAACCTCATGTTCCAGGACTCACCCCACGCCCCTTGCCTCCAGCCCACAAACAGAAGAAAAACTCTTTTTGAATACTGGTCTGAAAAAACCCCATATTGATTCCTGGGAAAACGTCTCCACACACATACTCACATATTTTAGGCAATAATTAATTTTAAAAGATCTTCTTTTTAATAAGCCTGAGCGATAAGATTTTTTTTCACATGTTGCATAGCCATGGTGGAGTAAACATGGGGACACCCAAGGACAGCCAGGACAGAAGGAAAAAGGTGCATTGCAGCCTGTGCCTGCCTACATAGCTGCATTAAGCTAAGCCACAATCTTGCCTTTGAGCTAATTAATTAACTGCTTTCAACCATAACTGTTTCTTCACAGCTTTCTTAGTCTGGCAGTGATAAATACACAGTAATGATGTTAACAGTTTGGATTTACACAGCTGGTGTAACATACAGAATGGCATTCATATTTATGGACTTGGCAAGGTCCTGAGCCACCCTGCACTAATGTATCACCACTGAAATCACAGCAACTGGGCAGATTTACACCACTGAGTGATCCAATGACCTACTCGGCGTATCAACTCCTATGTGGGCATTAAGCCCAAAAGCAGTATTTATATATTCATAAAAGTACATACTCACCAAACAAGCCTAAGGTACTACACTGGAAATCACCTCTTTTCCATTACTGCATGTAATTTTTAATGCTGTTCAAGTTTAATTACAGTGAAGTACTTAACTGGGCTGCAGCTGATTGATCATATTCTTGACTACTTGTCTCCTACTCCTCACAACTGCCAGATGGAGAGATTAGTTTACACCACATAATGAGAGCTTACTGCTGAAATATGAATGAATATTGCATAGTCAACTTGACCTGCTTTAACAAACTTTATTTAAAAAAAAACCCACCTCTGGCTAATTAATTATTTTTATTTGCCTTTCTCGCTTGCCAGGAATTGCTCTGCATTTAGGTATTTTATTTAAAATGGAAATGAAATCATAATACATTAATTTAGTCAATAACCAAATGCATAAAACATGTTGGGTTTAGGTTTTGTGGGGATTTTTAATGTGACCCTATTTGCACATTGGTTATGTTCTTTTACTCTTTTCTTTGGAGGAACTTTTGAGTTCTTCAGGATTCATGCTACTAAAGAAAGATGATTGTAATTATAATGTTGCTCATTTGATCCATCTATGACAGAGTTCAAGAAGGAGTGGGAAGACCATTAAAGAGAAAATGTTTCTCTCATAGTATTTATGCTATTATAATTATTTTTTTTCTCCTGTATCCCCTCCCTTCAAAAACAATAAGCAAACACAGCCTTAATTTACTCACTTCTAAAAAATTGACTAAGCAATGCTCAAAACATGATAAAAAAAAAATACTTTTCTCATCCAGAACTACAAATCAGTTGTTAGCCTTCAGCATAAATATCAAAGCAAGTCCTTCTGTCCCACCTCAGGAGGAATGGGACAGAGAGGAAATAGAGTTGAGACCCTTGTATTTCTACTGTGATTCCAGAAGCAACCTAGAGAGTTTTGCAAAGCATAGAGTGCTAACAGCTCTTACAGCTTGACAAGTACATGTTAGTTGTAACATGTTTGAAATAAATTAAAAGTTAACCTCGCATCTGCAGCAGCCTAAGTGCATTACACAAGCCTCCGTACATGAATTTAGCTTTGGAAAGAGCTTCATAAATTCTGGATGAAGAAGCAAGAAAGAGGCCAGTTTGGAGCTTGCTGGGAAGGACCTGCGACAAAAAATATCGAATTTCACCTGTAGTGGCAGAGCTATGGCTGCAATCCACAGCAGAGGGTCACTGTGGGAAAGAAGAGGAGCTGGGATGGGTGCACCCCAAGGACCAAGGGAAGACAGAGGTGCCAAGAGTTGCACACTTGTCCCACGAACACACAGGTGAACAAGACTCTCAGGCTGATCTTTGAAAATAGATCATCACAGCATTACAAGAAATATTTGGAGGTGTAGCTTTGGCTCTTACTGAGTACTGCCAAAGCAATTTCATTCTCTTTACTAACATGTGTACAGATTAATTACCAATGTAAAATACAGAATGCCTGAAGAAATGCAACGTGTTTCATTTTCGCACCTGGTGCACTGATCCCTCCCAGACTGTTGTGTTTCACTGGATGTAACAAAGGAGACTGTGAGCAAAATTATCATTGCAAAACCTTTCAACTGCTTGGAGAAAAGAACAGGAGAGCAGTCAGCATCAGTTTTCCCACACAGTTCAGTTGCATGAAAGCATTTATTGGGAATAACTTCCATAACAAAATTTCCAGGAGTATAAATATGATTTTTTAAAAAAAATTGCATAGATGGATTCTTCTTCTGCAAATGTTATTGAGAATGAGAAACTTGCAAAAAAGTTTATACATTTTGTTATATAAAACAATCAGTTGCAGAACTCCAAAATAAGCAAAGCAGATTTGGCATCTGCCTGTATTCCATTAAATGAGTAAGCAAAGTCGTTGCATAAAAAGCTTGTATAAAACAATAGACTACAGATAATAGTAGAATGGGAGAACAAACTCTTTTCATTTTACAAGGTAGGTAAGTAATTGTTTGTGTGAATGGCTGTGTCTATCTGTTAGTGTAACAACTGCCTACAGAACACATGAAACAAGCTAATAGGAATAATTATCTGGAATTAACAATGAACATAAACATTTCTTTGCACTCGCTAAATAAACAGCAACTGGAAATTAGTATTCATCAATGGTGCAACCAGAGCACAGCATTTACCATGATGAAAGAGAATAACCATTCCAAAGAAAGCCATGGAGAGGCCGAGTCTCTCCATTAATAACAAATAGATAATTTGGAGCTTTAATTCCACTGCTTCTATAGCTGCATGAAAAGACTGGATCACAGCCAAAATGCAATAATCACAATGTCTGCAAATCAAAGAAATAAGCCATCAAGAAACTCAAGTTTTTCTGTACAATGTAATTATCAAACAGTACCAATCATTCTCGCTATCTAAACTTTGAAAAAAAAGATCTTTAAACAAGCACCAGGAAATGGACCAGGATCCAAAAATTGTGAACTCTCTGTGTCCCACAACTGTCACATGCAAACTCTGAGAATCAGTTTTACTATGCTTAGTTTTGCCACCAACATACTGAGAAAAGGGTGACTTTCATGTGAAAAAGGATGAAATACAAGATCTTATGTACCTTTCCTCTATTTGCTTTAGTTCCTTCTCTGTATGGAAGTAGAGAATGTCCTGATTTGTTTTTTTCTTCACTACAGCTGCTTGCAGTTTGCATACTGCTTGCCTATCTGATTGGAGATGAGCAGGTGTGTGCTGCACTCTCTTCCAATTTACATTCTGTATTTTAAAACAGACCATAACTTGCCATGGGCGTTTGGTTCCAGGAGAGAATGCCAAATACAGAACAGGAAGGTTTGCTTCTTAATTGCCTAAGCAAATAAAACTTTCTTGTGTAATAAGTTACTATATAAAACATTGATGAAATACTACAGAGTATTTCTACATTTTCCAATCCCCACCCTCAAAAACATGATAACTAATGGATTTCCCACACTATCTTAACAACCAGAATAGTTCTTCCTTTTGGTCAGTTAAAAGCATCACAGTGACCAGGAACAGTTCCTGTGGGATGTCCAAGTAGATTCCGTTACTTTGTTTAGGGGGTGTAGGGGAATATACACAGATACACTTTGATATGCTGTGACACAGGCTGCAACAAGGAAATTAAATTATTCATTGTCTTGATGTTTTAGAAAATTGGTTACTGTAGTGGGGAAACCAATACCCACGACATCCATCACAAATACACGACAGGTGACACCCTTCAGATACGTAGCAATCTGAGATGTTGCCCCTATGGTCTGGTATTGATTAGAAACCAAAGTCTGATTTGGATCCCACCTCAAACTCACACACTTGAGGGACAGTAATGAAGACTACTCAGACTCCCAATGCAATGGCATTAGGTAGTTCTGAATGTTTAATCATTTAGTATGGTTCCAGTGCCTGCAACTAGAGTATTTTAGGAGTCACAACACTGTTTAGCTTCATATATTAACTCTTCTTCCATTCTATCCACCTTGACCTTTTGTACTAAGAAAAAGTCCATGAAATCTAAATTATGTCGATCATTATTCTTGATAGCACAGATTTCTTCAGATCACCCATTAACCTTCATAAAGACTTGAAAGGCCCCAGCAAACATTCCTCATCCTGCTTTATGCCCACTGCAGGTGTCTTGGAGCACAGTATCCCACTTCCAGCAGAAATCCACAGATGTTCTGAGGCTAAAATTAGCACAGCCCAATGAACTGTGCCATCTCCTATTAGCCTAAGACATTGCCTTCGGACGGTACAGTGAGATCCTGAAGCAATTTTCCTATACATTTCAAAAGCATTAATCTCTCTCATCACAAATTTGGCAAATTCAAAGTAGGAGACAAATCTGAGAACACAACAGCTTACCTCTGTTTATGTCCAATGTCTTTTTTCTTTTCCCTTTCAAAACCTATTCTTAGTAATACAATTACAAAATTTTCAAGCCCATGTTCTTATTTCTGCCATTTTCTGCAGAACAGCCTCCCTGCCTTTTATTTCTGCTTTTCACAGATCATCATAACAAACAAATAATCATTAATTAATCCAACTATGTTGTTATTGCATCATGAATTGCAAGTAGGATTAATCTCAGATATGTTAATAACCCAAAATTTAAGCTCTTGCCTTACCAGTCCCTTGGACAGCCAAGTAAATAAAGACAAGCACCTGTAAAACTGAACTATACTGCATCTGAGACACCTGAAATAGAGCATTTTGCCCTGTAGAATTAAGTCAGTCTTCCTATTGCTTGACTGTAAAGGAAACCTTAGATCTTTGCTTACAGACTCAGTGTTAAAGTACATAACATTAGGCACAACAAATACCACTGTTCTCATCTAATTCTTATTAGTAATTTTCCTTGTATCTATACCGAAATGTTGTTTATTCCCACACATACAGTAAATGTTAGTACTCAGTTTCTTGAACTTCCTTGACCTGAGTCAAGTTGGAAAATGTTGAACTTCTGTGGGAAGAAGTTCTCCATAGTCCCATACAACTTCTTACTAACAATTATTCAAGTACCAATTAATCAAGTGTCAAAACATTGCATTAAAAGGAAGCAGGAATAACTCATGAAATACACCTGTAGTTAATTCAACTATAATATCTAAAGTGTTGTAGAAATAGGGATAAGTTTGGCTAAAGCAATTTTCAGTTGACAGAGAACTGTCAAAGGATTTCTCACTAGAAATAAGCTGGTTGTATAAACAAACTTTTGATCTTTTTTAGGCTTTCATGTTTTTTTCATAGTCTACCCAAATAATGTAGAACAGCTTGTACAAATCATTCTACCTTTTGCATTTTGAAAAATCACTGTTTTAAGGAAGACTTCCTGATAAAAAAAAAAAATAAAAATCAAATTGTTCCCAAGTAAGACATTTGTGTTTTAAAGAGGCCATTAGGAATCCCTAATACCACTGTTGCTCTGTGCAACTCTTATTTCTATCATAAATATGTCATAAGTTTTATTAACCAAGAAAAATGTGTGGTAGTTTTACCAGCTGTAGAGGATACTGAGAAACAGTTTCAATGAACCAATTAAGTCATATTATAATGTGTTTTTACCCTGTTCTAGAGGGTTTTTCATTAAAATTATTTTCACACTTATTTTTTAAAGGATAATAAAAGAAGCATACACACCATTCAACACATTGCAGGTAGCTTTGAGTTTATATTTGCAAGATGCACTGAACATATTTTAACAATATGTTAACAAAAAGGATCAGTCTGTACACAGCAAGAATGTTCTCTTTTCCTCCATACAGTAATTTATAAAGAAATTTCTTAAGAAATGTGGGTAGTTTTAAGACAACAGATGGTCTTGTCTCAGTGCAAGAAATAATAAGAGTGGATCATATATCATCTGTCTCTAATAACACTTGCATAGACACTTGACTTTCAGATTACTAAAAAGACCTATCTAGAGACATCAGATTCATAGAACAGCAAACATGGAGTGAGAAGCTTGAGCAGTGAAGACAGTGAATAAAAACATGTTCTTGATGGAAAGTGCAAAAATATTTTAGAGACAGCCTTTTAAACAATAATTTTTCAAACATCTCTAACTTTAGTGCTATTGCACTCTGAATTGAAGCTCTGAAACAGAATGATGGAATCTCATAATTATTTCCTTTGTGCCATATCAGACCAAGATGTGGATTCTCCAAAGGTTTTTTTGCAGCTGTAATTTTACTTATTCAGCCTCAGAGGCAAATCTCCTAGTTTTGATCAGCTGGACTGCTCATGTGAGCCCAGTCACAGCAACATTCCTGAAAGTCACCGCACTTTTCCTGGTGCTGGGAGCCCCTTAGGCTATCCAGAAGAAAGATCATGACAGATTTTATTAGTAATCTTATTGATTTGGAATTGAAATACAAAACCTAGTCTCACCAAAAAAACACAAAAAACCCTCTTTCTTTCTGCTTACTTGACAATCTGACCACAGCTTTTTTTTAAGCCTGATTTCTCACATGTGGAAGAATTAACACTCAAAAACAAATTTGTCCTTGATTATACTCTGTTAAGCACAGAACTGTGTTTATAGGAAAATATGAAGACATACACTATACCACTTGAATATTGAATGGGAAAAAGAGCAATGTTCCTTTTCTGTACTCCTTTAATATTTGAGGGCTTGTTATTTCAACATACACTCTTGGTGTTATTCCATAATTCAAAAATTCCCCATGTTATTTTAATACATAAATTTTATTAGAAAAAGCTTCCATTTGCCCTGAAGTATTTCTGAATGCTGATAAATTACTGTGGGCCTATAACAATTTTTCCAAGCAGTCTCCATGTAAGTATAAATTTAGTCAAACAAATCAAAATGTGAGTTATGTTCAACTGAAAATAATGATATCTATTGAGTGGTCAAAAACTGTTAGTAGCTATTAATAAATAATCCTCAGCACATATGGTGATGTCAATCAGCACTATTATTTTACCCATATAAGAGGAATTTAGCAAGGTAGAGCTGCACAGTGATGCACAAGTTAATCATCGTACACAGCACGGTATTGTCAGAGCTCAAGAATGCCTTTGATCCCTACCTCAGTTTCAGAGCATTCAGGTCACCCTTTTGCACAGCATTCAAATGTGGTGCATGAATACTTCAACACATATACAGAATGAATGACTGGGCTGCACTAGGTCACAGTGTAATCGTGATATTATCAATTATATAAAAAAACTCTCTAAGAAAACCAGCTACCCCACATGTACACATAGCCTTTTTCAATATTTTTCATCCAAACTTGGAGCACACAGACACACAGTGAGCATACACGTCAGTCAAATGGATTGGAAGCACTTAGGAGGAGATGTCACGGTCGGTTGCATCGTGATGTAAAATGAAGAAGTTTAGATAGGCCTTTGACATAGTAGACTTGACAGGAAGAAAACCTGAGCAGAGAGGGCACCTGGAGAGCCCCCAACAGCCCCCTGACGTTTCCATACCCAGACCTGAGCAGGACCTAAGCTCTGCCTATCACCACTGCAAGGGTCCCTGGCACCTCTGCCAGCAGAATGTTTCTCACTTTCACACACCACTTGTTGAAACAATGCCAGCCTGTGGGAAGCTGGTGCTACAAACCAGCAGCTGGTATGCCAAAGTTTGGAAGAAAAGAGAGAGGCTTATGGGAAATGTGAGTGATCTGACAAAAACTGGCTGTGAAATTTTGGTTGTAAAAGCACTACCTTGTTGCTGAATATCTGCTCTTCAAAAAAGCAATGTGTCTAAGGGCGAGGCCAGAAACTAATGTCTTTCAGAAACACACTGGCATTAATTTCTAGAATAACATACAGATGGCATCCACACTGGTATTTTCCTGCTGCTGAACAAATAACAAATCTATTAAACATGTGTTCATCCTGTATTAATACATAATAATGAAATATATATTTCCAAAAAATGTGAGTATTTAATTTCAGTGTTATTTAATTTCAAAATACAAAAACTTAAGTTATGAAGTGATCTGGTTGTAAAAGGGATTTTGTGTCTAGGAGACACCAAAAAAATAAAAAAAGGAAAGAAAGGAAAAGAAAGGTCACTCTCACAGTAAAAAGAGGAAAAAAACATCTAAAATATTCCCATTATTATAATTGAATTGGCCACAACTTTAAGCAGCTATTTATGTTGATTTGCAAACACAAAGCCTATATTTTAATAGAATGTATTTTAAGTTCTGGGATATTAAATGGTTCTAATCCTATTCTACTTTATGACTAGTTCAAGAAATGACCTCTAGCTAGATCTGGCCTTGTTCTATCATGCAACTAGATTTTTCTTACAGAAAATAAATTAAAAAGGTGTGACCTTGCTGAGGGCTTGCAGAGAAAATGAGGTACATCTTGTCACAAGCAGAAGCGCCTATTTGAAACACGGTTTGTTCAATTTGAAAGGCTGCTGCTTTCCTCAGATCAGAAGTTAAGATAAAGGCAGTTGGATGAAAGAGGAGAAACATTTCCAAGAGATGAAATTAAAGAGCTACACTGGAATCCCATTCAGTGACACAGTGCCTTTTTGTGTGAGGGTTTATCTGGGATGCATCAGCCACACCTTGTCCCCGCAGAAGCAGGCTCTTCACCCAGCACAAAGCCTGTCTGGAAGGAGAGGATGACTGCTCACCGATGGGAATCAGAGGACATTCTCCCCCACACAGCAGGGCATGGCAGAAATGAAATAACCCACCTAAATATGTTATACATTTTGCTCAGGAGAAAAATCTAAGCCCCTGCTTGTCTTGATCTCAGCGGCTCTCTTGTGAGTTCTGTGCTTCCAATCACAAACAAATGTGGCAACAGTGGGCAGTGTTCCCAGATGGCTAATAACTCTGCACTGAAAATTCAAATTTTAAGCAGGTAGTAGAACACTCACCCAAAAATGGATATACAAAACCTATCTCACTGTTCTGATGGTAGCTCACAATCAACTTTTAACTTGACCTCCTAAAAACACACAGAAATTTGTTTGATACACCTCACCAGAATAGCTTATATTTGGTGTCCAAATCAAAATAGATTTATTTCATAATTTCTTTTCTAGTATCCTAAATAATTTCCTTGCTCTTGATCACAAAAAATATCAGGTAGCAAGGCTGTGATTCAGTCGTGTCCTTAAGGGCTCATCTAAGCCTGCCAGGAGCTCAGTCAGGTGAGTGCTCAGCTCACCGTGGTCCAACAGCACAGGCAGCTCACAGCTTCATTCCCCTCTGCAGCTGCAGACCTGCAGCACCATGAGCCCCTCACTGGTTCCCTCCTGCCCCTCAGCAGCACAGCCCAGAGCCTTTAAGGGCTCTGCCTCCAACTGCTCTCCAACACAGCAGCCTGTTCCTGGCCCAGTGAGTTCCCCTCTGCCACCACCCCCATCAGTGCTGGGGAACACCGAGCAGGGAGCAGAGGGTGTCCCCAGCCACTGCCCCCCTTCAGAGCCAAGCTGGGTGTCTCCTCACTTGCCCCATTTCTTCCAGACTCCAAGGCTTCTGGCAGGTGGGATGGATCACACCCACAGCAGCATTAATGTAGGCTCTTTCTTGCAGTGCTTGAAATGTTTTTAATCCCAACATGATTATTAGGTACCCTTGCTTTAAGTATCATAAAAGCAGAACCACAGCCTGCAAAAGATTGCCCTACAATTATCTCACAGAAGCTATTTAAATATCAGCCAAGCATATATTGTGCTAATTCTTATGACCAAATACAGTCTCATTTCACTTGTTCAGAACAAACCCTGACTGCGAACAAAGCTTTTGGTGAAGTGACAAGTGGAATTCCAAAAGAGTAAGACAAATATTTCCTCCAGAGGCTAAACCTACTGCAAAATATTAATCTCCTCTTCTACACATCTTCACATGTCTTTGGTGAAACACCTGTCTGGAATTGTTAATAACAAATATTTTTCAGGGTATACACTTCAAAGACAGTACTGCAATGTCAAACAGTGTAAAACTTTTGAAGTAATTTTAGCTAAATACTTCTGTGACAACTGTCTGAATCAATTTGTCTTAGCTGACTATATTCTGGTATAAAAACCTAAGACCTGGTTATCAGCCAAAAAGGTAAAAATTTGAGTGAAGTCATAAGTTGCACAAATCAAACACTCACACACACAGAATGATAATGTTGTAGTTGATTCAGGAAATGATCTCTGCTTTCTTAAATTCCAATGAAAATGCCATTTTTTCTTAAAAGGATCATATGAAAAAAATAATTTGTGCACTAAAGGCCAATTCAATAATTCAATGAAACAGCAATAAGTCAATATTAAGGAATTACACAATGAGAATATCATGTCCTTGCTTAGCATAGTAAATTTTTTGTCCTTAGCAATGAAAAAGATAAAGGTTCAAAGTAAGATGATGTTAAAAAGGACAGCTATTTTTAATTACTGAAAAACCTCATATCACAGGCAAGTAATAAGGCCAAAAAAAAGAAAAGGAAATAAAAAAGAAATAATTGTATGCATGTGTTGGGGAGTGGGGGGAGAAAAGAAAGCAAACTGGGGCTGGAGACTTAGCAAAACTTCTGAGAATTACTCACAATTGTGGAAGCAAAAAAAAAAAATACCACCCAACGAAGAAGGTCAAGCTGACCTCAAGATTCTAAGTCAGGCTCTTGAAATCCTAAATCATACAAAGCACCATCACTTCAAGGCATACAAACATAAGAGGACTAAGGTAAGTGTCCCACCTAAAAGCCTGAGAAAACAAAGATTAGTTTTAAGTACTGAAAAGAAACACAAATCATATGGATGCTCCATGCACAGGAAGGAATAATTGTTAGGATGTATTAAGAGCACAGTAAAATAAGCACTACATAACATAAGAAAAAATCCAGGTTTGCTTGCCACCTTCTGAGTGCAAATATACTCATGTCAAAATGTAACAAATATTAAAGACTTAAAGAACCGACTCAAAACCTATTGAAGTCAATGCTAAGTTTTTCATTGACTTCAGTTAGCCAAGACCCTCTGTTTAGAAAGATTAAGTAGAAGACAAATAAAACTGTTCTTCTTAGGGGAGGGCACTAAAACTGCTGCTCTCAGCTCACTGTACCTCTTTGAGAGACTTCAGTAACTCACTTATCAACTCAGCCACACAGCAACAAAGGCTTTCCCTACAGGTAAACACTCAGAAATGGTTTATGTTAGTTATACTATCAGACTCTGGGCCATTTTTGCATTTATGCTACATTTATGTTAGCAGGAGAAAATGTGGTGCCTTTTAAAGGATGACATTAGTTCTGGACGTTATTCCACAAGTTTGAACTATAATGGTCATGTCTTGACTTTATGAGATGTCAAATGCAATTTGAGCATGCACTCCAAATTCTGTATTCATTTTCATGTCAGGGAATATTTAAAAATATTAATGATGCAATTGTTTATGCTCCTAACTAGATGGAAAGAAAAGTAATACACATGATTTATGGGCTGACCAGCTTTCCACCAGTGAACACTACTTCAAGAACTTAGCATTTAATTGAAGAATTCAAGTTTGGAAAAATTCCATTAATCTTCTTGTTACATACCTGCTGGAAGTAATCACTGACTTGTGGCATTACTGAGCACTTATGTTATCCTGTCCCTCTACTCCAATGCAACTCAGTAAGACAGAAGCTTGGACTAACCTACCAAATGTGAAATTTTCTGATTGTTCTATTCATTAAAATTAACACTTGCACCTTTGTCCTGTACTAGTCAAAAAGCCTCTATTGAATCCTCTCAAATATCTACTTATTTAAATACAAATATGAACTTAGGGATCTGGGGGATCCCTATATTTTTACAAGCACTTAGTCAAATAAAATATTCCCTGACACTAAACAAGTTACTTGCCAAGTGGTCTCTTTTGAACCCAGCTGAGAAGTGGATAAGGGTTTAAGAGCTGAACCAGAGGCAAAGGGCTTGGTGGATTCCACCTCATCTGAACTGTTCCCCCACTGCTCCCTCCTCTGTGGAAACTAATAAACCACATGGTTTCAGAGGAAAAAAGTAGTATGACAAGCAATTAAGTGCTGTCAAGTCAATAACCTTTTGTCATGAAGACACTTAATGGGGGGAAAATTCCCTTCTATTTTATAACTCATTCTTCTTATTGGTTGTTTGATGAAAAGTCACCTATCACATTATTAGGGTCATTTATAAGCAGAATTGTATTTTTTAAAGAATTAGGTACCATCTTGGGTCAAGTTTCCACAAGCAAATCAAGACAAACTTGGTTCTACTGGCCAAGATGACCATTCACTGGGAATTATAGCAATCTGTATTTAATAAAAATTAATTTCACCTATAAGCCAAATACACTCCAGACATTTAACTTCTCTTGGGAGTGTTTTCCTCCTAGTCCTTTGAGGAAAAGAGTGAATATTCCCATCATTCAGGATGAGAAGCAAGTAGGAAGAATATAACTTAAAGAGGTACTTTAAAACAGTCATTTCTCCCATTGACTTTTAGCATCCTAAACAAAACCTGAAACAATACCAGACCATTTCCAGCCATTTTCAAACCAACCTTCTCTGGAATTTGTGTAAACAGTTTTCAAGAAGTTAAACATTTCTGTTCACCAAACACTAGGCTTCTACTTACGATTATTTTAAAATAATTTTGATAATGTTTTCAAATAGATACAGATTTCCCACTAAGTTAACATTATCTGCAGAATGTTGTTTTATAAGACCACTGGCTAAACTAAAATAACTTCTTCATTGACTTAGCCTGTCTTCTGAGCCATTCCTACTTGTCAGATACAGACAAAAGCTGCACTGTTCAAATGCATTTTGGCCAGCTGTTGCTCAGAAGAACACAAAGTACGTAAGGTAGCAGTACACGAGGTCACAGAGCAGAGCAAGTGCATATTCAGAGAGGTTTTCACTGCTATTTCCTACAAGCCTTTAGCACAGGCAGAATTTCAATCTCATTACTGGGTCACCCACCGCTCTCACTTCCTCTGTCAAAGAACTTTCCATGGCAAAAGTGACAGCCATTCAACAGCTATATTGAGGTCTTGTTGTGTTGCGGGGAGCAGTGTAAAAACACAAGGTTGGACAAATAAATGCTTTGTTTCTTATCAGAATTGCTTCAACACCCAAGGGAAGCGCAGGCGGAGCGTGAGCAGGACACCCTCCCTTTCCCTGCTGAGAGGAATGCAGTGGCTGAGGACTTGCACATCAAATTCCTGAGATGCTGCCAAAGGAAAAACAGCAGCATCCCACGGACCTGTCTCCCACCAGCATCCCAGTGAAGCTCAGCCATGACCAGGTCCAGCCAGAGAACTGATTGCAGGGGCACTGTGGGGGGACACAGTTCTGCTCTCCTCCCACTACCGGGGACACGCAGCTCCTGTGGTGACTCCTCACATGATCTGCAGCCTTGCAGGGAAGCCCCTGAAGGAAATGCAGCAGCAGAGCTATTGCCTATGGCGATGCTATGGAAAGAAGTGGTAGTGACAAGATGACATTGAGAGTCTGACACTGTAGATTACCCCAGAACCATATCAAAATGACTCGCAGTTATCAGATCTAGATGACAATGAGACTCTGGCATCACTGTCATCTATACTGAAAAAATAAATAAATGCTACATGCCACTAGCCACAGGAATGGACAGGCATTATAGATATGCTGCAGCAGTGCTGACTATGGCAAGGATGGTTCAAGAGCTTTGATAATTACCCTAAACTCACACTTACACAATTTTTTCTTTTCATTAAAGGGAAAAAAATTAATATTATTATTAATCTAGGGATAATTCATCTTACAATCACACAGCAAAGTGCTGGTAATTGAAGAATATCAATTAGGTATCAATAAATACTGAATTAGTACTCATCATTCTGATGTGCAGAATGGCAAGGATGGATTCATCAAGCTAGTAAATTGGGTACCGGATGGAAAACCTTCTGCATTCCAAATGCCCTCCTGTGAGCAGCATCCAGCAATCCTATCCATTGGCATTAAGCACAAGGCACATTAACAGTCAGCAAACTCAGGCTACGTGCAAGGGCAAGCACACAAGGGCTCCCTGCTACACTCAGTGTGGTACCCCCAAATCGATTCTCTGACAGACACAGAGCAATAAGGCAAGTGGCACTTGTGACTGTGAGCAGACAGCAAGGTAAGAGGGACAGCTGCAATTATTAGGAACAGACAACAGCAATATCCTACAGGCAAGGAAAGAACACACCCATGTACAAACAGAGGAAAATAAAAGATACTTTTTCTCTTCCTTTTTTTCCAATGAAAATATGTTAAATACTAGGTTTCTTTTTCCATTAAAATAGTTTTACCAGAACACTATTGTAACTGTTGTCCAAAAAACCTCAATTTCTCTTCCTACAAAATTTTAGAAGAAAAAGCATTTAAATTTTTATTTCAAAGGAAAATGAGCTGCTTCAGACTGACCACTAAGTCATGTGTCTTTTATTGCCACACTTGTTTTTCTCTTTTCCTTTTCACTAAATTCATACATTGAAACTACAAGCTAATAAAACAATGATGAACATCTACTTCAATAACACTGAGAATTCTCAAATGTGCTTTGTTTGTTTTGGTTTTTTCTGCAAAATTAACACATTAGAGACTATTTACCACTGTACAAAATTCCTTTCTTTATTTATGAAAGCTACATCTTCACTATCATGATGTGAAATGAAAAGCCTCCTGTACTTGTTGCATACAATTAAGCTGCAACAAAAGCCAGCCCAAGCCATTTCACATTTCATAGGGCTGCAATTATTCTTTAACTGTTAGAATATGCTGTCCCCCAGGAGCTAATTACAGAAAAGCTCTCATCACATACAAGAAACACACAAACAAATCCTTCAAGCACAAAGCAAATGTTCAACATTAAAGAGATGCATTCAGGAAGTCACACCAATCAGTTTGGTTCAGCTAATTACTAATCTGATTTCTGGAGTAGTTGCATTAGATAATTATGATGCCCATTCACAACTTGAAAGCCAGGAACTCTGACTGATTATAATAAAGATCTAGGACTCGAAATAAAAGTAAGGGCAAAGTATGAAATATACATCAGAACAGGGCTGATGGGGTATGTTTGTTTATCGCCCGCACTTCCTTCGGCTCTTCGCTTTGGAAGGCCCCATCCAGCGTTTGCTGCACCCAGCAGGAAGATTTCCATTGACATCACTGCCATTTGGATCAGGCCCAGAATAACAAGGCACGGCTTTGCCTTGCAGATTACATTCATGAAGAGCCCAGAAAGGAGCTTTGGTTGCTTGTGTTTGGTGGGGCCGAGAGCCGCGCCCAGGCCGCCGGTGGGGCCGATGGCGGGGCCGTCCCACGGGCACTGCCCTGGGCCAGGCTCTCACTGCCCATCCTCCAGGACCCAGCCAGAGGCAGCCAACTTGGATGAGAATTAAACTCTTCAAGGACTCCATTGTAAACTTGCTTTAACTCACATTTTGTTTGGTTTCAGCTTCTGCAGGACTTTTTCTTCCTTCAGCAATTGCTTTGCTGGGTTGGAGCGTTTATAAAGGTGCATGATCCAGAGTACAAGGTACAACAAATTGCTCTGGTTTCTGACCCAGCTGAAGCCCTGAATTAGTCCACAGTAGTTTCGACCTCAGACTGGCAAAAATTTGCTTGCGGAAACACTAATAACTACACTTTAAGGGAAAACATTGTTCTAATTAAATGTATGATGAAGTAAATATGCTGAGTTCAGTTATCAGTCCAGCCCTTAGTTTCTCTCTTTCAAAGACTTCATCAGATACAAGGGAAAAAAAGTCTTTCAAAGCCCACTGACACATTTACAGGTAGCAATTCATCGCAAGTGGCAACACAAGTACAGGAGCAAAAAATTAGGAATTAAAATTTTTCACAAAGTTACAGCCTTGCACGACTTGCACCAACCAGCCATTGTATGCATTAAAATAAATACAAAAAATGCAGAACTTGACCTGTCATTTTCATCATCATCTGTAACACCTGAAGGTCTGATAAATGCATAGTGGCATTAAATAAGTGTGAAATTTAAACAAAGGCTGAATTTCAGGCAGGTGAACCAGCTTCAGTAGAATGTACTCGGTGGTTCTTTGCCAAGGTGGGGCAACAACAGAGATTAAAACCCCATATTTTAAACTAATTAAAGAATAAATAAGTTTCAGCTGCAACTTGAGGTTCATATAAAATCCTAGAATAAAGAAAATAAAAGAGATAAAGGCTAGAAAAACAAATATCAGAAGAAAGTTATCCCACAGATCCTTGAGACTCATCAGCAGTAGTTTCACACTGTGGGGTCACAAATTCTGTGTATGTCCTTGAGAGGGTGCCCCAGCTCGGCTCACTGTGTAGGGACTGATCACACCTCTTTGTACACACACAGCTGAAAAATCACATGAGTTGCTAAAGATTTTTTTGTTGATCAAAACCCCCCAAAAATAAAATATCCATTCAGACTGGCATTCCTCCACCTCAGTATCTCAAATAAGGTAGAACTACACTATTAAATTGTTTGCACATAGTCACACTGGACACTTTTCTGAAGCATTAAGGTGAAAGGGAATCTTTGCTGCTGTTAAACTAAATGAATGAGAGTTGCAAATCTGTATTTCAAAGTCAATAGGCTACAATATTTACAGGGCTGCCATATGTGATAGCTTAAAATTCAAAACTGAATGAAAATTGTCTGGGGTGGAAACTAATGTTATGGAATCTGAACCAAGGCTACATTTATATTTCACTTTAATGCTCTAGCTGTTTAATCAAAATATGAATAAAAGGTCTAAAAGACCAACACGCAAAAATATCATAGTTCTGGAATTTAGCTTTAGCTTCCTATTGTCAACCAATTACTGTGTAATTTTTTCCCTGTGACTGAATAACTAACTGTTAGCAAATAATGAAAAGGCAATTACAGCAGAGCTTTGTTCATATTACCTTCTTCATTTTATTCAGGCTATAATTATTGTCAATGCTGGAGGCTTACTGTACCATGTAAGTGGCACCAGGGAAGAAAATGGAATGGGCTGGTGCATGGAAAATTGCAAATGTCACAGCTACCTTCATCATCACTGTTGGACTTCAGAGATTAAAAAAAATAAGCAGTAAAAAGCTCTCCATGTATGTTTTGCAAATTCTGTACCTCAATCTGTTGCAAAGCATGATGAACCGGTAGAAGGGAAAAAATTCAAGTACCATATTTGTTCTATTTTTGCTATTAACCTCTGCTGCCCACCTCACCCCAACATTTTTATTACTATTTAATTCCCAGGGGACAGCTTCTTTTGCCACAGTATGCCTGGAAACAAACTCATGGAAATCTTCTTTTAGCAGCAGTTCTCACTAAGGATGTCCATGCTGTTCTACAACACAGTGGCATACAAATTATATATTTTATGGGGTTTGATCTTTACTTCTTTGCCACATACAGACATATTCCTAGGGAAAAAAAAAAAACAAAAAACAGTATGACCTGTGTGTGCAGATCTAGTGTGCCATACGTAGGACCCAACACTGACCATTTACTCTGACCATTGTTTCTCTGGGTTTCTGGCATTTGTCAGAAACAATGGATACAAGTCAGAAGCATGATATTCCATTTTACCTTTTTTTTTGGAAAGAATAACATCCCTGCGTATCATGCACATTGTTTTTTTCTTTGCATTGTTGTTTACAAGAGAAACTCAGTAAAACTATATTTTATGCATTGTATTCATGTGCAGTGTTGCAAATGCTTTTAAAATATGTAAATCATTATATAGCTAGTTAATTTTTCAGTATAAAGTAAGGCTGACATACATTAAAAGACATCATAGCTTCATGCTGACTTGTGCTTAAACTTGCTTCCAAACTGACTGGCAAATTTTGGTATAAATTGCTTAATATAATGCATGATAATTCTTCTGATCTAGGTTAGTAAAAGAAGAAATGTATCTTTATATTTTCATAAAATTGAGCTGCTTTGTACTTCCATGCATCTTCCTGTCAGATACATGTATATTCATCATCTTTCTTTAGTATTTTAGTGCTGGCTGTTTATCTTCTACTACTGTTGCTTAAGTAGATACTTCCACAAACACAACATTCATAACCCAGCATTTATAATTGTTCTTTCTCCTTGACACAGTATTTGGCCATTCAGTGTCCCCCAGCATCTGAGCACTCTCACAATTAGAGTGAGGTTTTGGAGTCTGCTTCACCCAAAGAAAACAAAGTGAATTCCAGCAGGAACTCTAAGTCTTCCATAAAAATATACAGATGGAAAACAGAAGCATAATGGGAAATGGCATCAAGTGAGACCACAAAAACAGAAAAATAGAAGGTGTCTCTCCTGGACTCCTTTGCAACCCTAATCCACTTTGATGCTGCCCTGTTCCTCCCAGGAGATCCTGCTCACCATAATCAATGCCTTTCTCCAGGTGGTGGGGAGGAGGCACCCAAAGGGTCTCCTCCCCTCCCCTGGGAGGGCAACAAAGGTGTTTTCCCACACTGTATTTATGTGAGCACCACCCTGCTCCTTCAGCTGGGATGGCTCTGGGGCTGCTGCCAGCGAAAGGCAGTGCCACTTTTGGCACTCCTTGCATTTATGGACAAGACCAGCAATTAAGCCCAGAATATAAATCACTGCCTTTCTGCTCCCAATGACTCAGAAACTACACTAAGATAATATGCTTGTCACTTTTATAGCTAATGTCTGCATTTTTTAATGATTTATTTAATTCGTTAAGCCTTTCTTAACTTTGATATCAGAAATTGCCACATCCTTGTGAAAATGATTAAAAGGTATCATATTAGGAAAAAAATTAACCACTTATTTTTTGGAGAGCAGAACAAGGATTCATAGAAAAATTATTTGGAACCAACTATTTTAAAAAAAGAAATTCTAGTTAATGCAATTTGGTAGAGACATCCAGCACTACTCTTTTTTTCCCCTAGGTTTAGCCAGTAAAGACTACAGAAAATGGTTTTGTGCAAACTCCCTCTTCCAGATAGGAGAATTAACTGTAGAATATCCATGAGCCAGAATGGTTCACAGCGCAGACGAAGGTACCAGGATCACACTACATAACTTAAAATGTCTGAATTTTAACTACTGTTAATTAGATGGAATAGAATTGGAAGTAAACACAGTTGGCCATCCTAGGCAAAGGACATATTGCTATGGGACACCCAGCCTAGAGCTCCTCACCAAGAGAAGAACTCCTCACTGTATGCAACATTGCTCTCTCAGAAGGCTCTTCAGAACAGTTTCAGTATTTTGTGCTTTGCTTTGAACACTTGCTGCCAAAATCTAAAGATTCCATCTTCCTCCTGAATTTTCCCTCAGCAGTTTCAGGTGAGTGCCTTTACACAGTCACTCAGATTTTGATTTGTCCCATGAGTGTGGCGTTAGCCTCACTATCACAGGGGACTTGTTTCAGAAAAAGTTAATGTCATGGGTATATCTTGCCTAACTTCATTAATTTAATTTCCATACTATTAGCTAAATTTCTAAGTGTGTCTATCCTGTTGACTGCAAACAGACAATCTCACACTAGCCACATATCCAGCCACCTGGTCCAAGAGCCCTGAAATCCAAACTGGAGCCTTTAAACCCATCTAGTGTGCTGCTTAATCTGAGGGAACACCCCTGGCCCTGCCACATTGAAAGGCTGAAATGACAAAAAACCTTCCCTGTGAAGTATTTTTTAAAGCATGCATCAGCATTATTCATGGAACATGTTCACACTTATCACAACTGGCCTTATATTTAGAAACACCAAGAGCTTTCATGATCTGACTGTGGTGAGCAGCCCTTACCAAGAATTATATCCCCCACACAAAACTCTGCTCTAAAGTGAATTTATTCCATCTGAAATACCCCTGGTGTGGAGGCCCGAGTTTCCAGCATGCCCCCCCTCCCCTGTGATGCACTGACAACAACAAAACTGCCTGTATCCTCACAGACAAACTGAGCCCAGGGGGAGTGAGCTCTGGTCATTCTGCAACTGCAGCAGCCTGTGTGGTACCCATAAGAAAATCTCTGCCTCTTGCTCTCCAACTACACAACTGCAATTACAGTTATGTATCTTGGTAGTCAGTTAGTGCCTGTAAAATGCAGCTGCCTCAACAGAATAATAGTAATCTAACTATCCTATAGAAGTTATATTCAATTCTTAGTTTAATTCATGATCCATGGGCAAATCAACAGCTTAAATAGTTTGTTTTTGTTTCTCTAAGTAACAGTATATCTGGGAAATGGGAATAAAATCAATTGCATACAGACAGCACAGTAAGGGCATTTCCCTTTTTATACATTTTCCCTGGCAACGCTTCGGGACCTTTGTGGTCTGTGGTCATTTTTCAGCTCTCTGTGTCAACAAAAACAGACTTTTCAGCTCCAAAAGAAATGCATCACACATTAAATCCTTACCAAATTTAAGCCTACTTTGTCATTTTTTAGATCCTGAATAATATCATAAACTTTTGGGATTACTGAAGTAATAATGACCAGAGCCCAGGCAATTTAAGCCTGCTGTGCTAATCACAGAGTAGAAAGTCTTTTATAATAACATCTATATGCTAGAAAAATAAAGATTTCAAACCACCCAAAACCCTGCTCTTTCCATTCCCTGCAACAATGCAGAGGTCATTGCTGAGATAATGACGCACATCCTCCAAGCCATCCAGATCATGTCCCAACACGGATGAAAAATAATCTGATCACTCTTTTTTCATTAAAAAAAAACCCCAATACTATTTCTTAAAAAAAAAAATCCCCTGATTTATTGAAAAACGTAGTATGATGTCAGTGTGAATTAATGTTTCCCATAGGCATACTAATAAGCTCCATGACATAATAACTTGTTATACTACACCAGTGGGACCTTAAAATTATTCCAAAGATAACATAACACAACACTTGAAGCAGCAGGAAACTTCCAGCATGCTTTTAGATGTTTTACAGTGTTACTAATCTTTGAATTGCTTGGAAAAACTGAAAGGAAACAGAATATTTAAAATTGGAAGCACTGCAGCTAGAAAATGACTCCATTCCAGATTCCAAATGTGCACAGGAGATTAATGTCAATGTGAAAAAAAAAGGCAGCAGAAGGGGGGGAAGTTATTAAATGCGCTTTCTAGGTTGGACATGTGCCTTTTGGTAGTCCAGTGAAAATCTGTTTTTATTTGGCTGAGTTATGAGGGTTTAAAAGAACAGATTTGCACACATACCAATTTCTTATTAATGAGAAGTTGGTTTTGTTTATTTATTTATTTATTTGCAGATGAAATTTAAGCCAATGATTGCCCAGCAACAACATCAGGACATGCTTGAGAAAAGAAGCAGAGACTGCTTTTTCTGTAGCACATAAGGATACCATCTAATGTCAAAAAACCCAGATGAAGTCAAACTAGAAATTAGTGCAGTGTAAGATAATAACTCTACATGGTGTAGCAATGTGCTCCCCAGGGCTAAACACTACGAGCAGACAAAAAAAGAAAATTAAGTAGTGTGGTGCATTTCACTAAACTGCCACAATTTGTATTTTAATCTCAGCATTCAAACTATTTATTCACACAAGTCACTAGAGATGTAAGGGAGGAACCCTAGAACCCCCAAAAAGGACACCATGAGAGTGCTTGGGCACTGTGTGTTCCACCCAGCGAGCCCAGAAAGGTTTTGCAGTTGTGAGACAGACCCTCTAAAGGGGAGCAGCGCTCAGCAGGGGCTGCCCCATGGCCAGGCAGGCAGTGGGTGCCCCGGGAAGCTGCCTGCCCACTGCAGCCAGCCCTTGCCCAGCTCAGTGAGTTCACACAGCAGGGCTGATGGAGGGGCAGAGCTCTGCCCAGGTGAAACACAAGCACAGCCTCCATAGGTCTGCACGAGCTGTGCCCTGGGTTGGGAAAAGCTCTGGCCTTATGGCTCGTGTGACTCGGACAGAGACACTCTTCCCTTCTCCCAAGTACCAAATTTTCTGTGTGTCTGACATGTATGTACTGCATCATCTCTTTGAACCAGCTGCCTTCCTGCCCAGTTTAGTTTCATCACCATTTCCACTTGGCCTTGCTAAGCCATTCTCTGCTTGTTCATTTTTAAAATGATAACATAACTCTGGTCAATGCCCCCAGCTGAACAGTACAGTGTTCAACCAAAGCTAAAAATGAATATTCCATGCAAAAAATGTTAACCTTTGATCCAGACACATCGCTGGAATAAGTGATTCTGTTGTGCTGCAGCCCTTTGATCACTCGCACAAAAATTGGAACCATTTGCAAAAGGAAAGCTTGTGATTTGCACATAAACCAGACCTGCTGGGATGGTTTACAGAAGGCTGTAGTATCCACACATTACACTGGGAATGCTTGTCCAGTCCTAATACAATGATCATGCACTAAAACCATTCCTATCTTGGCTCTAACATGGGTTAAACCCAAGTTTCTACTCAAAAGCCCTGCAGAAGGAAGCAGGATGATGTGTCTAAGACAATAAATCACCCCAAACTCAATGAGCAAGTGATCTCACATTTCCAGGTATCACGGGACAGAGCAGCAAGAGCAGCTCTGAAAGCTCCATCAGCCATGAAAGATTCGGTTTCCTATTCATTCCCTCAACAGTTTCAACATCATGGGAATCTACAACAACCGTGTGAAACCATTTTCCACAGTGAACCTAGAACACCTGGGGAGCTCTTTGTAGTCTCTGCCAAGCAACTATCTTTGAAAGGAAGGATAAACTGCAATCTGCAAATGTCAGATACAGACCACTACTGGTACAATGGCAAGGCACAGTCAAGCAGAGAGAAGGGGTGCAGGAGGATGGATGCTCTGGGCTAGATAAAGAATAAGATGGGAATAAATTTAGAGAATTGTATGGAAAAGGAAGTGTTTTAAGAGTATGCAAAGGCTACCAAAGGACTGAACATAGCAGCAGAGATGAACAGAAAGTGATACACAAGTAAGTTTGAAATCTACTATTCCCGTGATCCACAGACAACAGGAAAAAAAAAAAAAGGAACTGAACTATGAGCTGGAAAATTTCTCCCCCCCACACACACATAAAAGAATATTAATGTGATATACTATTGAGAAAAGATCTGAGGGCCCTGTTCTTGTCACTAACTGAAGATTTTACCTTAACTTGAATGATTCATAACCCAAAGAAAAATAAAAATCTATACTGAAGTATATTTTAATTTACTTCATCACTTACAATGGACTTGTGGGGAGGCAGTAAGAGAAAAAATTTGAGGAATTCAGCGTGCTTATTTCACAAAAATAACACAAGTTTCATTTCCTTCACTGAAAAACAAAGCATAGTCAGAGTTTCAGGCTGAAGAGACAACTGCCCTTAAAATTCTATTTAATTTCTAATATTTGGCATGACAAACAAGTTTAAACATACAGGAAAGACTCCCTTTAATACCAACTTTTTGTCCATATGAAACACCCCCATATAAGACTCTCATTTTGGTGAAGACCCTGCACAGAAAAGCTCTACAGTAATTTCTATTTTTTTTTCTTGTAAAATGGGTGCATATAGACAAATTTCAAATTTCTGAGATTCTTTTTGCTAAAAATTTTTCATTATCTGTCTTCAGAGATACTCAGATATGTTGCCTGTGCTGCTCACAGAAATGTTTACTGACTAATATTAAAATTAAAACAACATTAAAATATTTTCCCTTTTAATATTATAGCATATTTTATAGGATATAATATGAGATATTATTGTATTACTTATTTACAATGTTTCAATGTAAAACAAAAATAAATTTTATATTAAAGTGCTCAAAGCAGATTTAATGCCAGTTAACATCCCAGAACACACTTCTACATCTGCTTGGTGCATCCATCGCTCACTAAAAATCTAATCACAAACAGAACCTATCAACAGGCACAGTAAAAAAATTCAGTCAGGAAAATGGGTGAAATTAAAATGGTGGAAATTTCAAAAGCTGTAATTTGGTTTATTTGAGCCCAGCTTACAAAATATTTATTTAATTTAGAAACACAGTCCATGAAAACTCACAATCGCATTGACTCGTAGTCTGATTGAGAAGGTGTGGCTTGTTTGTCAGTCAGTAGAAGTGGAAACTCATTTAAGCTTGATCTAATTGGACTTTTGAGATTGACTCCAACAGACCATACAGTGAGATCACCAGCAGTACATTTCTATCCATATGCATTCCCATAATTGCAGCCTTCTCTTCTCATCCAAGCTTATTTTTTGCATGGCAAAATGCCACAACTTGCTTATTAGGGGGACCAAATAAAATGCAAGTGACAATTAAAATTTAACTGTAAATTAATTACATGCCTGGCTATTGTCAACTGCATTAAAAGAGTGCTGATGAATGAGGAGTGATGCCATCTAATACTGAAAAAATCTGAAGTTATGGTCAGTGTTAAACATCAAGCCTTGGTAATGCAGGTGGTTTATCTCAAAACACCATTTTGTGTGGGCCTGTTCCTCTCGTGTCAGACACAAGCATCAATGCATTTTTATACAGAAGATGATAGGCAACCTCACAGGCTGCTTTAATTTCTCATCATTGATTTTCTGTAGGGTACACAGGAAGCATCTTCAGGATTTAGCTGATTCCTATTTGCAAATATTTTTAGATAAAATAGTCTCATGCAATTCTAGAACTAACCTCTCAGAAACAAACTCACCTTGCAGTCTAGTGGAAAAACATTAATTTTCATGCTATAAAGTCATGGGTAAGAGAATAAAACATACTAGAGGGTCTCTTGGTACACCTTGTCACATTTTTAGAGACTGATGCTATAAGGATCTCATTCAAAACTCATTGATGCTGGTGCCATTTTTCCTATGCATGTCAGCAGATTTCAGAATGAAATAAGACCTTACTATGCAAAACTTCTGAGGGATCCTTGCAGATGTGGCAATGGTGGCCTTAAAAAGGAAGTTCTTATCTGAAGCAAACTTTTGTAGTCAGCAGATGGGGACTGGGACGAGAGGAACCCACTCTTTTTGAACTACTGACACTCATAAACCACACCTTTCCCCCTTCTGGATGGTCTTATTATTAGTACAAATATACACTCCTCTCAATCTTCTATCTGAAGTTTTCTTTACATTCCTATTTTCTTCTTGATTCAGGCAAGTTGCCATGCAGTTCTTTTGTGTATGTTACAAGCAAAGTGACAGATGCTCTTTAAGCATCTTCCATGAATATCACAAAGAAAGAAAGAGAGAAAAGAGAGATGAAGGAGAAAAGGAGAGAGGAGAAGAGAGAGAGAAAGAGAGAGAGAGAAAGAATATACATCAAGGGCACAAGCATCTCCCTAGAAAAGCAGTAGCTAAAAAAAGGAATGTGGCCACGAGATTTTTAAGGATTTCTTATGTTTCAGTAGTACTGGTGCCAAAATTTATATCCTTTCATACCAAGCTGCTGAAAGATAGGCAGGAATGTGATAGACTGCAGTATGGTAAGACAGATCCCAGATCCATGGCAGTGGATTAGCTTAAAGCCAGGGCTGAGGCCTGACCCTCGGGAATTTCAACTTACTCTGTGCTCACAACAACCTTTAAGCACAGGAAGGTTGGATGATGATAAGGGAAGGCAAATGCAGTAACCCAGAGTCCTTCCAACCTCACAAGCAACCCCTTGTCTCTAACTGCTTGAGATGGTTGTGTCAGTGAGCATAAGCAGTTAATGGAGCTGATAAATCTTTAAGACAGAAACTGTCACAAATTATGTTTCTGCACATTTTACTAGACCAAATCCAACCTTAATCTGAATCTATTCTACCTCAAGACCCAAGCAAGTCACTGGGAGACCATGTCAAACATAAAGAGAAACAATTTAAGAAATACTGGCAGCTGTAAAGAAATTTTAACCTTAGATATATTTTTCTAGAACAAAATATAAGACTTAAAAGCTACAGGCCATAGATTTTTCCATACTTTAACATACTTGCACTGCAGCAAAAGGAAGTGACTGCAGAAGATGAAGCAGAGGGTACATACTCTGAATACCTGTCAGTCTGACATCCCTGTCATGATTACCTGCAATTTCAAGACTGAACATGAAAAAAAAAAGTAAATCGTGTCTTCTCTTAATTTCACTGAACACCTCTAATTCTGAAGGCAAAAAAAATGAAAATGCAGTGAAGTATCTGCAAATTACCCACAAATGGTTACTTAAATGGAACATGTACTTAGATGACAGTCCTTTGTTGCTTTTGAACTGTGCCATGATACAGTACTCCCAGGTGCAGAATTGCTTTATGTGGTTTCATTTAACAACAAGTTACAAAACGTTTTTTTAATTGCTGTAAGTGTAAAGAAGTCCTGGTAATGGGGATTGTTTGCCAACTCTTGGGCCAAGCCAACACCTCTATTCCATTAATTACTTTAGATTTATTTCATTTAAGAGAATGTGTTAGAAAATGCAATCAAGCTTCTAGTTATTAATGAGAAGAAACAGGAGGAGTGTGAAAATCTGGAAAAGAAACCTATAAGCCCACAACCTTCAAGATTTCATGACTCAGAAACAAAAATGAGCACATATCTGTAACTAAGATGTCAAAAATTTGAAAATTAAATTCTTGATCACATCATAGAAGTGAGATGACAGATTTACCAAGGTTTAAATCTGCATTTTGACAGAAATTGCCTGTGTTGCAAATACTTGAAGTCTAAATGCTATGTTAATCCCTGTACCAGTGCTCCATCTTGGAATAACTGGAGGTATGAACTATAAAGACCAGGCTCTTCTATGTTGTACTTACAGAAAGCAGGGCCAGATTTTGGGTTTACCAAAGAAAATTATATTTCTTTATCACCCTCAGAGAAAAATTCTATCCCACATCCCTCACTAATAAAGTCACCATACTGATAAACCAAAAACTGCTCAGCAGAGCCAGTTGAGCAAAACCTTTCAAACATTCAAGCCTCGTCACACACAGAGCTTTTTTTTAGGAGAGGCTTGCACAAATTCTGTACTCATTAATAGGATATAATTTTTCTTGCAAGTAGAAGAAGTAATAGATTAATTTGATCATGTCTCCATCTTCATAGATTATTTTTTTAAAAATTACAGTAATGCCTTTAGACTAAATTAAAGAACTCTGTAAGCAGAGCTACCACCAAGCCTTAGTCATTACATATAAGAAAAAGTTTCTAAAAGTTATATTGAGCAAGTGTCTGACCTCACATTAGTGAAAAAACAGAGCTTGAACCACAACTAATGTTCACCCATCTCCCAAACAGAGCCTGTAAGGAGATCTGAGCCCCAGTTTAACACCTCTGTGCATGTACAGTCAGGGCACTGCCTGGCTCACCAGCGGTGCTTGCAGGGATCAGCATCAGTTGTGCAGAACAGTGCACTGGCAGCCCACTTTTCACAAGTATTTGAGTTAAAAGTCTATCTCATGCATGTGAAAACAGTTCTATAAACCCTGGTTATTAGTGCCACATTATTCAAGAAAAGCTTGGATGTGTGGGCCAAGTGTCCAGCTGAAATAAATCCTCATAGCTTTGCTATAGGTAATGCATAGACATTAGCATAAATTACCTGAGGATCTGTCAGATCTGACTCCTTACATATAACAGCCTTAGCTCCACAACTATTTTGGTGTTTGTCTTCTGAGGGTATTAACCCTAAAATGACCTGTTCTGACCATGTGCTGGAGAATACCTGACACTGAAGCTGAGGTGACAGAGAAGTAGTAGAGGTGATATCACTGGAAGAGGCCAACACTTATGTGAACAGTAGGAAACTGTTCTTAAAGCAGTTCCCTCAGCAAGCTCCACCAATATCCTAATGGTTACACTCCATCTCACCAGCAGATGATGTCACAGGCTCCTGCACACTCAGAAATAAAAGCCACATTTCTTTTTTCAAAAATGCCACCAGCAACACACAATGTAAGATTTTAGTACCCTCAGGAACTTTCATGATGTACTCCAAGGATGCAAACTTCTCAAATCAGCAGTGTGCTTTAGGAGCTGACCCACAACCTGCATGCAGGATCACATCACTGAGGTGTGTGAGCCAGACCCCCTTTGGATGAAATTAAACCAGAAGATTGCTCACAGCACCACACCGAATGCACTGCACCCACAGGCACTCAGTCCACGAGACAAGCAAGAACCCACAGAAACATTCAGCATGGACTTGGTGTCCACAGCCCCAACTGCTTTGCTCTATAAATCCACAATCTGACTCGCATCACCTGCAAACAGATGCATAAACCCAGAAAAAGTACATATAAGCAGATGCCAAGTTATAGTTCAACTCAATCTGATACACCTTCAGAAAACAAATACATGAAAAGAACAAAGTGTGTAAACTGGCTTTTGTACACAGGAGAATCGTGTCTTTTCTACAAATAAATTGATGTTAGTATCTGAAGCCTATTGTGTATAATTAAAAATGTCTAATTCACCCAAGACAAGATTGTCTTAGTGAAAGCCTGTCACCTTCTATATGGGAAAGACATGCATTATGTATTTTTTACACTGACTTATCTTTGTTATGCATGAGGCATGTTTTGGCAATATATAGAAACATGCATTCAGTTTCTGTGATTTAGAGTTGCTACAATTAGCAGAAGTTAATTTTTGACAGCAATTTCCCAAAAAAGCAACAAGGAGAATTTCAGAATAAGCATCCTTGATACAACAGAAACAAAGGTGCTTCTTATGCTCGTCTGTTAAGAGAATAATCTATCATAATTCCTTGCTAAAATGTGTAGGTGAAGAATTTGCATTTTAGAATTCAACTTTGAAGGAGCGAGTAGCTTGTTATAAATTACAGTAATTAAACATGAATTTATAAACAGCTTCTAGTTCAAAATTGGTACGGAAGGAGACAGAAAGAGTTCACTGGATATATAAGCACTTTCATGTTATTATTCACAACAATTAACAAAATGTGAAAAGGGGATCTGTATGGAAATGAACATAATATATACATGATACAGCACTTCTCTGAGAATTTGGTTTCATGAGGCATCTTTAGCCAGGCCTTCTATTTAATGGAGCAGGTGCTGATTCAGTGCACCAAGTTGCAGGTTATTATTCCAGTTAGATGGCTATGAAGGCCCAAAAGTGACATGAGATAAGATAATCAAGTCTTTTTCCTTAAGGCACATAAAGGTCACAAAATAACATTTAATTACCCACTCTTCTAACATTTATAAAGGAGCAAATCAGAACTACTCCAGAGTGAATATCTAGGAATCAACAATGAATCAAAATATAAATGGCAAATATTTTGTGTATCTGAACAAAAAACAAAATAATTCTCTGCCAGAGGAAATCAATTCCCCTTCCACATACTCCAACTGGCCTTGGTATTTTGCAAAAATACTGCTGCAACCAGTTTGCTGCATTTTAACATGATTAAAAAAACATCCAAACACAAAACAACAGAACAAAAACTAACAGAGAAAAAAAAAAAACAAAACAAAACAAAACCCATTCAGTTTTCACTCACTAAGCAAGTTTTTCCTACTTTTTACTGATTTTCATGTAAGGCTTTAGTTAAATTGGGGCTGAGCACTCATTTCAACTTTACGCTTTCTGAAGTGAGAAGAAGCCATGTCTGAGATTGAACCACACCAGTGGTGTCCACTTCTCTATCTACTCCAAAAAAGCATTCAGCAACACCATTTGAGGCAGCCTTCTATGCTGGAAAGTAAGTAGCCTATATAGCTGCTGCATGCACTAAAATCCATGCAGATTGTCATGGATCTCTTTTCAGGTGAGGTGAGCTCAGGAACACATCTCTGCCATTACCACTGCCAAAAGTGAGGAACAAGGTAGATACCAGCATTTAACACCTTTAACCTGCAGCACCCTTAATGGGAATGGATCCCTAAACCTCAGCAGGTCACAGATCACCCACCTATGTGGACTGCCCGAATTCTGTAATGAAGACTGAGCTGTGTCACCTCATCACCAATGCTAATGAAGATGTCACAGCCTCAACCTCACCTCTATATACCCTGAGATGCACAAGAAACTCTTATGACTACTTAGTTATTTTTCAGTCTTTTAGAGCTTCTCTGCTCTTCCTTCAACCTCCACCTGCACGTTCCCAAGTCCTCTGTGTCCTTGTAGACTCGACATGTTAATAACCTCAGAAGACATGTGTAATATTTGGTACCAGAATGCCTCATTTCTAGCCACATTATGCTTTAAAGGCTTGCCAAGAGATACAAAGTCTAACAATTTAGAGTTAATACCTACCCTCAGAGTGGTTTGCAGTTCTACTGCTAGAAGAAACACTTAGAATTGAGAAGGTATTTGCAATGTGAACACCAGACAGAAAGAAATGGTTGTGATGAAACAACTTCAAGTGAGTATATCAGTTCTCGTACAGCTGACATCAAAGCACTGAGGTTACCCAAAAGAAAAAACTGAACCAAAAAGCCTAATCTGATTCCAGAAAGCTGTATTTTGGCAGCCATTACCTTCATTCCTCTTAAATTATCACAGAACCTTATATGTTTATTTAGTAGTAAGAATTTAGAACAACATATGCTGAAAATGTCTGTTCCCCACATTTCATAAGTGTCTTAGAAAGCACCTGAGGAAGAGGGAGATATTAAATCACTATAGCCAAAGCAACAAAACATTTGGGGAAAAAACATCAGCATGGGACCTTCTTTTGAAATATCAAGGGAGTTTTACAATTCTCTGTTCTCAAACCACCCTGTTACCACTTCCCTACTAATTCCAATCACAGTTTCTAACACACAGCCCTCATCAAAATGAAGAGCTGAGCATTCTTATCTACAGACAGACCAGACTGTCTGGAAAATAGCCATAAGACAGGAGCGATCACTGAGTGATGACAGCTTAATTCACAGTTAAGGTGCTATTAAAACAGCTTCCAGTGTTTCCAAAGATGTTCCAAAAATCAACTGTCATAACCCCCACCATGATACCTGGTCATGACAGTAAGAGAATGACCACATAATCCCTGTACTATTCCTTTAAACATAGAGGATTAGGAGATCATGTATTTCTGTAAATCTTCATTGTACCAGACAGTTAGAAGTCATGATAAGAAAGAACCATGCTCATAGTCATGACTAATAAAGCAGAGCTTGTCACTCTTTTTGGGGTCACCAGAGCTGGATTAAGCCTATCTAGCTTCCTTTACAAAGATATATAGGATAGATTTTAAAATGTAAATGAGCATTTCAGATTGTGTAAAATTAGCTGAAGGAGTACTGAAAATGCATTTATTATCACAATAATACTGCTATGCGAGCCTTGCTGCCATTAAAGCAAGACCCATCTCTTATAACACAGGGAGAAAGCTGGATTACAAGACCAAGCAGTAAAAACAGCTGACTTTACACCTCCTGAAAGGTGGTATAAATGGACCTCCTAATAGAAAGTACACTTGGCTTTTGCAAAATTTGTTGTTTCATCACATAGTTCTGCCTGAAAGATAAAAGATTCAACCACAGAGGAATAAAACAGAAATCTCTAAGCTCACATCTGGGCATTCCTCATGTCTAGAACAGAGAGAATATCTGTAAAAGTTCTGGAGGACCAAGCCAAAGTGCATCTCTGGGCAGAGCTCCCTTTAATTTTCTTCAATTTACAGGCTCCTCCAAGTGGTTTAAGAACACCTACAAGCTACACCAAGGGAAACTGTGCCTGTAAACCAGAAACATTTTCTATGAATTAAGAAAATATATTCAGATGTCACTACAAGCCTCTGGAAGATTGAACCCCAAGCAAGCGAATCCCAACTCCCCAGGGACTTGGGCTGATTCTTGTCAAGGCAGAGTCAGTCAGAGACCACGTCCTCAAAAACATCTGCACAAACCCCAGTGAGTGGCTTCTGCTGCTGAAAGCTGACAGTATCAGAGCAGCACTGGTACTTTCCTCCTCCTTTGCCATGCAAGCCCAGCCAAGGCAAGGATTGCTCCATACCTGTGGGTTGGACTGAGGAACTCTCCTCAGAATTGTTGAATGAGGAGCTGGACACCACTGTTAGCTCCCTGGAGCATCAAGAGCTGTGGTTTAATCTTCTAACATGCTCCAGGCAAGGTCATTTTTTAATCCTGAGAACAAGACATCGCAGAACTGATTGGAAAAAACCTTTCTAGAACTGCATCAATTCAAAAAGAATTTTCCAACACTTAGCCATAGTTAAAAGAATAGCAGCTATAACTGATTTGGAGAGATTAAAAGGATAAATCACCGAGGATATTGGGGAAGATAAAGCCAGTAAAGTGAATAAATGTTCTGGGTGTGGAAGGAGACAGGCTGGTTTTATCAGCCAACAGCATGGAGTCTCAGACCTAAGGCTATCAGGATTAACGTTGCTCTGTCCTTTAAAAACCCTCTAATGTATTCAGTGAAATGAAAGAGGAACAATGTGCCTGAAGTGAGGGAATGCCATGACAGCCCTGGTCTGAGAGGCCTGGAAATGCTGGAACTGAATCCTTCAATTTGGCAGCACAAAAGTCAGGAGGCAGAGTGACTGTAAATGGTCTGGAGAAACACTCTTGACATCATCCTGCTTTTTAAAATGACTCTAGCCTGACTATGCAGATGCTCAGGTACAGAAATATTAATTCTTTTCTCCAGCAATTAGTTTTGACATTATCACCAAAACCAGCAGAAAATTTAGTAGACAGGGGTGTTGAAAGAGCTACATAAGGGAATATAGTTGTTTGAATTTTTTATTATTACTATTATTTTCAGACATGAAAGTATAAAATAGTAAAACTCCAAATTTGTGTTATGGTTCAGTTGTATTAATGAAAGCAAATCACTTGCTTTCTGTCTTAAATACAGGGAAAAAATTCCAGCACGTAATCCTTTATGGAAAATAGCTACATTTGTAGGAGATGGAGAGCCAAGACTGGCACTTCCCTCTGGTCCTGGGAAAAATATCCTTTAAAATATGATCATTTTGAGCCTCCATATATCTGGAAATTCACTAATCACTTCTGTGTGCGAGTAGCTCAGCATGAAAAAAATACTATTACTCCCTTCCATAGCTTTAGCAAGACAGGTATCAGCATGGCATATTCATATATGCCTCTGTGGATTTATATGTAAATATGAAAACATCTTCTTGAAGGTCTCTTATTTTCTAAAGAACCCCTTTGCAATTTGCTATTAAAGCTGCATCCGTACATATAATATTAGGCTGCCCTTTGGTCTTCATAGAAAAAAGAGGCTGTCATAAAGCTATCTGTCTTTTTCCAGAGGCTTACACAAAGCAGCAATGCTTTCAGGAGTAACAATATTCCCTCTACAGATAGTAGCCACTTTTTCCACAAGTAGCTTATACAGCATTTAAAATGGGCTCTTTATGAAGGAAGATGGAGTGTAATAAAAATACCATTCCTAATCTGAAAATCTGAGAGACACTGGATGAGCCACTTACATGTTTTGGGGTTTTGCTGCCAGGAAAAAGCACTCTGTCTCATCTCCTGGACCACTTAGGATGATTTGGAAGACTAGTCATTATTTCCTTTTGTTTTTTTCTCCTATTAGATCTAGTAGAGCTCCATCTTGGCATGTACAACTCCCCACGGGTAAGCAGAGAAAGAAGCAATTAAGTACAAAATGCTAACAAGATGTCTGAGTGAGTCAACTGTGTTTCTAAAGTATCTGTGGGTTTTTGTACACCTAAAAATCTTTTCTAGGTCAGAGAAAAATAAAAGTTAGGGTAAACCTAGAAAAAAGTGTCATATTAGGATATTTATATAAACTGTCATTCTTGTGTTTTCCCCAAACCTCATGTGCTCTAAGCTATCAATCAACAGCCTCCACAATCAGACTTTGAGTCCTGATGGAGTAGGAAGATGTCATCCAAGGAGGAAAACATGTGGAAAATCTGTTAGCCATGTGTGTCATTACTGATGTCAACATTTAAGTAAATATGCAAGAACTACCCAAGGTTCCTACAGAATCCTACTGCCACAGAAATTACTGAGAGAGCTTTGTCAGATTAAATGGTGCCATGTTTATCTAAATCTTTTCTCCAGTTACCAGGTTTTACATGCCTGTAGCACAGGTGTGTTGTCTAAGAGCAATTTGCAAACTGCTGTGGCAAAGAATTCCAGAGTAATTTGTTAAATTAATGGAAGTTTTCAGCTTTAATTATTCCCAAAAAGACCTGAAAATAAACATGTATTCTAATTTTTTCTGAATGTGAGTCATGATGTGAATAACTTCAAGTGGCAAAAGCAGAATTCAGAGTATGCCCAATGCAGTTTCACCAAATGGGAGTTACAAACTGCAGATGACATCAGCAGTGATGTGGTATTCAGATCATGGGGAGATTATAGCAATGTTACAAAGAGGAGGAGGAATCAGCCACTTTTCATCAAAATATTACACAAATACTGATGAAAGCATATTATAGTAAGAATTAGAATTAAACTTGCAAAAATTTCATTCATTTATAGCCACATACAAGACAGCAATGAATGCTATAGGATATACATTAAAAATGAGAGATTAGAAACCCAGAAAATTTGGATTAAACAAGAATGATGTCCAAAGCTTGGAAGCAAGGCACCCTACACAAAAGCTTATTGCAGGCTGCATACATCTCTGTTATGGTGAAACCCAAAAGCACTGTCACTAAGTTTTTAAAAATCAAACACAGAAGCCTGAGCAACCTCAAATTTTAAGCCACAAAATCTCAGTAATAGTTTTTAAGGAGAGTTCAAAAGCAAAACAGAGAAGTCAAAGTCCAAAGGTATCACAATGGCAGATCAAAGTGTGAAAAGGGATTAATGGCATCTTCAGCAAATGAAGTTTAAAATTCTAGTGTGTTAGGGAAGGTCTTTTTTGAAATGGTAATAGGCTATACCTGAGCTGAAAAGACAATTAAGATAGTGTTAATTTTTTTTATGGTATCTGGCAGTAATATTTTTATCCTGTTAATTATACAGCAGACAGCAAATGTACATAATATGATAGCTCCATGCTGAGATGACATGCCTGCTGCCTAGTTAAGTGGCTACATTTATCCTATAATTAGCTTGCAGGAATGTGATTTGCATTGCATACCTAAGAGTATATATAATGTCAACTATGCCACAAAAGCCTAAAATGGAAACTGACACTCTCTTAGCTTTGACCTCTGGATAAAACAAGGTGATGCCTCTCATGACCTCCTACTCTTTGTATTCAACCACACACAAGAAATGCATTGAAGTAATGGTAAATGTATGACAAATTCAAAATGTATGGAAATTTAAAGTCAGGGCAGAAAATCAGTGCTGATGCTTAAGCCCGAACTCACCCCTTTGCAGGGAATGATGATAGTGGTGGTTAAAAGGCAGCATCTATGGTTTATTGGTATTAACTCTGAGTATGTTTTCTCTTGCATTACAGGAGCATTTCCTGGATATATATTTAACTGACATAGGAAATACATGGCTTTTCTGGGCAACTGCATATAAAAAACTTGTTATTAAAGCTATGTTACTGTCTTCTATATTTTCTGAAAATTCTGCATGGGGTCAGGGTGCAGAGGACTTAATTGCACAAGATACTGCACATCTGGGTGAGCAAACACCTGGAACGAAATCTTAAGTGTGTGGTTGAAGATACCTTTGTCAGCAATTGCATTTCTGCTGCCAGTTAGGGACAGACTCCATTATTCTCATTACAAGCAAGCCACCCCAAGTTACTCCACTGAGTTCAAGCTGTTTGTCCCTTGGCCACAAGTCTTTGCTCCTGACCCCAGACCACACAGCAGCACATTGCTCTGAGAAGAAAAGGGCCACAAGAATCAAGCAGCCACAAACAACTCTGAAGCTTCACCAGGTGGCTTAAAGGCTTATAAACACTGGGGACACCATGAATTTGGGTTTGCTGTGGAGTCCTGCAGGACCATTAGAGCCTTTAGGCTCTTGGGAGCCAACTCACAGCTGTCCTTATCCCTTCCCACTGCTGGGAGAGGATAGGGAAGCAACAACAAGGGTTGGTAACCTCACCAACCTCACAGCAGCCATGGAGAGAGAGAACCTGGGGGATTCTGCCCTTGAAACACGGCCAGGAAAAGTCACCAAATCAGAAGGAGCAAAGCCAGGTGACAGACACCATCTCAGAGGAGCACACAGAGGAAGGAGAGAGGGACACAGGGCAGGCTCAGGGATTGTGGGACTGACCAAGGAACAACAGTGGATGAAAACAAAAAGCCAGGGAGGGTGAGATACACAGTGACAAGCAAAGTGCAGAAGGGACCTGAGAGAGCTCTGACCCAACCACTCTTCCAGACAATTCTTTCTGTGCAGTGTCACAAATTGCTCCCACTTGGGAGCCCAGGCCTCTGAAACAATGTTGGAAAGGCTGTTACTGATATCAATAACTATGTAATACTAACACACGCAAGAAGATATTTTCTTGTATTTATTTACTTGATATTTATTTGTAGAAATATTGTGATCCCAGCAAATCCTTTCCCTGTTTTTTTTTCTTCTCTACCAAAACTAGTAGGCAGTCCCTATGTCTAAACACAAGGATTTAGGTGCTTTTGGGTTTTTTTTTTGCATTCCCATTTGACTGAAACTAAGTCAGTTATGATTTCTCACACCAAAACTTCAGCCTTTGCATCAGTTCCAAGCTGTGCCTACTACATTTCAACCAGGTTGCCTCACAGGTTTTGATGCCATATGAAAATTTACAAAGCACTCTCTATTACGTATCTCATCTTTCATTAATATTTGCATTCTTGCTTGCACCAACACTCCAGCACTATGTGCCTTTAACAGTTTGGCAGCTTCTAAAAAATCTTCTATTTGACTGCATCTCATGACATTTTTTTATGAAATTTTTTACCTTGGTGCAGTAGGTCTTCTCCAGTCAAGTGTAGTGTAGCTCCCAGGACTTGGTCTCATACAAAATTCACAGCCCTCCTCCTTAAAATTTTGCTTTTTGAAATAAACCTATTATTCTGTCTCTTTCTTTTTGCTCATGATGAAATGATACTCTAAACTTCTCTGATTAAAGTACATGGCATGATCTCAAGTATGTGTTACTACATCTGTTTGCCTTATTGAACAGCTGAAAAGCATTTAAACTATTATTCACTTTTTTATTACTATTCAGTACATTTCTGTGTATGCTCTGGCCAATTTTTTTTTTTTTTTTTAAATAATAATGCTGATTGCTACACCACCACCTGGTGTTGCTGGCAACTGTGTTCTTAGGACAAATCTGGAGATAGCTGGGGTTTAATTTAAAAGCCCAGTTCCTGGAGGCGTGTGATTAGATAAGAATTTTTTGTTTTGGTTTGTTTTTGAGGGGGTGGGAGGTGTTCGTTTGTTAAAGAAAAAAAAAAGAAAAAAAATCTTAAGCTTCTGAGGAAAACCTAAATGTGACCACAGTGTAACCCCAAAGGATCAGAAACAAAAAACCTCAGTACTTTCCTATTCTTCATTTCAAACTTGACTATTTCAGTACATCCTTAGACATGGAACATACCCACAAAATGCACATTCATGCTTAGACATGCAGACACACAGACTTCACACACATCTTGACAGGGTATTGAAACAGTAATTTAGCAATTGTCATCAAAAGAATGTTTACAATATAAATCTTCCTCACACCTTCTCCATCCAGCAGCTCTTTTGAACCAGCAATGTTTTCTGAGTGTAAAGAAAAACCAAGATGATTCTGTGAACATTTGTACTGACTCTTTACCAGCTTCAGCAACTGATGAGGAGTATGTGTGGAACCATTGCCTACACGTTATCTGCGTGTTGGGAGGCACCTGCATAAGAAGTAACACCCTTGAAGAGTGCCTCAAGATCAAAAGAAATAAATTATGTACACAATGCTACAATTCCCCCAATGCTCCCAACAGGACCAGGCACTGAACTGAAGCCTCAGTTCAGCATGAGGCATGAAACAGGAAGCAAAGTTTTCTGTATATGATGCAAATCACACACAGAAGAATCAGTGATTTTTTTTCATATACTCTTAGGTCTTTGTTGTATTAAAATACAACTCTCTTTTTCCACATGCATAGCAGCTTAAGATTCTAATTTGCTCCTTTAAACAACACTCTCCAGTTAACCTGATGGGCAAAGCTTTTCCAAAATCCCACAACACTGTTATCTAAGAATCAAACAGCAGGATGCTGGAGGAGCTGTTTAAACAGCAGCTAATTCCAGCCTTGCTGGAGCACCTCGTTTTACAGCATGTTGAAACACAAGCATCTTGACTAATCTTTAGTGGGCATCAAAGAATATAGTCCAGAATTTAATTTTCAGGATGCTGAAGACAGTCTATCAGGGAAAAACAAAACCAGCAATTTAAATCACCAGTTTTATTCCACATACCCTGACCTGGGCATGTCCATCCAACTACACAAGCCTTATTTCTGTCTGGTACTCAGGGTTGTGTGTCCTCATACCTACAGGCAGCCTGTAAGTGCACAGCCCCTTCTCCTCAGTGAGCTTCTGCTGGCAACACTGGCACCTTCAAACAGGAACACTCCCCAAGTTTCATGAGTGCCTCAGTTACACAGCAACCACAGCTATCATGCCCATCTAGGGAAGAGACAATCTTTCCATGGAGTATTTCTGCTGGGCTTTACTTGATAAGCTTCTCAGTCCTCTGCTCTCCCTCAAAGCCATCATTTGGCCATTAAAATATTTCATAAAGGGCAACTTTTTCACAAAGCCAGTCTTGCTGTGTATAAAGAATGCCACATGCCAGTGCCAAGGTGAGGTACCTACAAGTACAATTCAAACGAGGATGTCACGGATAAATATCACCAAAAATAAACTTTCCTAGTCTGACCTTACTTGCTTGCTGTTTTCACAAAGGTCACTTTCTGTTCAACAGCAGGAAGAACACAATGTCCAAAAGTCAGTAAAAGAATGTACAAAGTGCCACTCTGAGTTCCTGGTTTATCCAAATATCAGTATTTAACTGGAAATCTACCTCACTTGACAGTGAGTGAAACACTTTGTACAGTAGGATACTGCCCCTAGGAAGTCTGAGAAATAAATGTTATGTAACAAAGGTGGTTTAGACACGATGTGAGCACACATTGTGTGGGTTGAGAGTGAGGAAGGAGCTACAGCAAGCTACTCCACAGTTTGTAGAGCACCTGAAAAAATGTTGGCTTTTGAAGATAACCCCAAGGGGAAAACTTGTGGAAAATCTCCTAAATGGTGTGAAAGAAACACAGCTTTAAGATCTGCTAGTTTAAACAAACATTTTTGTTTTGTCTTTAACTGGAGCTAATGAAGTGCCCCACTTATTCTGAATTGCTAACGGGTTAGAACAACTAATACTGACATAGCCTTAGGTAAAGAAGCGTGAGCTCAGCAACCACCTTTTAGTATTCAAGAGCTGCTGCTAAACAAGCACTGAAATCCATTGAAGCTGAAGAAATAGATCCACCTTCAGTTCCATTTTGAATTTGGCCCTATTTACTGAACAAACAGGAGAGAGTGGAAGGCGTGAATTATCCAGTTATTTAAGCAGCTGGTGCTGAGATACGTAAACAGTGATTGAGATTCTATGTGAGTGTACATATGCATATACATTATACATGTAATATATATATATATATAGTACCAGTGTTAAGGAGTCTAACCATTTTCTAAATAATTTATGGTTTTCCATTAGATGATCTGGATATTATCCTGAAGAAGCAAAACAAGTAAGAAGACACCTATAGAAGAAAACTCTGACTACAGAAATCACAGGCAGTTCACATTTTACAGATGTTAGTGTGTTATTCCAATATGAAGCTGAGCACTGAATAGCACTGACCTTGCTTTCGCATTTAAAGTCAGAAGCAGTTTGCCTTCCTTATACAAGAAATACCATTAAGAAAGAAGAACAATTCTATTTCTTTCTCCCAGAGAAAGTTTCTAGCAGTCACCTTTAGCTGATGAAAGATACTGCAGGACCAGCTTTGTTTTTTGTTACCCAACATGAGGGGTCTCCCACTACAGAAGACATTAACATATAATTAGGTATCCACTTAACACTTTTCACATGGATAAACATTCACATCAAAGCCTGATATAAAAAGCTGCTTTTAAATCTTACTGTGTAGGAAATCAAGTGTGATCACTGTCTCACTCTGAAGGTATGGAGTAAGCAGGGATCCTAAGGCAGTGTTCCCACTGATCCCTACGTGAGCTGCACATTGTTTGCTGGCAGAATTAGCATTACCAGAACAATCCCAGCAAGCTGGTTGGAGGTTTCCTCAACCCTCCTTTGCTGCAAAATGTTACTCCCCATTGCATTTTGTAATTTGGAGCAAGAGGTGAGGACAACCAGGTTTGCTCAGAAATGATTATCTGTACTTTAACAAACACCATTTCACTAGCTAAACTGAAAAAATATATATACTTGCTCTACAAAGCCATACCACCACTCCAAGGCAACAAAACAGGGACAGTTCATTTCTAACAACAGGACTGTAAAATCAGTGTCACACCAGGAGAACTGAAATGTGGTGGAGAACTAGCAAACTGACCATGGGCTCTTCCCCAGATGGATACAACACACACACAGTTGAGAAAGCTTTATATGGATTGGCAGCGGCTGCAAATAATGTCCAAGAATTTACTTTTCTGTTATGTAAGGGGAGCATCCCCCCTTCTAGCTACCTGTCTGAATACAACCACATCCTCCAGAAATTCCTGCTGCCTCCCAAAAATGCTGGCCATAACCCCCCAGTAGCCAGGCAGCTATTTTTATTTTTTTTTCAAAACTAGTTTCATAACTACCAGTCCATTTAATATATTTTCCACATAAGAAAAAGAATTACAGTATAATTACTCATGTTCAGCACAAGTTCAGCAGAACTCCCTGCACAAGCAGGGTAGGGCTCCTGAGGCACATGTTCCTCTTGCAGCACCCACAAGGGTGAGCAGGTAGGGAGTGGGCACTGCTGGGGGAAAAGGTGCTGACAGAAGGAAGCACTAACTCTGGGCTGGCTGTGTTTGTGTCTGGGAAGTGGAGACATGCCTAAACACTGTGGGGTTTTTTTTTAGACTTCACCAATAGGCAGCACATAAAAAGCTAGAAATGCCTTTGATCTTGGCAAAATTAGGAGATAGGACTGTATTTGGGTCAACCGCCCCTTCTTTTAGCACCCTTGTAGGAGAAAAAAATGCTGAAGGAAGAGCAGCACAACAAAGACAGAATTGCTCCTTTGAATAGAAACAATAGAGGCAAGCATCTCTAAAATAAAGATATTGTGATTAGGTTATACACTCCTTTTTTGAAAACCTGCATTAATTTTGATTTATATTTAAATAAAAATGATTAAATTTTATCTTCTAAGATGGAAATGTTGTGATAAATACTGGCCCATGGCCAAACTAATCTCTAAAGCCTACAGCTTACAGCCCCTGTTGTCTTGTATGGATATTTGAATGGCAATGGGTTTTATCAGTATTTCTAAAGGCACTCATTTAATTATGTGGTTGTAAGAATTTTCAAAACCCCAAAGAATTAACCCCACCAATACATATTCATATTTCTCAAATTAATTCAACCTGAACATTTGAAAATATTAATTTAAAAAACACACTCATTTATTTTTATTTCTGTAAACACTCAGAGCTCTTTTCTGGTCTTGTTTATGCACTCATTTTATTTTTGTATAATTATGAAAAAATGATGTAGTGAGTTCTCTTTCTTTATGTTACATAATGCTGGCAATTGATCTATTTACAATGGGGGGCATTATGCAGGAAAAATGAACCTGAGAGGGAAGGAAGCTGGTGGCCCACAACAAAGGGCAAGTCCTGCTGGCTGAGTCCCCGTATCTGTGCATGGGGGACCCCCATTCTGGTGCCACTGCTGTGCTCCCATTCCCTCCATGCTGCAGCTGCCAACCTGCAGTGCTGTGGGTCCGAGCACAGCCCGGGCACCTTCCCAGACCATTCTCACCTCGGGGATGGGAGGTTTCCAAGGGCTGAGCTACCTGGGCTCCTGCAGCACCTCTGTGGCTGGGGAACCTTTGCAAACCCTGCCCTTCTGGGCCAAGGGCAGGAATGAGGGTGAGCCCATTACTGGACTGCTCCTGGCTGAATCCAGAGCAGCTGCAGACTTCAGATTTAAAACAATTCCATCCAGGGAAGGCTGTGTTCCATAGAACCCTGCTCAGTACAGTGGCCAAGGGCAGGATCACTGACTTCCAAACCATAACCCACGTGTATATTTTGGGACAGGGAAATGCTACCAACACACGCCCACCATGCCCTGCCTGTGCACAGCAAGAGCTGATGGCTCCCAAGGCTGGGGACCACGGCCTTAGGGTATGGGGGATATGAGTTAATGGACAGACAGCACCAACACAGAGTCAATCCTCTGCTCAGCACTGCAAAACAACTTTGTTTGCCTGTGTCACTGAGCCCAAACAAATAAAAACCCAACAAAGAAAATCCCCAGTCTGCCAAAAAATAGAACAAATCCCCCCCCCAACCAACAACCAAACAAAAAAAAAAACCCAAACAAGGACGGTCACCTTAAACACCTTTTTGGGGGTTATGTGTGTATTTTATTTCTGAATTGAGAAAAAAAAAATAAAATAAAAGGGAACAAAAAAAGAAAACTTCATTGTAAACCCAGCTTTTGCTGTGATTTGAAAAGCCAAGCATTAAGCATTGTGAAGGGCCCAGAGGTTTATAAATGAAACATCTTTATAAATGACAATAAGTGTTTTACTTAAAAACATTAAAGTGAATCACATCTAGCTGAAAACTGGGGGTTTAACTTTTGCAAAAATACTCTTTATAATTAATTTTGATTTCCCATGTTCTACACAGAACCCATAGCAATATGATTGTCTAGCAGGAACTACAGCACCATTCTTCACAGGCTCCTCTACACAACAGCACATTTTAGAAAGCTGATATTTTAGAAAAAACAAACTTTTCTGCTTAAGCAATTATCAGTCTAACATCACACTCCAGGTATGCAATGTTGTGTCATTTGACAACTGTTTGCCCACTTTGACAGGGCAAATTAGGACTCTTTCTTCTCTACAAGCTCATGTACAATTATTATGGCATCATTCTAACATATTTACTACACACAGGAGAGAAAATGACATTATCGCTTTTTAGCTGTCACTTAAACTAAACAATTCACAGGTATATATGGTTATTGCTGGAAAAAAGGATTACCATTTCCATTAGCAAGCATAAAAACAGCAAGAAGATTAAACATTTTGAGAAACACAAAATCTGCCCTATTCCTCAGACACCTATCCTATTTCAAGTTCAAGTGTATGTCAGATAACTGATTTTCTTTTTCAGACTTCTTATAGCCCCCATACATATATCAGTTTAACATAAGTAATAACAAAACTAAATTCCCTCTACTACCACGAAGGCTGCTTAAAGGACTTGCTTTGCTGCAAAAGCCATGACAGAGGGGACTGAAATCTCTAATGAAATGCTGCGTATGTTGATTTATGCAGCTTTAGTGGTACCATTAACTGAAAATTGTTCGTTTCATAGGCTTACAGAGAATCTGGTGGCTGTCATTGTTCATGATTCAGTGAGAAGGCTGGGTTTAAAATTACTGCTGCATTTGGGTGCCTATGTGAAGGATGGAAGTATGCCCTCATTTTGTGTTAATATTTCATATAACAACAAATATAAACCTTCTATATCTAATAATATATTTGATTCCATCACTAACACAGCTGTCATTAAGTAATCTCTTTAAAAGTCTTCCTGTTTAGAAGTAAAAAACATTTCTTTTCAAGTACTAGTGAGATATATTTCTGGGAAAAAATACATACATGCATATATATATAGACACATATGCATATATATATATATATGTAAGAATAACCAGGCAGTAAGCATTTAAAATGGTATTTGAGACACTAATGCAAGCAGCTAATCCTATTTACATTCATATTAGCCCTGGGTATCTTTTTCCCTAAGATTTACACATTTGTATGCTTGCATGAGTTGAAGTGCTTTTTGCATGATATCAGTACTTTTGTAATTTAAATCTATAAAAGGCAATTTCTTTTAAATATACTTCCTAACAGTGGGTGAAAGAAGCACTAAAGTTATTTGAGAGCTGTACACATCAGTAAACATGTGCACTGAACTCCAGGCAATGTGGTGTGAGAGAATTAATCTTATACTGTGTTAGCTAAACAGAAAGAATCTGGGACTCCAAGTAACAAGCACAGAAAATGTCCAAATGTTTTCTTCCTATTATCTAGAAAATGTGTATTTTTTAGGATTATGATTTTAAAAATCCAAGCCTTTTTTTCAGCCAATGGTTAATTTGATATTTATTTCTCTTACTCATTTAAAAATTTCCAACAAAGGTAGTCCATAAATAGCCCTAGTGAATTTTATGGATCTCTAATTTTGACTACCTTCCTCTCATCTATCACCTTAATTCTGAACAACAGCACAGGACCACCATTTTATTTAAAAATCTATCATCTCCTTGCACTTCCTACAAACATATAAACTACAGAGTCGAGACTACTCTTCTCAGTGAAATTATCAGGAATTAGAGGGAGGGATTTTTTTTGCTAAGAGACATGAAAATCAAGGCATTTGTATGAGAAAGTCTTCAGATCCTCTTAAGCAGGACACTACTGGAGTAGCAGGACTTGAAATGGATTGTGTATACTAACTGCTAAGTCCTTTTTGACTATTTCTTTCATTTTAAATCTTGTATTAATGCAAAACAACAAAATTCGAGCATAGAGGAAGAGATTCTGATCATTCTAAAGTGATCAGTAAAATGAATTTTCATCCCCTGTTGACATGTTCCCAAAGGCTGGTGAATAACACAGTTCTGCCTTTTTTTCTCTCTAGGTTAAGTCCACCTACTGCCCCCAGGCCCCCTTTTTCCTCTTACGCTCCTTCCTTTCTTCTCCCCAGACCCCAAGTTTCCCTGCCCAAGCACTCCTGTATTCTATCCACTTTCCTGTATTTACATGGACTTCCTGGTATGCCCTCTCTTTCTTCTGACTTTTGGAGCCTCTCATATGCCTCTTTCTGCCTTGCCCACTTTCTTGCCAATGCCATTTGATAGCAATGCCTTTAGAACCATTACTGTGATAATTCATGCATAAAAAGATGTTGGGAACATGTTGAAGACAAGTATTCTCAGATGCCCTGTCTAAAATAAACAGCCATTTGCAAAAAAAGGAGGAAGTTGTGAGAATTTATTGCTCCTCTAGCTCTAAATTTAGCCAGCACAACCAGTGCTCAAGACAAGCCAGTGTGTAGTTCTCCAATATAATCTGTTGCCACACATAGATGGCTGTTGCTTCTATTTCTGTACAATTTAAAAAAGATCATACTGCCTAGAAGAGTACAGTTGATAAAATTTTAATGAATTAGTGAATAGTCTAAAAGTAGATGTGAATTTCACGTGATATCTCATTACTTCAAAAGAAAGGGCACACAAACCATCAGAAGTGGCAAGGACATGGCAAGAGGCTGCAAGTCTCAAAAACTGCATTCAGTGCCAGCAGCACTGCATGTCCTTTTTCTTTTCATGCCCTTTTTTGCCTCATCCCTAAAGGAGTCAAGAACATGATTCTCACAGCAAATCAAACATTAAGGAGGGCTCTTGCAGGTGGTCCTTGAGGAATGGTCTCTCCCATCTGACACACCCAGAGCTGGTTTAATGTGACTTCCCCTCTACCCACCCTTTAGGAAACAGCTCTGCAGAGCAGTCCTTTCATTTCAGCCCTGGCATTTCAGACTTGAAAAGTGGATGCAAACACTGTTTTAGCGATTCCCCAATCACCCAACAGGATCAGTCAGAATTGATCTCTGCTCTTTGAAATTAACAGGTCTTACACAATCTTTCTTCTGTGTCAGACCTTTTCTTTCTTTTTTGTTCCTCCTTTTTTTGGGTAGGGAGGGAGGTGAAATGAGGAGTAATGAAGGGCAAACTGGCAAACAATGGGCAGCAATGGAAAGGGCCTGCATTGCTAGTTTTAAGCATCTGGGTTTACTCCAGCCTGTTTCAAGTACTGATATGGATATGGAGTCACTGGCAAACTAGCATCCTCAACTTTAGTTAAAAGAACTATAAATCTGAAATGAATGTATAAATAATATGCAACTGTCTAGACAGTATAGGTCACTTGCAAAGAGACTGGGTCAGGAAAAGATTGTCCATCAGTCAGACAACCATAACTGATTCTGATGCTAAATAATGGTTTAGATATTCAGTATTCTATATATGCGAAAGGCTTCACTGAGCATTGGATCTCCCCAACTAAAGTAGCCTTCTACTTATACATATCTTTATGCTGCTGTAAGAAAATGTGCTTGCTATTTAAACATTAAAATTAATGCCCAAAGAAAAAGCTATTTAGTGGGGGACTGGAACCAACCTATGTAATTGGCTTTTGGTAAAGCAAAAATAACCATCATACCCTATCCATGACAAACAACCTAATCTTATCATAGATGGAATCTCAAAAAGGGAAACAATTAAAACTTCAAGTTGGCAAAGAAACTTATTTCCACTCAGAGTCAGTTCACAGATACATTCAGGGAATTGTGTGTTGTATAGCCTGATTTTGCTCTCTGCATTTCAGAGCCCCTAACTTTCAGATATCACAATGTAACCACACTGACTACATGCACTTTTGAAATTATTCTGTTCACTGTAATTTTTTGACACTATTTTAGCAAAATAAGTATGTGGTCTTCAAGGTAACAATGCTGCATCCTAGTGCTTTTCAGGATATAAAAGTAAGTTTTGCTGGACTGGAAATAATAGCAGAGTCCTATGCAAAATATTTCATTTATTGGCAATTATAAAGCACAATTATACATATTTGTTAAGAAGGAAAAAGAAAATACATGGGTAATAAATCTGGCACATGGAGTAGCTGGCACAGCTGAAAAGCAGGTGTTAGAGCTGCAAGACACAACCAATGGCTGGGTGTGATTCCCAGTCCAAACACATTCCAGAATCAGACACTGTAAGGCAGAGGATGCAGCAGGCCCCTAACTCCTTTCAGAGGTGCTGGGATTTCAAGGAGGCTCCACATGGTTGCATCACTGAATGTCTGTGCAACACACTGCCAAGCACATCTCCGAGCATATTTGGGATCTCGGGAACAGACTTCCATCAAACCAAACTGCACCATCAGTAGTGTCATAGCTCGTTACACTGCCTATATCACAGCATGCCTTCTAAATCCTACTACTGTTTATTCTGAGTGGAAATACACAGGTTATCCTGATAATTCTGAAACTACTCATGTGTAGTGACTGTATTTTTCAATGGATGTAGCTTGATTTCCTATGTAAAAAAAAAAATCAAATATCTTGCTACTTTTATACCTATGAATGCTATCAAACATTTCTCATGTGCATATCAAACATGCACAGAAACTGCAAATTTGGAGGCTGGTCTTTTGTTATGCTGGCCTACCTTAGTTCAGCTTGAATACATCAGCCCAATTATGAATTTTAAATGCCACATGCAAAGAGAAAGAGCAAAAGCCATGAAAATTAAACACCAAGATTCCCCCTGCCAGTGGTAGTGAATGCTGCCCTGCATTACAGCCAGCAGTGATGACAACAACCAGCTCCACATGCCAGTCTCTTGCAACTTATACCGAGAGGAAGCAACTGAGCACTTCCAAAAATCACACCCACAAAGGCTAGTCAGGAAGCCCTTCATACACACATTACACTCTGACACTTGGCAAAGAGTGCTGAGCCCCAACCTGCAAATCCAAAGCAAATTTCTCACGTTTGAGGACTCAAAAGCTGGTAGAAAATACAAAGGCAAAGCAACACCCAAGTTTCTTCCAGGGCTTCACTGCAAAGTCCTTGCCCAGTTCTATCAGTGGAGTACCATTAGCCCTTCCTCTGTATTAAATAGAGTTCTGTACTTTTTTTTTTTACTCTAAATCTAAAAATGCTTAGAAGTCAATACTATACACAACGCTTGAAAATGAAAGACTTGTTTTTAATCAAGGCTAACAAAATGATGAGCACATTGAAGTTATCGTTTAAGCTGTCTGGGCTAATCCTGTTCTTAATTAAAAAGACTTTCCATTTGAGGAAAAAAAAAATAAAATCAAGATATACACAGTTAAATTAAAGTGTTACATTTTGGGAAGTTTTTTTGCAGGTTTTGGAAGGAAGAGATTTTGTAAGAGATCCTATTAGCTGATACTATTCTTTGTTTCTCCATTAGCAGCCTACAGGCAGGGATTTCAGGCTCGGATACAAATAGATTATGCCAAAATAGATGTTTCTGAATAATTTCACATGTGGACACTTATTCTGGAATAAGAATACAGTTATTCAGAAATACCTAGTCCTACTTTAAATTCAGACCCTGCATTAATCCAAATTAGCTTTCAAACAGAGCCATCCCTTAGGCTATTGGAAGCTTGATTGTGCCTGGTATTACAAACTTGTGTAAGAACCCTCTCCAGCCATTCTGCCTCTAATCAAATTTATTCTGAGTTGCACTGTGGGGAAAGACAACTGAGGCTTACATTATAAATGATTTTGAGGCTTTGAATCCATGTTTTTCTTGTACCTTTTTTATAATGATCTCTGTCAGCTGTTCAAAGTGCCTCTGTCACTACCATCAGGTATCACTACTTCTTCTGATTGATTTCATAAACCAGGGTTCAAACACGCACTGCTGGATTGGAATTAAATGTATTTATTTCGAGTCTGTAAGGCTCTATGAACTCAGAATATTTGGGTGGCAGTAGAGAGTCTTCAGTGTTGCAGTGCATATGGAAATGCTTTTCATTTTGGATGTGTCACTATCATTTCACTGTTTTTAAAGTATTGTCCAGCCAGGCACAAAGATGGGAGAGTATTTTATAAAAGTCAAAGTACGAAGAATATGCAGTTAGGCTGCTTTGAAAAACATTGTCCGTCTCCAAGTGTGTTGTTTTCTTCCAGATGCCATAGATACTTTATAAACAGAGTTTAGCAAGCAGCTCCAGAGGCTTGTCTACACTTGAAAATTAATTTGCATCAAGACAGAAATGAGACTTTATAGTACAATATGTCTTTATAAAGTTGTTCTCTTCACATTAAGCCCTCTGGTGCTTTTTCATAAATAGATGATTTTTAAGGTCCTGTCCACATCAAGCAATTCTATGATTCTCTGTTATTCCTTAATGAAAACTACCTTATATTACATACACAGCACATAAAACAAGGGAGCAGGTAATTTTTTTTACATCTTTTTTGCTAAACAAGGAAAACCACTGCAACCCAAATGCCACTTGGGAAAATACAAAGGAAAAAAAGAAGAGTCCATGCTAATCAGTGCAACATTAAACAAGTTTTATGGATGGTCTCACCCTCAACACTCCTCACCCATCACTCATCAGTACAAGCCTTGATCATTGCTGACAGCAACCTTAAAATATTCTTATTTCTTAAAAAATAACAATAAAAAGTAAATTAAAATGCAACAGCCATTGACCAGCTGGGAAAGAAAAATGCTGTGATCTGTCAAAGGGTTTGGGGGGGGGGGGGGGGGGGAATGAAAAAAGGAGGGAGATATTAGGGCTACAGAAACAGCCCTAATTTTTGCCAAAACTAAAGGGCCAGCTCCAAAAAAAGCATGCTGGGAAAAAAAAAATTACATTATCAGAGTGTCCCCAAACAAGGGAGGGAGAACACAGCGAGAAATGAGCACCCTTCAGTGTCGTTTCTCAAAGAGGCCTCCTCCCTTCAATGTAAATTGTTCAAATGACAGCAGTGTACCAAAATGTTCAAAATCCAAAGACAAAGTGCTGAAGGAGTTGTGAAGACATTTGTGAGACCATTCCCTTATTCTCAGAATCTTGAGCCTTTAACATTTTCCAAAGCACCCAGTACCAGGCTAAGGGTACTCCTGTTCCATGGGAACCAATGCCCAGCACTCTTAGAAGCCCCATGCTCAGTTAAAAGGGGTCATCATCTTGTGTCCTGGGAAATAAACCAAAACCCAGCCAACCAGCCTTAACCCTGACCTCTCAAAACACACCATCCAGCTTCACCAGAACAAGGATTCCTGTGCAACCCTGGCACAGAAAGCTCAGAGGTACCCGATTTCAGGAGACAAATCAGGGCTCTGGACTTGGAAAGGTGAAGAAACTTCCTTACAAAATGGAGTAAGGTGTCCCCTCTTAAGTGTTGTACTATCAAGGTATGAGAACTTATTTTCCCTCTTTGTGCTTTGCCAACTCCTCCCATGCATGCAGGGATGGCCCTGAGCAGATGTGACCTGCAGGGGCATCAGAACTTGTGCTGAAAGGAAACCTAAGGAGATAATGGTACTTCCAACAAAGCCTTTTTTTAGTACCTCCTGACTACATGACCCAGAGTTTAGTACACTCCACATGTGTTAAGCAGCATCACAGACCCTTCCACAGAAAGCAAAAACCTAGTGACATTGATTCACATATTGTCATATATTCTTCATTCACAAAATTCTATAGTCATGTAGGTTAGCACAGAACAGCAGCATCAAAAAAGACCCAGCACAGCATAACAGCAAATATTGTGATGTTATGAGCAACTGAAGAACTAATCACAGTTTGGCTTCAGTTTGCCATCAGCTCAGAGCTGGCTGCTGGTCCAAGCAGCCGTGCCACTCTGGAGCCAGAGACAGGAATGGATAATTGGGAGCAGAGGACACTGCAGTGCTGGGACTGTTATGACACCAGATGCAGGGGTTGCATCACTGCAGCTGCTGGTTCCAGAGGCAGGGGCAGCTTCCCACTTCATTTCCAGTTTTGTATCTGTCTCTATTTCCTCACTGCTAGTGGGCCACACTCACACAGCCAGAGTCATTCATGCTGCTATTGCATCCCAGAAGACTCTAAAAGAGAGCCAGAGCATACAGGGATAAAAATAGAATTTTCACAATGCTGGAAACAGCTCTGCTCCTTCAGGAGTGTCAGGGCAGCCACATATGTATTTGTATCTGTTCTCTCACTGCTCAAACAAGGACAGTTATCCCAAGGGAACCAGGGGATGGAGTTTTTGGCATGGCTGTTCCCCACTTGCTTTCTAAATGGCATTGAAGCAATCTGATTAGTTAACTGTATATGACTTTAGCACTAAAATTTGACAAATGAGAAGTTCCTTTTGAAAGAAAATATTAATTTAAAACAACACTTTGAGTGTGACCAAAGATACATGGACATTGCCACTCCAAATGCAATTTGGTAGAGTTTGTGGTTTTTGTGGTGTTTTTTTTTTTTTTTTTTCCAGATATACTTATGCTTGGTGTACCTGGGGATCAATCTATCTTTATGATCCAGAATTAGAGTATCCTGAGAGTTACTCTTATCTGTCAAAAAGCAGCAAAGCAACTTAAAAAGCAACACTCTTCAATGTTTACTTAATATTCTATTCTTTCTAATTGAGTGAGGAAAAGTACCTCCAGCTTTAATATTTCCTTCTAATTTTCTTCCTACACATTCCTAATATTTGAGGAACATTCTACAATCCCGGGGAGAGAGTTGCTGATTTTAGCCAAAAAGGATAACATTTGTTATGAATTGAGTGATGGAGAAGGTGGTGTCAACTTTCCTGCAGCTGAAACACAAAGGCAGTGCCATCAGCTGACCACAGAAAAAGAGAAGTGACAGAGATCCACACAACCAGGGGTCTGAGGGGAAACTCTCTGGCAAAACTGCTTTGAGTTTAGTGGAACATGGAGCATCATGTTCTATGGTCATTCAGACCATGATCTCCAAAGGCTCAGTGAGGGAATTTTATGCAGAGTGCCATTGAAAGTCAATGCACGGTATGTAAAATTAAACAAGAGTAATCCTTTGCAGAACTGGGGCCATGTTTAGTTAACCTTTTGCAGAAAAAAGAAAAAAACTTAAGGTTATTTTCTAAGGTTCTATTAAGTCCTGCTGTATTTTAATAGAAATGAGGATTTTGTTTCATTTTTGCTACTCAATATTTACATGGTTGAAAGGAAAACAAAATATTAATCCAATCTAATCTTTTTAGGATCAAAATCCCAAACAACACGTGTGAGAAATGCTTAGGAACAGATAAGCAAGAGGGAAGGTCTTTTATATACAGCCTTGCATAGAGTCAAATCCATTTTAAGAGTCTAACTTAATGAGAGCTTTAGAGATTTAAAAAAAGAAAAAAATATATATTTTTTGCATGTAGATCACTTTGAAGAACAAGTTGCCTTCAAATTTCTGTCACTGACGACAAGTCAAGGATAACATTAGGGAATCATGATCATAGAGATGCCAGAAAAATTAGTCAGAATGTATCACACTGCCAGATCGATCTGCTTCCCCAAACCAAAAACGTGGTCTGGACAGCAGAAAAAAGGAAAAACACAAACCACATTTTTAGGACAAGGAAGCAGCAAAAAAGAGAGTTGTTTCTATATAAAAAAAAAAAAAAAAAAAAAAAAAAAAAAAAAAAAACAGAAAAAGTAACCAGCCTTTGAGTTCTGTTTGCCAAAAAAAAAAAAACAAAAACCAAAAAAGGTGAAAGAAGAAAAATTCTAGCCTAGAAATAAATACCAAAGTTTAAAAAAAAAGAAATAAGAGATATGCATTTCACTTCAACTGGCTGTATTGGAGCCTTGGAGCAAAGACCTCTCTCTACAGCACTTCTGCTTTGGCCACAAAGTACAAATCTGATTCCCATCTTCTGAGGACATCATTGTTGCTGTTCCCTGAGAAAAAAGTCATATCAGGAGGCAGAGTCCATTTCCTCTTCATCACTGAATGACTTCTTGAAAACAAAGAAGTTAGTCAACCAACCATCCAACCCTAAACCTACAATTAATTTATTTTACAACTTTTATTGAACTACAAACAGTAATAAAAAATACAAAAGAAGCAGAAAGACAAAGACAGTAGCATTCCAACCATGTATGGAAATCTTAGATAGACAGACATGAGCTGAAAGAGACCAGAGAGGTATCTATGGAGAAAATTAATTGTGTGTAGGTGAAGGGAGACTTTAAGAGAAATAAATATCCTTTTCCAGTCTGACTATCCATTGGGTTATGTCAGTTCAGTGAATGATGCTAAGGGTGAAAAAGATCTAGGAAGAATATTGGGCATTAATATTTTTCAAAATACAGAGAAGGGAATGTTACCAGGAAGCCATGAAAAGTGATATTGAGCAGAAGGAATAAGTAAAAATCAATCAATGAAAGGAATCAAGCTACTTTAGACAATAGAATGGAAATGGCCTGAACCCTCACGTTCACGAAGGAACTGCGAATGATAAAGACAAGGGAATCCTATTCAGGACAGCCAAAGGCCAAGCAGCTCTGTGTCTCAGCCTGATTCTGTACCATCAGCAATGCCACTTCTTCAAACCAGGGCTTTTGGGGTGAGAGATGAAGCCAAATTCATCCCCACTCTTGACTTTCCCCAAGGCAAAGCAACTAAAGCAGGTTCAGCCCAAATCTTCCTTATTACATGGGAAACGAAGCACAATTTTAAGCCAGGCATCCCAAGAAAGTGGCAGTAAAATGGAGAGCTGCCTTTGTCCCTGCTGCCACGCTCCTTGTCACACACTCTTCCTGAGAAAGTTATTCAGCAGCTTTCTGACAACGGGTCCTGAAAAGAAATGTGTGATCTAAAGCAAACCGAACGGGGTGCTGTTCTTGGCAGAAAGGGATCAAATCCCACGTCAGTCAGAGCACAGCAAACTCTCTTCCACTCTGTCAGCTACGATTTGCCCATTTCCTTCTGCCAACTATCCTCAAAAAATAAACATCACTACACAAAATGCAATTCAAACTACATCACTAAGTCAGATTTAGCTTATTCCCAAGTCACCTCTCCCAAATTCACTGGATTAGATCACTGCAGGATGGATAATACGGTAGAATAGAGCACACACAAACACCACACAGAAGATAATTGCACCCACGTAGCCTACTGGAATGAACAAAATTATATATGGCAAGTTTTTAACTCAAGAAATTAGTTATCTTTATCTTCTGACACAATGAGTTAGACACTGTCTCTAAATTTTCTTCTAAAATAATTAACTTTGAAAATTACATTTCTCAAGTTATCCAAACATGGCTAATTATATGTATTTCAGAAATACACACTCATAGAAAGGCCTTGTAAATTATATGGCTTTGGTTCTGTACAAACTTCCCTCTAGATTGATAGAAACAAGAAGAAAAGTCCTGACATCTACTGAAAATTCTCAGCAAGAGGGAATCAAGACCTGACAAAGACACAAGGATGTGTTTAGGGCTGTTAAACCTTCTGCTCTTCGACAAGAGTGGACACACCCAATTTGTGAGTCATTCCTTGGACAATTAAGTGGAATTTATACTTTAATACCTTGTTACCTCTATGACAGCACAGGGAGTGTGTACAGACATAGCTCTGGTTGCAAGGTATGACATTTTTCCCTGTTTATTTAACCGCTTCCTTGCGGGGAGCAGGGCAGGAGCCTTGCAGACTCTGACCCTTCCGTGTCACAGAGCCTCCCTACAGAGTCCAGCCAGCCTCAGCACAAATTGTCCAGGGCACAGGAGTGCATGCAATCCTGGCTTGCAGTCCTGGGAACAGAGTTCTCACACGTTCACAAGCACAGCCAATGCAGAGGCATTCTTAACTTCAGGAGGAAATCCAAGGGGATGTTCATTTATTTGTGTAGCACTCATCCCAGCATCCTGTACTGCTTTTGTCATTTTTACTTGTGACAGCACAGCTCTAATCAATGGCACAGAAACATGGATAAATCCTGGCTAGTCTGTGGTAAATTGTCATAAGAACCCACATCAGAGACCACCAAGCTGCTTCTATGCATCAGCTGAAGCAGGAGGTTCCAGTCCCTGTAACATCCAAACACTCACAGAACTGCAAAGCTCAAGCCTTGCTTTATTGACAATCAGAAGATGCTCCATCCACTGGATATGGCCTTCCCAGAAGTCATGGAGTTTATTCAAAAAGAGTCACTTTAGCTTATCAAATCAACATTAAAAATCCCTTCTAGGAAAAACAATGAACAACTCTGGTAGTTTATGACGTGAAAATGTTATTTATTTGCCATGATTCAGAACATGTATAATTAACACACACACGGCCCTCAAACAACACACATGATTAAAATGGTCTTTCTCACAAGCAAAATCATATCCAAGTTTGTTATCTATCATTTTACAAGCAAACTGACTTATGGTCAGTAAGCACATATTCTCTGAGGGATAAGCATATTTCATAGAACATGGTCCACTTTGACCTCTCCAAAAGTGAGCATTGTCAATCCATTTCAGATGGCCATGTTAATGCTTTTTTGAGCAAGAGAGACTTCTGATACATTCAGTTCTATCACACACATATAAATCCCTATTGAGAATATATGTGTATGTATACATGCATGTGTATGTGTGCTGAACTGTTTCTTTGTGGAGTCTCTGCTATGCTCAGGAACTTTGTCATGTGCCACTACTTTGTCCATTCCCCATAGATAAATGGGCACAGATCAGAGAAGACACCTGCCCCCTTCCACCTGCCCATTTAACTGCAAAGGTTCACAAAGTCTGCAATCAACCCCTACATTAAAACTATCACCAGCATCAATGGGATGCTGAAAATTTACTCGGAGTGGCCCACCTAACTGCTCTCTTTTACTTTGTCATTCTCAAATCCTTGCTCAAATGACTCACTATTTTTTCCATGATTCCCATTTGGCAATGTTATGATGGGGACTCAATGGGAATACACTGCTATTGTTTTGAAATTTGTGCTGTTATAGCATAGTAATTTCTCAGAGGTATTTGAATAAATGTTCTTTTCACAGATACTGAATATACTGAACTATCTGTCTGTGAGTGAAGATAATAAGGTATCTGAGTAGGTCAGCCATTTTACTTTTCCCTGCTACATTAAGGAAAAAAAAAAAAAAAAAAAAAGGCAACTACAACATATTAAACACTAAAGCAGACTGCAAGAAGTAAGTTCAAAAGTGAAATGTTCCCAAAATCCAGTAGGTATCTGTAACAGCAGGTTTCACTTAAAGTGGCTATCACTTTACTGGTTTTAACAAACTTCAAAGTAAGTGTCCTAATGCTACTCATTTTGTGTGTCTGTTTTACATCAGTCACAATTCTGTATCACGGTTTCACTCCTGCCTGATGCTTACAATGAATTTTTGTAACTGGAAAACACATTTAGTGTATGGATTAAATTAAGAATAGTTTTACAAAGCAGCATGATAGCAGACATTTATATTATTAACTCACTTTTTTACATATCTGCTGATATGTTGTTGGGGCATGTTAAAATATGGTATGGTAATCCATACCACATCCATCAGCAAGATAAATACACTTAACTGAAATAAAATCAGAGAATCAGAAATCAGTTTCATAGGGCTCTGTTTCACATCATTGAAATATAGCAACATTTTTCAAATAGAGCTATTAATTTTTAATTCATTATACCACTTCGATTCAACACAAAATGGCTCATTTTAATAAACTAAAGTGTCAGTGCTGATGGTGAAATCTTATGCAGATGGAAAGCTATTCTCCTAGGAGTGCAGCCTGGGAGCAATACCTTGAATACCAAAAAGGTATTCCCCGGCATGGAATTTTTATGCTCTTTGCCAGCACATGGAGTGTGCTGGATGACTTCACAGCCCTTGGTCTTTCCCACTCTGAGGAGCAAGACCATGAGCAATGGCAGCACCTGCAGGGCAGTTCAGGGCAGTTAAAGGCACACCTGTGAATGAACCCAGGAGCACTGTGCACCAGTTTCCTTGTTCCCTTAGAAGATCAATCCCAAAAGAAATGTTGTGGGTCTACTTTCTGTAAGTAGAACAATAAATGAAGAAGGTGCTCCTGGTTCTCAGTTACAACTTATTATGCCTCAGCCTTCTTCCAAAACCAACACTGTTGTGTTCCCACAGTGACCCCACTGCTTTGGGAGTGAGAATGGCCAGCACAAGAAGTACAAACTGGAGTTAAGTAGGTTCATCAGAGATGAGTGCATTGGCACATCTGGCCCACAAGGCACTCAGAGTTCAGACACAGCCCTGAGGAAGTGATGACATAGTAAGCAAGAGGAAAAAGCATTCCATATACTCTGCTAAGGAACAAAGTCATCCTATTTTTTCAGTCATATTCCTTCAGGTGGTATCCAGTAGCAGGGGAGAACTATAATTTTCTATGCTTTCAATTCAGTCTGAATAGGATATTCATATTTCTGATGTTTAAAAATTTCTCATTTCATCCCAAAACATGTTTTTTCTAAGGCTAAGGAACATGTCACTCTAAGCAGTTCATAAAACTTCTGACTCGGACACCTTTTTTTCCCAATCATCTCCCAAAATATAGATGCATTAAGAGATGGTGTAATTAAATCTATTTTAAAACCTGTCATTTTGCTAGAAATACTTGGTTCTGCCTGGGCCAGTTACCCTGTTTCTGACTCCTCAGAAACAGACATGCACACAGCTGCTGGTCACCAAACATCAGCAGTAGTCATTTGTTGAAGGGAAGGTAAAAATCTTCTTGCAGATCCCAGGAGCAAATGGCCATATCAAATGCATTTCTAAGGCAAAATTAAACTGCTCCTAAAGACTGTAATAAAAATCAACCATTGGAGCTTATTTTAGGAGCATTTCATTGATCCAACTCTATGAAAAAGAAAGGCTGAACTCCATCAGCAGGAAGAGTTTTGTCAGGCACACATGCATTTATGCTGTAGGACTGAAACTTGTATTCTCCCTTCCTCTTCTCCCTCACCATACAGGTCTTGTCCCTGGAAGCAAAGAGAAGTCTTGGAAAGGCCGAGTGCTCTGTCCAAACACACCCATATTTGCCTGCCTTTTATCACAGCAGTTAGGTCTCTAAAGACTTGCACGGAGTTACTCTCTCTAAGGACTCAGAATGACTGGCAGAATGCACTGTGGCAGCAGAACTTGCCCACAGGCCAATCCTCCTCCCTCCTTCGTGCCCAAATATGTGGTGGTGAAAATAAAAAAAAACAACTTCATCTTTTCAGTACATGGGGCTTTTACCTTTGATTCCAAAGCTCACAAAATGTTCTAGGCAGCTGTCACTGATGTTTGCCTCCACCCAGCCCACAGCTGAAGCTGCTGCTTGAGCACCAACACCAGGAACATTGACAGCCAGTGTGAATGTACAGAATGCACAACAGCAGGAATTGCAATTATTCCCCTGTGCCCTCCTCCAGGTACATGCAAGTTTAGTATTTAAAACTGTCAGATATCAGCAGTTAGGCACATCCAGACGTCATAGCTATCACCATCCAGGAGGAACTATGATTTATTGTAATTTTGAGATTATACAACAGTTATTTAGTCATTTTAGAGTACAAACAACTACTTTAATAAGCTTACAGATAAGTTATTAGTGTGGTGAAGAACTCCTTTGAAACAGTAATTTAATTACTCCTTCCCTTGGAGGATCTACAACATCTAGCACACATAAAAGGAGGCATCTCACGTACTAACTTGTCCAACAGTTATAAAGACGTAGGGAGACATGAAAAGAAGATGCTGAAATATGTACAGCCACAGAGTTCAACAATAATAGGAGTAGAAACGATAAGATAACAAGGATCTTCGCAGTCTTTAAATACCCCTAGAGGCCACATAAAAAACACCAAAATTATTTTCAACTGTCTGTATAGAGTACTTGACTCCTATTTAATCAGTGTGATTTTTGGGGCCAGAATCCTCTGTCTCAGATGCACATGGCTCCACACACCTTGATACTAAACTGCAGCCATCAGCACATGCAAAGAGCAAAAGTACTGGATGAGGAATTTACAAGGTACAGAGAACTGGTCAACAGCAGCAAAGGCACTCAAAGATGAAATCACAGAGGAAAGAAGGGAAAGTTATCCCAAGGGAGGTAGAGCAAATATTTTCATAGCATTTTTATATTTCAAGTCTATGGTGATGAAATGGAGAGCTTAGGCAATTCATTTGGGGCTTGGGCCTCCATTGTCCCAGAATCAAGAGCTCCTTTATGAGCACCTTGCGAGATTAGGTACTTGCAAAATTATTTCAAAGAAATTCTTGACAAATGTTTTGTCAACATTCCTGAATGCAATATTCAAATTGAACCCTCTGTAGAAAAAAATATATCAACAAAGAAACCTGGTAGGAGGAGAAAACTTATCTTAACACTTAAAAAATAATTGAATGAGACCATAAATCTTGGATCTTTTTCAAGCAACCAAACATGTTGCAAATATTTTATGCTCCAGATTCATTTTACTAGAATTTTTACCAATTTGCAGTTTTCAAAAGCCTGCAAAAATGAAAGAGTGGTGAAAGCTGAGCATTTGATACATGTTAGAGTTCCTCTTTTTTTTTTTTAAGCTCAAGTAGGATAGTTCACTGACTGTGTAATAGTTCCTCCCAAGGTAATTTGCTATGATGCTAAAAATGTTTCCAGAATATTAGAGGCAAGATTTTATTTTATGATAAAATTAAAAAGCGTATAAATTATGGGTTGCAAAATAACCAAGGATAACACTAATTTATGTAAATGTGTACTGTACAATACAAAGAAATATTCATTTTTGAGCAGCATAAAATAAGATTAAAAAATCCTGCTGATTAAACAAATAGCCTTTTTAATGCATTTTGGGTTAGATGGAGAACGTTTCCAACATGAAATAGAATTTTGATAAATTCAAAATACAAATAAAAGAAAATTAAAGAATTAATTAGAAACAACAAGTTGTAATTCTGATCACAGCCAAGAATACAAATCAGGTAAGATTTGTCAGTGGGAATTTCATATGAAGTACTGCCTATCACCCACCTCATCTGCCTGTGTGATCACAGCCTCCAGGATGCTGCTGCTGCTGTCACCTTTTCATCTTCATGCCGAGCTTCTTCTGCTCCTCCATGAACCAACAGCAGAACCACAGTCCAGCACTTCCCCAACACACTCCTCATCTTCTGAGAACTCAATGCTGACTGAGGTCTCAACACCCTCTACAAAGGCTGACAGGGCCCCTTTGCTGGCACCATGCACACTGTGAGAGGTTCACTGAGCCTCTTCAAAGGTCTGGTGTCTCACCATGACAAACTTTGTTCCCTGCTGAACAAGACAAGAAGGCCCTTTCAGTAGGACACCGACTTCCTGAGCTTTGCCATGAATGGTATGTGAGACATTAGGGACCCTAAGCACGTATGATGCCAGAGACTGTAACATTTTAAAGCCTTATAGTATCTTTCTCAGGGAAGGATTGCACAAAACAAAAATTATTACAGCAACATTCTTCTATTTCCACAGAGAAATCCTTCATGCACACAAAAAGACACCTGCATACATTCTGCATCAAATAAACAAGCAAGCCTCAGCAAGAGGAAGTGTTTTTTGAATGCACTCACTGCTACCACAAGACTCAGCCTACACTCCCAAGTCACAGCATTGTGGGGTTTTCTCCCCGCTCCCAAACACCTGGTGCAGGCCACTGCTCCCAGCAGCACACTGAGCTCTGCAGCTCAGGAACCCATCAGGGAACGGAGCATGGCTCTGCAGGAGGGATGCCAGAGCAGCACTGGCACTGCAGTTAAACTCCTCTTATTGGCAATGCATTTATATACAAAATACAGTGCATTACACATCCAAGTAACTTCAGCTCAGGGCAGTGTTGCTGAACTCCTTCCTTTCCCACATATGTGATATTCCACCTCCCCTTAAATTCCAAGTTTCAGCATTGGGAGGACTGTCATCTAGAGCATACAGTGTTCATCTTCAGCCTGCAAGTGCTTGTTGCTGGACATGTGAGAATATACAATCTCTTCAGTGCTATCCACAGATGTGTGCTATGCAACCCTGATAGACAACATTGCATTATAAAAACAAATTATTTCATCTGAAATTACTATTCTAATTATTTTGACTACGATCTCTGAATAAAAATAGCTTGACATTACTTCCCACCCACTACTCACCCCCCCAAAAAAAAAAATTGGCAGAGTATCGCTTTCCAAATGACACATGACATAATTTACAACAAAAGGGAAATGTTCTGTGACTAAAATGACATAATGTTGATTTCCATGCAAAGCATGGTCTCAAGGATTTACAGATAAGACAAGAATGACCACATATAAGTCTTGAGTTTCACTCAATAAATCTGTGTAGCAGATTTACACCAGCCATTTACACCCCAGTGAAGCCATGATTACCACTGCTCACTTAGAGACCAAAATTGATATGTGCATTTGGGGCAAGTTCAGGTCTTCGGAAACCACAGTAAATGGTTTCTGCACACAAAAATAATCCTGAAGAAGCACCACTACAATATAAGAAGTAACTTTTCATAACAGTGAATTCACAAGGTATATATGTTCACTCCACAGCATCGAGGTTACTGGGCAAAAAGCAGCTGTGTTGATTAAAATCTGAACACCGGGTACCACTGAGTTACTGTTACATATTTTCATGGTGCAGCTTGCAATTACATCATATCTTGACCCACAAATTCAGCTCAGATACTCAGATACAGTATTTCCTGAGAATGCTTCAGATGACCAAACACTTCCAACAGTTTCAGAAACCAACAGAAAAACTGCAGGACCAGCTCAACTTCTCAGAAAGAGGTCCAGCTCAGTTCCTGCCCTTACATCTCCATGAACAATCCCATTTGCTGTCAGTTGTGTTAAATGGGCAACTTTCTTACTAGTCAAGCAGAAAAGATGGGGTGGGGAGGGGTAATCCTGCACACCCAGTGTGACACAGCACCGGAGGAGCGAGCATTAAATTAGAGTGAGAGGTTATAAGTCTGACAGAAATCTGATCTGTATTCCCTAATTATGGAGACTCACTTCCACAAAACTGACACAAATGTTAAGCCAAGTTAAATGTTGTCTAATTAACTATCATATACAAGCCTTCAGCATGGGATGTCTACATGTTATTTAGCGAAGTAACTGGAACAGGAGGACTGGTGGATTATCAGTCAAGGCAGAGCTGCCATCCCAGTTAACTGTTCCAAGGTGAAGCCATTCCATTCCCACACATCCTTACCATGAGTACTGCTTGTAATATTTACAGGAAAAGGCACATCAGTAAACAGGGCTGCCCGGCGAGGCAGGGGAGCTGCGGGTGTGATTCAATGGCACCAACCTCCCCAACGAGGTGCCAGAGGCCATCATGAAAGGCCTGGCTGATGGGCTGATGGCAGATAAAGAGAAAAAACCACCAGTGCTGGTAATTCATGAAAAACTACACACTGCCATGACAGCTACAAGTGCCAAGTGACAGCTGTCAAGGTAAATGGAGTTTGGGAAGCCTTTCTTAAAGGATCATCTACATGTACAAGTTATTTCAGGGGGAGGAAAGAATAAGAGTGAAGATTTTCATCTCTATTGCCTCCCTTGGGATCCAGTTGAAAAAACTAATTTATGATGGTCTTGATTTCAGTGTAATCTGATTTTTGACTGGAAAAGATAGAAAAGTACTTACTTCATTTCAGATCACTGTTCTTGTATAGCACTAAGCCCTTTCCATGTCATCAGTACCAGGAAGAGTCTTGAGCACACGTGAGGCTGTCTGGGTGGGGAAAAAGGTGCCAAGACTGAAGGAGCCTTGGGTGTGGGAAGGGAGAGAAGTGAAGGCAAACCACACTGATGTGGTATAGGAGAGCAGCAAGAGATGCCCTTCATGTGGGCTGCATTATCTGCAAGAGAGACATCATCCAGATTAGTCTCAGTACTAAAGGAGAGCACTAAGCCATAGTCTAGGACCTGGAAGAGCCAAGCAAGACAAAGCAGTGCCTCAGTGTGGGTCAGCCTGCCTTGGCACGACTGCTTTCCCACCAGAGCAGGGGCAGGCTCGGCTGCCCCTCTGCGTGGGCTCAGCCAGCAAGGATCCGATTGATTTGAAGGGGTTTTGTTCGTATCACAGAAGGAAACAGCTGCAGCAGTCTGAGCAAATCAGCCACCATTTCCCATACAAATCACTTCTTATCCTGTCTTAGCTTCCTGAAAACATGATTTTGTTTGTTTAGGAGAAGCCACATTAAAATGCAATAGCCAAAGCACTGGAAAATTGATTTGTGAAAATTTTAGAAGATCTTCATCCAGCCATGGTTTAATGGATAACACTGACCATACACAATACAAACACACAGAGCTCTACTGTTTACGTGCTCTCTCAAAGCATGGTAGGAAAGGCACATCACAAAAAAAAAAAAAAAAAGGAAGATTGGGCAAGGAAAGTGTGAACAAAGCTTGCTATTAACATAATTCTCCCTAATTGTTTTACAACTGTTAAATTGACAGCATAAAAGGCTCTACTATTATTACCAGCTGTAGTCTATCTCTCTCTATCCACTCTAAGCTTCCAAACACTCTAGTTACTCAAAAACAAATGGAGCCAAACATTCAAGCTGAAGTCAAACAAAAAGGAGGATCTTGGAAGTTTAACACCCACTCACACCCAAGAACAAATAAAACCTTGCAAAGACCCATCTTTTTCTGCTATCTCCAGTAACAAATCCATCTAAGCTGATTAAATTTTGCATTGAGCATCTTCTTGTACTGCTATTCATACCATTCCCAGGCCCTCACCCATAACAGATTGCTGCCAGTGTTTCCATGTCACTGTTTCCAAGAGACTGTGTTTGGAGCTCATTCTCAATCCTGACCAACCATCCTGTAGCCTGATGAGAAACAACGGTGCTACACAGCACCTCACTTTAAAACCAAGCACATGGTGTTGCCCCTGGCTTCTGTGCTGCACAGATCCTCATCTGCAGCTGCTTTGCTGCCCCAGAAAGGCAGATCCTCACATTTGCCCTCAGACAGCTGGTGGTGTCCGAGTTCCACTGCTGCCACATGACTACTTCACAGAACACAAACAACATTATATTAAATGCAGCATCAATGTTGAAGGAAGTGGTTGAGCAAAAACTACCAATAGAAGGGAGTCCCCTAATTACAGCATCACAGAATACGCTGAGTTGGAAGGGACCCACAAGGATCACTGAGTCCAACTCTTGGCTCTGCACAGGAACAACCCCAAGAGTCACACCATGTGACTGAGATCACTGTTCAAGCTTTTCTTGAACTCTGTCAGGCTTGGGGCTGTGACCATTTCCCTGTTCCAGTGCTGACTGACCTCTGGGAAAAGAACCTTTTTCTAATACTGAACCTAATCAGAAAAGATGAAGCCTGTCTCCCTGTCCCATCCAAATGGCTAAGGAACCCTGTCTGAATGGGATGAGGCTGACAGCACACAGGTGAGACTGTGGCCTGGGGAGCAGCTGAAGGGGTTTTTGATCTTTTATCCCTCCCAAAATAGTTATTTCCCTATTGTTGGTAACACTGGGATAAAGAAGTGGTGCAGGTTTGGACATTTCTATTTATGCTTTCCATTTCTCAGCACATCATACCCACCAAAAATAAATAAACTAAAACCACTTTTGCTTTTAAGCAGATATCCTGAACCCCAGTGTCTAACTGTGCACAGTGGAGCGAGACAGGAATGAGGAGGAGACACTCATTTGGGGAAGGGAAAAAACAATAGAGAAACAGGGTAAAAATGAAAACAGGGTTCCATTTTTCCAGTCAAGATGCAGTTTGCCTCCACTCTCAAAGGTCTGATCCTTCCAAGATCAACACAAGTAGAAAAGCTTCTTCTACCCAAGTATCAGCACACATGACCTGACTTGTCAAACAAAACAAACATTAAAAAAAAAAAAGGAATTTTCTCAAGGGAATCAAACACACCCTGTTTCTCCTTTCACCACAGTCCTATGTTCAACCTCAGAGCCTTGCCACAGGCACCTCTCCTTCCCTCCTCTCTCACACACCTCTGTCCCACCCCCAGGTGAGTTCTGCCCTCCTTTGACTACCCCTCCCTGCACTGTCCCACAGCTGAAAGCCCATCCCGGTGCACACACCCACACCCTTCCTCCCCTGACAGAGCCTTCCTCTGTTGTGGGTTTGCCAACCACGTAGTTGACTATTTTATAGAGACACAACCTGCTGAAATGCTGAGAGAACTTTACCAACTTGGAGTTTGCATGGACACATGCTTGAGAAAATCTAGCCAAGCAACAGAAGTCTGATAATATCTATTTTATTAAGGGAACAAAGGCTATTTCAAAGCTTTCCCGCAGTGACAAACTGCCAAGATCCCCAGTCATCAGCACTCATTCTGTAGGAGATGGAGGGGAACTCACTGCAGCCAGGCAGCCACCAGCAGCCCTTGTGTGCTGACTAGAGGCTGAAATCCTCCCTCTTGGAGCAAACAGCAAATAAATTTCCTTTTATCTACTTGTTCACAGCATCATTGTTTTAGATTTTATGTTCAAGACAGTAGCACTACCATGAGATTTCCATATCCATGGGATTGCATTACAATGGAAGCCCAAGGCCAAGTTTAAGGAAGGCTGTGCAGTCACCTCCTGTAAAAACATCCTTCCCAGTTTCAGCAGTTGTGCCAGGATAGCAAAATTTGTACCCTGAGAACATATTTTCCTAGTGGGCATTTAATCACCTTCCTTTTGACCCCTTCCCTCTCTCCCTCCTCCACCTTATCCCTTGCTACCCAATCTAAGGTTTCTCAGTGGTCTGTGTAATTTTTCCTCCTCTGAATGCTGCAAACAAAGGAGCCCCAAATTATCATATTTTTCAAGACGGATTTTTTTTTATTTTAAAGAATCACACCTCAATGTTTAGAAATTAATATTTTCAAGGTATAGATAACATTTGTATAGCTCTCTCTGGCTTGAACTCAGAAGTTCTATAGAGAATAATCCATGTATTTCACCCATCCACAAGTGATGTGCCTCTCCTTTTCCACCCCAAAAGAAATGTTATAGCAATCTCAGCCACCCAAAGAAGTTTATAACATTTCTATTACAAACATATTTCAACCTACAATTACCAAATTACTTAATTATCATAATTAGATATGAAGCTTTACTGTAAATTAAGATTAAACTGAGTTGCTGAAATAAATGCTAATATATTTAATTGTGGGATGAATTATTTTGGCTTCATTGCTATTCCTTAACAGCAAGTCTTCCAAATAAGTATGAGTGAATGATGTCTTTACGTAGCATTACCCAAGCTCACCCTGCAGCTAACAGCAGCAATTCAGTGCTGGAAGCAGAGGGCACTTTTCCCTGTTGTACCTTGACTTCCAGTGAGCAGATATTGATCTCTACAGGAAGCTAACAGCTCTTCATTTTTACTTTCAAGGTTTCAAATTAATCTGATAATGGTTAAAACCTATTCTCTTCCAAGGCATTACTGGTAGACATGAGGAGTTCCTCCTAGAAACATGGACTGAAGCCAAGAGATTGGAAGAGGGCAGGTCTGCCATACTTTGTGTGGCTGAAGAGGAGAAGTTACAGCTCTAACAAAGCAAAAAGCAACAAGGGACAGTGACCAAATGCACCTCTACCTCTGCCCTGTCTTGTCCAAATCTGCATCAAGCTGCCTCTTTCAGCACTTCTCTCTGAACTGAAACAGAAAGCTAATTGTAGATAATAAAGGATATTGCAAAGCACGCAGGAAGAGGTAACTCTCAAAATGACTGTCCCTCAGAACCTCTCACAACATCTGAGGCCAGATCTTTGCTGCTGCAGCCATGCTGTGTATTAGACATATCTATGCTGCTAGCTTGTTTAGTATATATTAAAGGTAGGTATGGTAAATTTGATTTGCAACCTGTCTCATCTCATTTACACCCTGAAGCCAGTGCAATAAAATACTTCTGACATATTACACTGGCCTATGACATGATGCCAATGGAAAATGACATGTCCCACCATGCTGGATATGGTAACATTTATCTGAATATCTATGATGCTTTTTTAAAATTGCTGAACAATTCTAAATTTAGCCAGAAAACATAAGAAAATAAAGCATAGATTGAAAAAAAAAAAAAAAAAAGAACCCCAACATATTTTCTGAGCCTCTCACTCATTCGCTTCAAAATCAGCATAAGCCTCAGCAGATGGGGTCAAGACACTTTCAAAAGCCATTGGGAAGTCTTTATACATATTTTTGAAGTAAATAGACACAATGAATCATAAAATAGAAACATTTCAATATTTATTTTCAATATTATTTGGGAATTTCTTTTATGCAAGCCCTGGAATAGCACAGAGAAGATTTAGGTTCATTATAAAAATGAACTTATCAGCCACAGTCTTTATCCTGGCACTGGGGAGCCAAGGCCCAGACCTCAGAATCTGCACATGAATCAACATTAAGTCTTCCCAGACATGCAGCATTTTCCTCTAAAAGACCTGAGAACACTTTATAAGCACTAATGAATTAAGTGTCCAGCACTTCTGTGAGATAGGGAAACACCATCCTTCTTGTATGGACTGTGGGCAGAAGGAGGTTAAGTGATTTGTACAGGGTCGCCAAATAAATCTGTGTAAGGCACAGCAAAACTCATGTATTCTGTCTCCAAGTCACGAGCTTTGGTGTGAGACCATTCCTCATCTCCACCTCAGTCCCACGCCTGGTGCTGGAGTCACCAGGTGTTTGAGACAGAACCTCTAACACATACATTTCCCATCTCCCCCTAATTACTCATTTTTTAGAAGTATTCACATTTTTACACGCTTTCTTCCATGACAAAGTTCTACTAGGCTTAGAAAGGTCAAAGTAATTACATGTAAATGTGTCATACATGTTATAACACCCTACAGAAACCAGTCAGGACTCTTGAAGGCCAAAATGATGAGGACTCTGTAGGGAACTGGAAGAAGATCCATCAGAACCTTTATAACCTGGCTGTCACCTGCAGACAATTCCCTTGGAAACCTGCAGGATTTCAGGCAGCTGAGAGGATCCTGAGAAAACAGAAAACCCCTGTTCTGAAAAATATTTTGTTTTTCTCACCTGCTTCAGTAATGAGATTAAATTAAAGAAAATTTTAAATTGAATACCCAGGGCAAGAAACCAACTTCCTGGTGCTCTGATGTATTAAGCAACGTAATCTCCCAGAGGAAGTGGCAGAGCCCAGATTGCTCAGAGTGTTTAGAGCCAAACAGGGCCAAACAATTAATTCCCTTGTCCTGAGACAGACAATTTCTCACCTGCAAATGGGCATTTTTCCAGCAGACAAGCTCAGCCTTTAACAAGATAGGATTTTTTTTTCCCTTTGTACACTTACAAAGATGAAAAGGCACAGCCAGAGAGCACACAGAGCAGCCAGCAAGGATCCCAGGAGCTTTCCCAGCACACCCACCCCAGCCCTTACCAGGAGCAGGTGGGTTCACACACTGGGAGGTGGGACAAATTGGTCAATAATAGAATTGACTAAAAAAGTAAAGGAAATCCACATAACCTTAAGTGAAAAAGATCACCTGTTAGCTGCCTCTGTGACTGCATGCATACAGCCAAGTGTGATTATTCTACACAACTTTTATTTACTATTCTTGCCATATTTAATTAAAAACACTTTTATTCATCCACTTTCATTAAACTATCCATTAGCTAGGAAAGGCCAGTTTAGACTTCCATTTCAGTTTAAAAGCACAGAAATCTACTTGTGATCTGCTAGAGCAAGAAAACCAGTGGAAAAAAGTTTCAAAATCAGAAGGAAAAACTCCCCAGTGCTGCTTATTCTCACTCCTGACAAACCCAATATATTTAAAACACGTGCAGAAATTCAGAACTACTCACAAAGTGGGTTTGAGCTGATGCTGGTGAATATCAAATGAACAATGAATGGTTTTGCAATATGTAAAAGACATACTGGGAGACTGGTACGATCTGCCAAAACCAGCCTTAGTAAAGTGATCTCAAGAATCTCAGGGACCCAGCTGCAGCACTAAACCCCACTGAGCAGTGTGGGTCCTGTTACACCCAGCTGAAAGGCTGGGGCTTCAGATGTTTGGTCATGTACAAGGTTTTAGAAACCTGAAAGAATTTCTCAGATGCTTTTTCCAACAAGAGTTTTCACTGGAAAGGAAAAGAAGGGAAAGAAATTTGCATTATGCTACTTGGTTGTTTGTTTGAACCCAAAAACAGACCCTGTGCATTATTTTCCACCACCTTTTAATCAGGTTCTGTCACACCCCTTAGTCCCAAGCCACAAGAACCTTTGCAGCAAAGCAAGTCTTTGCTGGAGAAGCATGCATTGCCTGCACTCCCATGTGCACATTCCTGCAGAGGTGAGTCTTGTTTGGGGACTGTAAGGAGAGGAAATAGTGCAGTAAGAACAACTGTGAGACTTAGAATAATTTTCTACCATGTTGCTCTTGGTCATATTCCACTGATAACCTATTCAATCATTATTTTACTTAAAAAAAATTAAAAAAAATATCACTGTTAAACAGCAAGAAAGTTCAGAAAATAAAGCTCTGAATTTTAGAACATCCTGTGTTGTTAACATCCAGCAGGTCCTCCAGTCTGCTGCCAGAAAACATCACCTTTTCTTCTGGCTAAACAACACTGAGTACGTAAAGCCAAATAAAATGTGGGACCAGAACCTGTGACTACAAATAACTTCAGTCAGTCCAGGAAGGGCAACCATTTGATTTGGCAACACAGGCTGTAAATATGTCCTTCACATGTAGGCTGTCTAGAAGTGGCAGGTGGTAGAAACACATGTAGTGGCACTGGGGACACCTAAGTGTCACCCAAATTCTCAAGGGAGGATTCAAGCAAATTCTCTCTTCCTCTACCATTTCTGCCATTCCCCCTCATGGTGCAGTTCTCCTGTCCTTGTCCATGGGCTGTGCCTGAGGCACAGGGTGCTGCAGCATCACAGTTATAAATGCAGCCCAGCTGAAGTTATCTTATCCTAATTCAGACTTTTCTCCTCCAGAGAGCTCAGCACATGTATCTAGATGCTCCAGCTTCACTTTTCCATGGAGCTCACTGCAGGGTTTATAACTATCTAACAAGCCACGGGTTAAGAAACCCCACCCCTCCTTCCTTTCCCCAATCCCAAAGCAAACCAACATCCCAAAGTGATTCTGCATGGCTTCAGCAGGTAACCCAGATACAAAAGTCCAGCCAAGCCCTCCTTGCAGTTTGCCAAGACTTCATCCATTTCACTGCCTTAATCCAGGCTGGTTACATGAGTTCAGCTTTTTCCAAGTTTAGCAACAACTGTGTAATGTTTCTGTCTATCAAGCATACTAAGTTCCTTCGCTGTATTGTGTCTGATGGGTCAAACCCTTACTAAATCAAGCTCATCGTAAAGCAATACTACCACACATAAATTTAAGCCTTTTAGTGCAGGCCTTTCATCAAGTCATAATGCTGTCCATGCAGGAAAATCTAGACAGTTTGGAAAGCCTAATTGTAAGTTCAGACTATGAAATGCTCATTTTTCTCTTTAAACCTCTTTTTATCACCACTTCTTGTTGCCCTATGGTGTATATTGATTATATATATTATACAGCAAGAGAGATAATTGTGTGAAAAGAGCTGCGTGTCATTTGAGAAAGAGGAAAATAAATAAGTCTATTTGGCAAGACTGTGAGACACTCTGGGTGAGTAGATGTCACTCTTCCTACAAAAACACACAGTGGTTGCAGACTCTGCTGTGACCTAAATTGTAACAATTACAAAAGTAATTGTTAAATTACAAAAAGACATCAAACTCGCAGACCTCCCAGGGACCCTGTACATTTGGCCAGCCTCAACAGTAAAACGAAAGGTGGGTGTCCCCTTTGTCACTATATCATGAAAACCAGACCAGGTGGCTAATCCTCCTCAGGGAACTCGAACCTTGGCAAAGTATCTACCAGAGGCTGAACAGATGCTGAGGCACTCATTAACCAATCCATTTCATCGTCACGCACACAAATGGGAGTGTAACACTGAGAGCCTCACAACTCTGCCTCCACCCCCACAACTGAGACCCAAAACCTGCCCCTTGCTCATTTAATGTGGCCCAGGTCAGCAACACCAGTTTAACTTTTCCAACTGTCTGGGAACATGTAGGTCAGCAACACAACGCAGCAAGAACCCAATTTCAGAGATTTTTGAGTAGCTGGATGTAAGTTTTGGAATTATTTTGGGGACTAGCTTCCATATTTATAACAAAGCAGTAGCACAGCCCTTGGGTCCCAGCCTGCAAGCACTGTTAGATGAGCTGCCACTGCAACAGCACTGGTAGAGTCATTGCTGCAAGCAGGACACCTGACAGCTCCCATCCCTCTGGCATTGGCAGGCTCATGGGTGCTAGCAGGAAACCGGGCAGCAGCCTCAGGACTGGGTCCTAGAAACTGCAGAAAGCTTGAGGATGACTTGAAAGTTCACATTACAGTGGCAGGGTGGCTCTAATACCACTAGCAACTAACTGAGGATAGGATCACTAAAAAGAAAAAAAAAACAACAGAAAAAACCAACCAAACAAAAAAGCTCAAACAACACAAGAAGAACAAACCTCCCCCCATCAAAAAAAAATAAAAAAAAAATAATCAAACAACAAACTAAAGACAAGCAATGAAAGCCTTGGGAGATATTCAGAGATCTAAAATACTAGAAGAGTGTGTGTATACAATATAATTTCAATAATATAAATACAACAGGGAATATAAGTAACAAGTCACAAAAAGCAAAGGAGATTTTTTCTGAGAGTAGTTTTAGAAGTTTAAGCCATTAAGAAATGAGGCAATATCTAAAAACAACAGGGAAAATAAGTTAACCCTTCCTCAACACAGTTTTAAACAGAAATGTAGAAAAACTCTCTTGTCCAGCTACTTCCTTTTCCCGCTAGACTATAACTGAAAGAAGAGCATCAGTACCAGCAGAAGCAACAATGTAAGGAGAAACAACAAGAAGGACTCCTGTACACAGCCATACTTTAATTTCAGGTCATTTGTTTTCACCTAGCACAACATCAACAGAGAATTGCTCCATTACCTGTGGAGCTGAAGGGACCAGCATCACTGAAATGCCAGGCAGTACAATACCTTGGTAAAGTCAACAAGCAACCAGAGAGTCATTCAGTCAGGGCTACAGGAGAACTTGCAGCAGTGCCCAGATATTTTTGCAGGTAAATCTGATTTTTCACACGAGATTCACTTGTTTAAACAACAGAAACATCCATCAGTACAATGCTGGAAGTTTGGTCAGTTAGGTGTCTTTGAAAATCTTGGCTATGACCAATATCACACACTTGCCTCTGGGACTTACAGCTGCTTTAAAGAGGTTAGTCTGAGTTCATATTAAAAACCATACTTTGAACATTTTTATTTCCTGAAAAAATTATCTTAATTGGTGAAATTTAATGAAATGTGCTAAAATTAAACCCTGCCTTAGGCATCAGGGACTGTCCAAATGGCCAAAGCTGGACTGGAAGAAGGTCCCAGAGAAAACTTTTGTTTCATCTCTGCCTGTCTACCTCTTTCCTGTCTGCCAGAGAGCTCAGAGCCCACTGTTGTCTCCACCAGGCAGGAGTAAAGGCTATGAAGAGCCTTAGAAGAAACTTTAATGGCCTTTGGCAGGACAAACCCTCTCTAAAGTTTGTATTTTTAGTCTGTTTTCTAAGGTAGAAGTTGGTGATGAAGTAGCTTGTAACATGCCTCTGAAGAGGAAATGCTGGTGGATTATGGAGCCAGAAAGGGCCTTTTATCCTCAAAGGATGAGAGAGCAGCAAAGGTCTGGGGCTCCCTTTGTGTGCTTTACACTGCTGGGCACAGGGGGTACAGAGACCGGAAGAAGAGATGCCCAAGAACAAAAATACAGCAGAAGGGAGAAATGCCTTTCCAGCTGCCAATCTCCAGGCAACTACAGCCCATGGCCCCCCTCCCTCCCCATCCTCAGGGAGAGACAGACCAACTGCTGCAGGACTTACAGAACTGATCCTGGCAATGACAGACAAGACCCAAGCCTCAAAAACCTTAGGAAAGAGCAGCTTTGCAGACACGCACTTTGAAAAAAAAAAAAATAAAAAAACCTCATCCCAGACCAGAATAGAGTCTTCTTAGACCCCAGATCCCTGACACAACAGTCAGCAGTGGTGCTACTGTCATGTCAGTGCAGCTGTTGGCTCATCCACAGGAGAGGCTCAGCACAGATTTTAGATGCCAGGACAGAAAGCTCAGTCCAGGTGCAGCTCATCCTGCTGTGAGTCAGGGCTGCTGGCAAGACCCCAGCTCTATTCCCAGCCCTTCTAATTGCATCAAAGGGAAGCAGAGCAGGAAAATGTCACAATTCTATTTATGAAAGTAAGAGTGGATGAGGATTATTTACACACAGCAGTAATTCACAGTTACATCGAACCCTTGGGTACCTTAATTCTGTGCATCACACACAGAGCACAAAGGGTTTCTAATTGCAAGTTGCTGGCAGCCAGGAAAAAGCTCGGGAAGCTGGATCAAAGTAGGTGGGATACAAGCACCCAGGGAAGCTCAGAGATACCCCACAAGCTTTCATTGTCCTCAAAAAAATGCTCCTTCCTACACTTTGAGCCCAAATTCATAAAGCTGTTAGAGAAAAGCTGATTTACTCAGAATTTTTCACCTGCTCAGGAAACACACGAAACTGAAGCTCCTGATCCTTGAGACCATTACTGTACCCCAGCAGATCACCAGCAAGAGAGGTCTGCCTTCATTACCCTATCCTTGGCCATAACCATTTTGCACTCACCTGAACAAGTCCCACAGGTTTTGGTGACTGCAGCCAGGTACCTGCCAGGTCACTCCCCATTGCACAGCTCCATTGGTGGCTCATCAATGCTTCACTGAAGTTCAGCAGCTTCAACTAAAACCAGACACTGAGAGGAACCTCCAGCTAACAGGTCAAAATTATTTCTGAAGGCCAGGCTGAAGAATGAGCACTGTACTTTTGAAATCTAGGGAAGCCCTTTCCTCACAAGCTTCCCCCATGGCAGAGGCCCAAGGCAGACTGCCAGGTACCACTTTATACTCCCAGATTGTGGGCAGGTGTGCTGGGGATGAGTGTGTGCACCTGGGGGGAGGCTCAGGGCTGGGCAGGGCTGATGGCAGAAGCTCCAGCATTTCTGCTGGTGCAGCTTCACCCTTGGGGCCCTTTGTTCTGCAACAATTATTTGAAACATGGCAGGAAAAAGACTTAAAATTTCAGAACCAGAGACACTCCTACAGATTTTGAAACTATTTGCCAAGTTTTTGTGTCATGCAAAATCATTTGTTTGCTGGGTTTTTTGGAGGGAGGGAGTAAAAATAAACTTTCTCTACAGAGTGACCTGCAGCAGGAAAAAGTGCCTGCAAAGCAGGAGAGCAGCAGCTGGGGCATTGCTGCCTGTGCTGGATGTGGCACTGTGCAGTCCCTGCTTGCTTCTCCCGAAAAACAGGCTGTCCTGGGCTAGTGCCATCTAGACAGCACGTCCCTGCTACGTGTTCAGCTCAAACACAAACTCTATCCTGCAAGCAGATGCCAACTGGAACAAAAGCATCCTCATAAACAAGTATTCCATCCCTCTGCCTGATTGTCCTATTTCTGGGAAACAAATCAGTGCTTTAAGAAGGCCAAAGCATGCCTTGCCCAAATACAGCTTTTTTTTCTATTCAGAAGATATGCAAGTGCCTTCAAGTTTTCCTCCTTCCCCCTGCCATTCCAGAGGAAAAAAGAAAACCCAGCAAAACAGAAGTGAAATGAAGTCAAATATGCTTTATTACTTATTAGTTGGTAATGTAATGCTTGTGACAAGCTGAACAGTTGTAGTAGGCGACTGTGAAAGTCACTACACTGTTTAGAACGAAAACAGGAATGAGAGACAGCTTTGAAAGGGAGATTTTTAAACACAGCTCAGCCATCCTACCGTGCCCAAACCAAGTACTGTTATCCAGTTAATTTAGTGAATGAATCCCTCAGGGTCTCCAGCCATCTACCACTACAGCTCATTAGAGCCCAATATCCGACTTTTCATGTTGTATCACTGAAAGCACTTATGCTTAAAATGTAATTAAACTTAAAACAAACAAGGTCTGGTTTCCCCCCTCGGCTGCCCCGGGCCGTGCCCCAGCCCTGCCCGCACGGCCAAAGGCACCACCTCTGCTGTGATTTGGGCAAAGCCGCACACCGGCGCTGACATCTGCCCGGCCGTTCATCCTGTGAGCAATTAGAAATCTAAATACTGGGGGTAATGCCTGGCTATTGGGATTTAGACTCTTACAAACGAGTAATGCAGTAAGACTTGCTGTCCAACGAGGTGTCTTATTGAAATATCCCAGGCTGCTTTGGTTGTCACAGCTGTCGTTTCAGCCATTTGCACTTACAGTGTATTGCTTTCATTACAAAAATAGAAATTTGTGTCCTAAGTGCTGTTACATTACTAATGCTAAATATTTAATTCCCCGGGGTTCTAATTATGGTTGAGCACTGGCAACACTGATTCTACTTTTTAATAACAACTGTAAAAGCAATTTGAGCATTTTTCAATTAATTAAATACATAGTGTACGAGTAACCTCTTGTCATTTTGCCCTCCAGGACCTGAGCTAATTTGCGTGGAATAAAATGTTTTGAAAATTAACTGATATACTAGTCTGATCATTGTTGTTCTATTAAATTACAGTCTGCCAAATGAGTGGTGTATAATAGTTACATACTGTACCATTCTCTTATTTTATGATGGCGTGGTGGTTTTTTTGAAAAAACTTCTCCAGCACATTTCTAGAGAGCACACTGGAGAGGCCTAATTAGCAGGCAGGAGATGGTCTATGTACCACAGGCAACAGCAGACTTACAGTGCAGGGAGGCTTCAGCGATGAAAAACAAAGGCTCTCTCCATTCTCTAGACCTCATTTTCAGCTTCTTTCATAGCTGAAATTAAAAGTGTTAATTAAATTACTTTCTGCTGCATAAACTCCTATGGATTAGTTCATAGTTTACTCTTTAACACATGGGAATTGACTCACAATATTAAGACACAGGAGCAGTTTAGAAATGTTTTTGTCTTCAACTTGCAGAACCCAATATGAAAAGATTTGTCCATTAAATGAGTTTGTTGGACTACAAAGACAGTTAAAAATACCTATCCTGCTTATGGAGACAACCAGGCATAAAACTAACTTGTACTGCATATCTAACACAGTGCTAAAATTATAAAGTGTATTTTCCATTTACACAGTCTTAGAAGTTTAGAACACTGACACAAAAGAGCACCTTATGTATCCTGTTAAGGGAAACAAACCTCTTTTCCAAGTCCCACGTTAAAGTTAATAAAAAAATCAACTGGGAAGAATTTAGCAAAAAACCCTAAAATTTTGAAAATTGTTTTCCCACATGTTTATTCATAGCTGATGAATAATGTTCTTTCAGCATGTATTTTAATATTGTATTTTATTTTACAACATGCAATAATGGTAAGTCGAACATATTGCTTGAAAAGTGCTTAAGGTCTAAACATTACAAAATATACAGGTGAAAATTTGCTAGTTTTAGCCAATTTAACAGTAAGGACAACATTCTACTCTGAAATAATATTAAATAGATGTGAGATAAACAAGCCTATTTTTTCACAGCTTGCAAAAGTATCACACATGTGGAACATTGCACTCATCATACTAGTTAAAATGAAACCTAGCCTCGGTTTAAGCTGAGTAAGATTCCTTGCTTGCTACCACGTCACTCACGCCCTAAGAGCTGCAATTCAAACTTAGCAGGGTCATATTTCAGTTAAAAAAAAAAAAATATTAACCCCCACAATATACTGCAGATTTCTTTTGGTACCAAGGAAATTAAGATTCTCAGTCAGCCTTAGAACACTATTCTTTGCCAAATAAATACTAAATAGAGTATACAATCACTGTCAAATAAAAGTGCTCAGGTCAAGCATTTGTGTGTAGGTGTATAAGTACATACATAAAACATACACATGGACAAAATATGAGCACGAGCAATGTATTGCAATAATAGCTCTCTTCTTAAAGACAGATTTATATAACAGCATAAAACTTGGAAGTTATCTTTACTACTATTAAAAGCTCGCCGGTATCTCTAGATGTCTGCCTTCAATAAATCCTGGAAGCATTCTGCTCACATACTGAGTTTTAAGGAATGTGAAGCATATGTCAGCTTCAATAAAAGCAGTACAGTTCTTTAATTACCCTATTCACCCAGCAGCTGCTTTAACGAAGTATTTTTCTGAACATGTAAAAATGTAAAATACCCAAAAAAACCAGTCATCTATGTGCAATGACTACTCAGCATCTAACAATAATGGATATACTGGAGGACAAAATCATGAGTCGTGCCAAGCCCATAATTCTCAGTGACTGACTGTAAAACACTTAGAGTCAGCATTAAGCTTCTAAAACTCTAACCCTAATTAGTCGTAAACAAAGAAATAAATATCTCACACTTATTTAAAAAATCTTTAACACCAGCACATAACTTTAAATAATTTTTCTGCTTTTTCTGATTTGCACAGCATTCTTCCCAAGTCAGTATGGACTTCTGCATGAAAACAGGCTTGTACATACAAGTTGAAAAATAACAACACCTATTTAAACACATGAGCTAATTATACCTGGCATTTTGGACTTTGGTGGGAATGTATTGATTGCCACAGAGCAGAACACATTCCTGTTAGCCAAAACCAAAGGTGCACAAGAGTCAGAAATCTACATGGAGACAACCCCTCCTCTTCTCCAACCACTTCTGCCCACAAGCCTTTTCATGGTACAGGACAGCAAACACCATCTCCCCAGGCTGTAGGGAACATGGAAAAGTATGACTTGCTCACATTTATTCCAACCTTGGGTGACAGCATGGCAACAAAAAACCCATTAAAAAGAAAAAAGTCAGATAACTGGATACAACCAATGTAATCATTTTCTTGCAACATGTTAGTGAATGGGTGCCAGCTAACTAATCTTAGTAGAGAACAAATGTAATTTATTCACAGCAGGATGTTTTCAGATTACTTCCAGCCTAATAATTATTCCTAGCAGAAAGGCAACATTACCCTTTGTAGAAGTAGACACTCTGTAGAAGACATTTGCTGTGAAAAAAAGATGTTCATGTGCTGTTTGATTAATGTGGGTGGGAGGAGGATGGATGAACCAGAGCAACCCACCTAAGCCAATGAAACACCCTACAAAGCAAGGGTGAAAGAGGATCTTTGAAAAAGGCATGGCACTAGGAGACAGGAACACTACCAACATCCTTCTCAATCCTTTTTGAAGGGAAGCTTAAATAACTCTGAGTAACTTTTCAGTTGAGGCTGCTATTCTGTGCAGGTATTTGCTACGTGGAGACTTCTCACTCCCTTCGAAACCAGAAGGATGTCTAAGATGACCCAGTCTGACCCCAAGTGTTGCAAAAGCCACAGAAGTCTGTGAGGAATTCCTCTACCACACCCAGCCATTTGTTCAAGTATATACCTCTACAAAAATATTTCATCCTCATTCAAAAGATAGAAAATCTAATATTCCCTTTCTAATAATTTCTAATGATTCATTGCTCTTATTAAAAGTTTGCTTCTTAGTTCATCATTAACTGATTTTTATCTCTGTATACTGTCAACACATATTGCTTTAAAAATGTTGTGCTATGTCTGGAGTATGAAAAGAGTCATATAAAATCAAGTGTCCCATTACAGATGTAAAGATTATTTTCAGGAATGCACCTTTTATTCAATCAAGTTATAACTGAAATTAAAGAAGTTAGAAAGTAACCATATCGTACCAGTTAAGAAGGTAAACTATGTTTTGTCCAACATATTTGTGGAGAACATATATAGAAATCATGTGTTTATAATAATAAACACACCATTATGAGTGGGATTCCTGAGAGATTCAGACTGAATGCAGCAATCACTGAAGAGCCAGGAAGTCTACTTGAAACCAACCTATTATTTGGAATATTTATAAGAAGAAAATCTACTTTCCCTGAAGTTTTATTTTGTTGTCTTTTTAGCACTACAGAAACAGTATGGCAGTCTTAACTGTAGTATTTGATCATTTTAAGTGCTTGGATGTAAAATTTTATTTATCAGTTTAACATCCACGACAGCGCTCTACGTAAGACGTTATTTTGCAGTATTTGTTTAACTGTGTATTACCACTTAGGCTGGTTAAAAGATTCCTTGGCAATCACAAGCATTTCATTAAACATTTCAGTCTCACTACTACAATAGTGTAAGATAAAAAGAGTTATATGAAATATGGGCTGTCTCAGAGAGCTGTGGAGGCTCATTTGCACTTAGTTCATGGTCAGGGGAGACACAGCACACCACTTCTGAAGCTAGGACTGAGCTCAGCCATGGCTTTACACTGGGCTGCTGGAACATGGCAGAGCTCCCACACCTGGAGCTGCACCCAACTTCACTGTGGAGCTCAGAGACTGGATTGGGGCAAGCTGAGGATTTTGGAAACCATGGCTGGCACTTTGTCTCCTTGAACTATGCACACACTAAGCACACCTCTGTAGTATAGGCTAAAGAGGGTAAGAAAGAGTTTGACTGAGGAGCCCAATATTTTCTCATCATACTGCAGTATAGACCCAAGCCAACTCAGAACTTGGCAGAAGGGCAATGGCAGAAGAGCAATAGCTTTCCCCCTATGTCTTATCATAACTACTTTGTTTTCACACAGAATTATAAAATATTAGCAAAGTCCAAGTTCGTGCACATTTCTAAATCTCTCCTTAAACCTTAATCCTAGGATCCACCCTGCCCCATCCCTTCACATTACTGTTCACATTTCTATTTTTCAGACCCACAGTTCAGGAAACAGTCGATGCAGGCCCTGATCTGAAGACCCTGTGATAAGGTAGTGCTGCCAAGGAAAAACAGCCAGGGCAAGCAGTCCAGTGCCCTCTGTACAGGATGGCCACTGCTTATTTCCTCATCCTTTATCATAAGGCCAAATAAAAGATAATGGATGCCACACACAGGTGAGATGGAGGTTCAGTCCTTTCTGTGACTGAGCTGTGTTCTTTTCACCTGGCAGTGCCCCAAGAGGAGATGCAAGCATTATTGCTGCTCTCAGGTTTCTGACAGATCAGAGAACCTCTTGCTCTTTGTATGCCCAAGCCAGCTATAGGAAGGCACCTACAGCCTTTGCACAAGCAGGGTCAGAGCTGAAGGAGCTGTTTAGTGCACTGTTTCTCCTCAGCATGTCTTTGAGTGCTAAAGATTATCCATACCATTCTAATTTTGGCACAGGGAATCTCAAGAGCTTGGATGCCTCACCAGACTCCAGCATCTACTTATTCAACACTGTAGAGAAGCAACAGCAGCACTCCTGCTGGAGGTGCTCTCCCTTCTCCATTCAAGGCAGCTCATGTGTCAAAAGCAGTTCTCCTGAGGCATGTGTTGGCTGAGGCAGCCTCGTTGATGAGTGAAGTAAACAGTGTGTTTGCTGTATAATGGAAACACTTGTACCATTCCTGCACCTTGAGCAGATACATTTTCCTGAAGTAGGCACCTGCCATGCAAACACACTCATACCACGTCTCCCCCCTCATACTGGCACACACAAGGAGTAAGTCAAACAGCACAGGTTTATTTTGCATTATCCAGGATGTCCCTGAAATGTGAATATTACGTGTGACAGATCTGCACAGCTTTCTAACACATCCAATTTTTACCACATCCGAGAGATGTAACTGCACCTGCTGAAAAGGGGACACACCAGGGCCAGTCCTCAACAACCCTCTTGTCAACACATCACCCTTCCCAGACACGATGTCTGCACAGCTGGCCTGTGTATGCCCTGTCCTTTCATCACAGTGACCCAGGATGCTGGATAACTAATATTTGATAACACGATTAACTTTTGCAGAAATAAATCTGGGTGTGCTCAGGGAAGGAGTTCAGTTTGCTTCCCTAGCAGGGGCAATAACCTCCAGGAGAGAATGAGCGAGCAAGCGTGCAGGAAGCCTCCTTCCTTAACCAGCACAGCTGCTGACAAAGGAGCCCGTTTCTCTCGCTTTCTCTGAAGTTAATCCCAGCAGTTTAAAGCAGACTTGTGAAAAAAACATGAATCTGAAGTTACTCTGAAATGCTACTCCAAGGACACATTAGTTCCACTAGAGTCAAAGTACACACCAGACGCAATAGGTCGAGTTCTAGTCGAAGAGATTGCACAGAAAGTAAGAGCTAATAATTCTTAACTTGGCATAACATGACATTCCCAACAGCTTCTCTCTCTCTTTCCAGTAATTGTATCTTGGCAGTGTACATATTTAAAAATCCCTGCACAAAAGACATGTGCTGTTGGGGAAAAAAAACCCCAAAACCCAAAGCACCTTTCTTTGTGCTGTGTCATTCCAAAAACTGAAGACACTTTCACTGAAAGGCAAAATATGCTGATCAAAACACAAAGGGGATAAAACCTCATTCATTATTTGTTTAAGAATTAGTAAAAAGAAACATTTTTGCAGGAGGCTAAGGCAACAGCAATTAAGACAATAATAAATTGAGCATTGTAAGAATAACTATTCCATTGAATAAAAGAACTCTGGCAAGAAACTTTTCACATGGCATTCAACAGACATTCAAATAAATGAATGAAGGATGCAACTTAAATTACTTCAAAAACAAAGACTTTCCAGCAGTTTACCATAATGACAATGTTCTGTAGAATGATACAATAGCTCTTTGTAGCCTAAAAATTGTCAGTTTTATTTTACAAATGTGACTTCCAAAAGCATCTTATCGTGACAATCGAGTTTTTAGGAAAAAACAACCTGTCATTTGATAAATAGATGAAATTAACTGTCATTAAAGCCACTTAGGCACTCCTCCTTCCCGTTATCCTTCTCATCTGGGCAGTAACTGATAAGATTTCAGGGAGGTTCAGTCATTGATGGCAGGATCTAGAAAAGAAACAATTTTGCATACAGTTATCATTCTCATTCACAGCTTCTAGTTATTGTATTTCACTTAACCTGCACTTAATTCCTTCTGCCCTTGGCAGGAGTACAGTGAACCAGGTACTTCACACAAATCACTGCTCACTGTTACACCTTACACCATGAAAATATTGAGGAGGTTGCAATCCTAAGGTGTTAATATTACAAACAAAGGTAACAGTAAAAAATTCCTGGTAACAGAGTCCCGTTATCCACCAGCTGTGAACTGCTAATACCAGCCAGTGTTTTAGCCAGTAGGGACCAGACATTACTCATCCTCATGCAGTTGATTACTTAGGGGACATGGTTGAACTTGAGCCTGTATCATGTGGAAAGTGTAGCACTCGTGCACAGGAACACACCAACGAAATAAATGAAGGCCCAGATGCAACGGTTACAGCACCATTAGTGAAGGGGCAAACCACAACTGCACACTTCCTCCCCCTGGTCCCCTCCCCAAAAAAATTATCCAAGATTTTGTCTGACAAAGCAAGCAGCTTCACAAGGAAAGGAGGATGTGGACTGGGCAAAGAAAAAGCTCTGAGCCCTGCATATCCAGACTAACTCTCGTGCAACCCCAGGAGGTTGTGTGCATGGCAACCCCACTTCCAACATACAGAGTAATTAATTGTATTCCCACACTAAAGCTACCATGGCACACCTCCACCTTGGCAGATTTCTAGCTGGCTTTAATCCTTTCCACCCTCCACATGCCAGGTTCCTCACACCAACTGGCCCTTGGTGACAGCTGAGTTTTTAATGCCATACAATACCTTGACGCAAATGGGTTTTGCCCTTTTTTCCACCTTTTGCTAGACTACACTGCCACTTAGTCCCTGCCCTGACATAACAACTCCACCTTCTCTACTGCAGCACAGCTGTACATCCACTGACGTGACAATGGGAAGTGAGGGGCTTCATCCCTACAGGAGCAGGGCTGCCTTTCAGTTTGCAACTTGCATCATTTTCATGCCGAGGACAGAGCATATGGTCCTTCGAAGGGACATCAAAATAAATATGACAGGTCAGTGCAATCATCATACTGAATGAATTCAAATGATGCCATATCTAAAATGAAATGTGTGCACATAATAAAGATTCAAATGACAAAAAAATTCCCCTACCCTTTATCCCTCTCTGAATTATTTATGAATTCTGCAACTCCAGCTGTTGCCACCAGCCCAAGGACATTACTTCATTTTGGGAATGACACTTCATATTAAAAGATAAGTTAACAAAAGAAAACAAAAAAAAAAAAAAAAAGAAAGAAAAAAAGAACACTGTGGGACTTTAAAAGAAAAGTACAATACATCTTTTCCCAGCTTTTACAAAAGAAAATAATCAACAATCAATTCTCTTCATGTTTCTCAACTTGTTTCCATAATTCCAGGCACAGATTTCAACTCTCATGCATTAAGCCAGCCATGCCTTTTTAACCATTGCAGTTAAGCAAGACTCTCAAAGCATCCTGGATCTCTCACATATTTTTAGAGGGTTATCTCAGTCTTACAGTTCATCATAAACCATATGTCAACACACCAAAGACTGCAATACTGTCAGCAGTACCAACAGCTTTTAGCACATAAAATAGTCGTTCCAAAATAATGGAATATCTGCCTATACGGAATTGCTTTTGAGAAAAGCAATAATTCGTTCACAAATTTAAACAAAAAGGAACAACATCTTCAAAGTGTAGTTTAGGGCTCAAAGAATTGGTTTCAAGTAATCATCACATTTAGATGAGCAAATTCTACATAGTGCCATCTGCCCACTTGTAAATTGCTCTGATTTGGGTTCCATCACATATTAGTTCTCAGATTTTAAATAAGTAACTTTACAGTGGGAAGGAAGCAGCAAGCCCAGTAAGCCAAATTTCCATCACCTATATCAACATGCTCTCCTCCTTTACTTTAAACTATGGACTTGTTTTAGTTGGCTGGTCTGTAGAGCAGATAGATAACACAGAGGCTGAGTAAACAGGAAAAAAAAATAAAGATCCACTATTGGTTTTGATTGCTACTTTATTCAAAACAGAATCAAGATCTGAATTGTTACACAAAATCACCCACTACAAGAACATACTGATGCACTGTGTTCACATCAGGTTTGAAATTAACTGAAATGAGTCAAAATTTGCAAGTTGCCAAGTGCTGAAGGACATATAGCCCCTAAATATTAACCCTTCATGACTGACCAACAGCTTCATCTTGGCCACAAAGGATATTATTCTGTTCTCTACCCATGATCTTAATTTCACAGTGTTTTCTACTTTTACCTAATTGAACAGTAATTGGGCTTATGTTCTAGTCCTGGGTGATCCCAAATACCACAAGAACTTTTAACCAATTAGTGATTTAGGATTGTTTCTTGTCCGAAGTTTTTATTTTCTCCTCCATAGTCAGCTGAAAGTGGACTAACAATTGTCACAGCTCTAACACCAAGATGTGTGAATAAACTGCAGAGGTTCCAAGGTACCATCATCAGACCTCTCCAGTATCACAACAAAGCTTCAAAGCCAAGAATGCACCATTTGCCTTCAGTGCCAAGCACACGGTTCAGGCCTGAGCTGGAATGCCAGATATTCAATAAACAAACTCATCTTTGGGAAAGGCAGCAGAGCAAGAGTTGTTACCTGTCTTGCAACTGAAAAATGCCAATGGCTTGAAAGCAGAGCCCACTTCGGTTTCACTGCCAGCAGTACCTCCAGCAGTATCCACTGCTACTCAGTCTGGTACCATGAGCTCATGCAGTGTTATTGAGGAAAAGATGTTGTTAAAACAAACATTTATTTGCCCTTCAGTCTGCACCAGAGCTGGCACCTAGCCCTGAACAGTCTCCCTCTTCCTTGCTACTGTGGGAAAGCTACCAAACAAGAATCCTCCCCTTCCATCTCCTGCTGTTGGCCAAAGAAACAAAAAGGTAGAGAAACAAAGGGAACAGGAAGAGAATTTGAGGTGTGTAAAAGGCCACTAAGCAGGAAATTAAGGTTCAACATTGTAACATTTGTAGATTTCTTGTAACACTTAAAAAGAGCCCCAAGTTTTCCTGTTGTCACTGCTATATATTTCAGTTTATTACTGCCTCACCCTTAATAATTTTCCAATATTTTGGAAATCGCAGGTGCTTGCTATGCACAAACCCTCTCAAAACCACAATTATTTACAGTTGTAATCCACTCAAACATACATCACATTTTTTTTCTGAAAACTAACAAATTGAAAACAGGAACATATCTCACTTTCCAGGGCTGCCATTTAACTCTCAATGCCACAGGTTCTCAAGTGCCTCCTGCAATAATTTCTAGCTGTGCTAAAGGAATGACATTTGGAAAAAATCACCTGTGTGCTGATAGGAAAACATCCTTCTGAAGATTTTCACAAGCTAGTTGGATGCAATTGAAGTTAGTCCTCAGAAATAAGGAAAGTCGTCTTCGTGCCCAAACATGCTCACTAAATGCTTCTGGCTATGACATTATTTCATAATTGACACATTATACACAACACCTCAAGAAAATATCTTTTTGTCTAGGTCTGGATTACATGGCTGTTTGTACCCAGTGCTTCTGCAGAAGCCTTCCCAATGTTGCACAATGCTCTTGCATACAAATGACCAATTGATCCTTTCACATGATAGGATGGGGGTTTTTTTTTAGCGTTTTTTTTTAGCGTTCAATACTTTTAATGTTAAAAAAAATTGTACCTCAACATGGTCTTTAATCGAATCCTTACCCTGAACAATTGAAGTACATCCGTATTAATCTATTAGATGCTTTTCCACACCACACCTATGGCACTGCATGAATTACTGTAATTTAAATGAATTACTGCTTGAGAATTCTCATTTGGTAAGAAACATGCGGTGCCACATGTTATGGAAAGAAAAACATGCATTATGGTAACGAAGTTTTATAACACAGTATATCTAGGTGCTCATAAACCAGCCATTCTAAACTGTTGAAGGACAAGAATATTAGCTGATCACACAGAAAACACATCAGTGTGTCAAGAAGTCAATAATATGAAATTAAATCTATAGTTTATTTAGATATATTTCCATGCTCCTATTCAGAATCCACATTGAAAATGCCATTAGGCGAGCCAAAGAATATTACTGCAAAAGACATTTACACCAATAGTAATTCTATCTCTGCCCTGGATAACTTGCATTTTCTTCTTTAAGTGTTTGATCTATTGAAACATATTGAAGAAAAAGAATTTGAAGGAAAAAAAAAAGAAGAAAAAATAAACAGGAAAAACCACTGAAGTTCTTTTGTTACATTATTTCCCATATTACTAATGTTTAAGGAAGACTTGTTTAAGACTGCACATTTCAACTACCTAATAGTAAAGAATGAAAAGCTTCTTGCTACAAGCTAAAAAGAAAGTCTTTACCATGCTCCTTGAAGAGCTCATTTTCACATTACTCAGGCTTCATTATGCTGAATCAATATTCGTTTAGTCACTGGGTTATTGACATATTTTAAAATAAAAGTATACCCTTCAGCTACTGCACTCATTACGGGTAATTTGTCTTGTCAGGGAGCAGGGAATATTATCCCAGTCTTTCAGGGGCTGACAGCCCATGGAAATACCTCCCCTTGGTTACAACTGTAAATAATTTTAAGGTAAAATATTGAAAAATCAATGACTGTTTCCTGCAATCTGTCACAAACAAATCAATCATAATCTGCACAGCCAGAGAGTATGATTTGAAGGAGATGAGAGCAGATGTAATTCTTGGCTGGAATCTCTCATTTCAAAATCACTTCACATAATGGTGTCATCATTTAAACACTTAGCAGTCACTGCAACTGCCACTCATAACATCTAGTTGGACAAAACCACAAGGAAGAGGAGGAGAAATGCCACTTCTGTTATGTAAACAAACACTTTATTTCAATGGTTGCAACATTAGCAAATTTAACAGATATAACAACAAAGCTTTCCTCTCCACAAACGTCCAAGGTGCTTTTCCTTCCCAGTGGAAGACTGCCTATAAATTAGCCTCTCAAAATGCAAAGCATTACAAATTTGAAAACCAAACTATGCTTCATAAAAAGTGAGAAATAATATCTGGTACTAATACTACTTCTAAAAATATTTTTCATTCACTCCAAATCACTCAGAATTACATACCAAATTCTTAAGAGATTAAGAAAGGAGAATTATCTGAGGTACCTTTGTCTTTTTAAGAGCAGAAAGGATTTCAATGCTTCTTTGTCCTCTACATATTATATTTCACATCTAATTTTCATTAAGCACACACTGACTCAACTTTAGGGTAGGAACCACTGCAAAGTACATGGGAAAGAAAGTCATAATCTACATAAATTAATTGCTAAAATATTTTCAACTTGCATTCAAAGATTAAATGTTGTATATGGAATTACATCTGTATATATGACAAATTAACTACTGCATTGAGAATGCTATAAACTGACCTTTGTAAATGCAAATAAACTGTGTAAAACTGATCTATTTTTATGGAGTAACACTAACACTTAGACTAAAATTATTTCCTCATTTGTCCCCCCACCTCACCTTATTTTCACCCCAACACTACAGTGTTTAAAAGAATTCTCTGCAGATAAAACAGGATAAAACTGTAGTGCAACTGCAACCATAGGCCTAAGCTTGCATTTCTTGCACAAACAAAATTTACAAATGCTCATGGAGTGTTTCCCTCTGGAGTCTGTAATTTGAGCTCTTAATCTTTAATGTGCAGAGCCCGTTATCACATACTCATTTTAATCACATTAACCTTAGCAACTCCTAATTCTGAATATTTATCTTACAACTGTGAGACTAAGAAAAAAATGCAATCAAAAACATGAAATTATTTTCTCTTTTCTTGAAAAAATCCCTTAAAACTGTTTTTAAAAATGAAAGAATAGGGCATATTGTACATCTAAGTAAACCTCTCCAAGGTTTGCCTTCCTTCAAAGCAAGCTTTAAGCCTCTTTATCTTCTACATGGAAAACATACATCTCTAACTCTTTATTGATACACATCAAAACCACTATTGTTTGTAACAGCTGGACAGATTCCCTTTCATAGCAAAATAAATCATTTTTTAAAAAAAGAAACTGAAGTCTTAGGCCAGAAGAAGCAGTTAGTGCCTAAGAGGCTAACTAAGTGTAAATATCAGCCATGAGGAGAATCAGCTTATTGTGGGGAAAGGCCACTCCACAGCAAAAGGAAGAAGGAGGAGGCAGTGGGTGAGGAATTGCTAAAAAACAGAGTAGCTCCCACAAACAAGTTGCAGCTCCCCACTTTTTCCCTGGATGAGATCTATAAGGAAGTTATCCAACAGACAGCCTCAGGCTCCTTGGCCCTTTTACATCTCCTCCCTGGCCCAGCACACCCCCAGAGGAAGCCCCGCTCACTGCGCTGAGCCACCGTGCGAGGGAGAAGCGCGGTGTGCACGGAACGTGTGGGCAGCTTCCCCCAGCGCCATTCCCCTGAGCCAGGTTCTTATTTCTTGTGACAATCACCTAATTAGGTGGGTCAAGAATTGCAGAAGATAGAAGAGATTCATTCTTCCTACATGCCAGTTCTCCTATTTGTAAAAATGAAGGCAATGGCTCTTCCACTCCATTGTAAGGCACTTAATAAATGTTAATAATAATTAAGCCAGTCATATCACCCAGACAACACTGTCAGATCTTTTTTTGCAGTATTTCAGAACTATTGGGCTCAGGAGGGAGCTCCCACAAGCTCCAGACAGAAAAGGACTCATGAATTCCATCCTTCAATGCAAGAGGTCACAGAGGGCTGTGCCACAGCAGACATTTCACAAGCCCTGAGGAGCAAGAGCAGCACATGCTGCTGCACTGCAGATGTTTATGGGTCAGCACTGTGAGTGCAATTTCCTGCTGGACAAAGCATTAAGATGCTCTAACAGCTAGTAGGACTGTGAAGTCTTTCTGGTTAGGAAGTTGAACAAGATTCTATTTTTTGAATGAAAAGATATTTTTCTTTATTCCACCTTTATCAAGAAACAAACAACTACTAGTTATGGAAAGAGCTGAAAAAAAAAAGACACTGGCTTAAAGAAAGGTATTAGCATTTTTTCTAGTACCCACCTTCTCCATTTACTGCTCTCACTCATAATGCTCATTTAAGTCACTGGCATAAGTTCATTTATTTAATGCATCTCCACGTGATCACCAAACAATATAGTAGTGCCATATTACATCATGCAACATTACTGATATTACACTTTTAGTAATACTCTACCTAATGAAGTTTATAAAGTCTTCATGTTTGGGTATTACAGAAAGATGAAGAATCCTGCTTTGAAATAGCTCCTGCCTTCCAATTCTGTTCTTCCCTCCTTCAGCATTTCTGAGACCACCTCACTGAGCTCATCTGGAGTGGACAAAAACAGAAGGAAAAGAAGAACATACTTATTACAGTTCTTGTCACCTGCACTGCGTGACTTTCTCAACAGAAATGGGAATAAAGCTGACGTATCTGGAAATATTAATTCTGCATTTTGTCAGTGACTAAACCCAGCATCACAAAGAAAAGTGCCCCTACTGTAATGCTTTGTTTAATGAATCACATCATACTCATAGCAGATTACTTACCATTAAATCTGAACAGGACTTAATATGGTTAAAAAGACTGCAAGTCCAGATGCATTCTGGCTTTGTACTAGGTTTCTTCCTATATTCAGGCAGGTACAGGACAGGATGGACTGCTGGATTCATTTTCCCCACAGTAGACCTCACTGCCTCTCTCTTGGATGCAATCTATAAAGATTAAAAAAAAGAATACATGGACAATGAGGGATGGAACTAAAATATAGTATTTGTCACTAACTCAGACAGAAGGTTTTCTGACAGACAAGGATTACAGACTGAGCAATGCAAGGGTTTCTTCACCCAATGATCCAGCAGGTTTGTTAAATCCCAGACAGTATGTTAGTACCACATCCCACTGGATGATGTTCAATCATGCACGTTCCAAGAGGCACACCATAAAGAGGTGCTTATGAAAATCAAAGATCTGAGGAATGTGAAAGTTTAATGGCAATTTGCTAATGAACCAGTAACAGCATTAATAACTTGCTCTTGGTCAAAAGCACAACAGTCTAACAATTATATGAGCATGGACACCAATTTACATCTGAACATTTCTGAGACAAGCCTCAGGTAAACTGAGGCTGAGGTTACATGAACAAATCTAGGTCACAGGATGTGCCAGAAATGCATGAAGAACACAAACCCAGGCCTAGCCCCTTGCCTGCTATCAAGTTTTCCCATCCCTTCTCAGCCAGTCTTAAAAGTCTCTCCACCCTTCCACAGCCTCCTCTCAAAGAACTAACTGGATGACCTCAACTTAAGTTTTACTTAGGGACACAGTAGCACAGTGTATACCACAGGGAATATCAGCAGAATTTTAACTGAAACAATAAATTAAATACTGAAATAAACTTAAGAAAAAGCAGAAAGGAAAAAAATACCTTTCAAATTACTTTTGAAACTTAGGCTCTACAGAGCTGTCCTCTTCCCAAGAGACATTCATGGAACATAATGCCTAGAGGAGCTGCAAGACAGCAAGGTCCTTCCTAGATAAAAGCCAGAAAGTCAGCACAAACAAAGTAATTCTTGCACTGCCAATATCATAAAGAAGTTGTAGACACCTTTTTATAATGACAGAGTGTTCTTAATAAAAGCTTCAAGCAGGTTTTACAGCTGCATATTATCCAATGAAACCAGTAATAAACAGCACTGTAGAATTATTTAGTGCAACTCCAATACGCTGAGAGTCTCAACCTCAGTTTTATTTATCACACAGGCTAAAATGTTAGTTCTTGTCTTTAGAGCAGCAGCCAAGCCTGTAGCTATCTTTTATCCCAGCACACTGCCATCTGGATATTGATACTTTGCTATGGGATATGAAAGAAGAGCATAGTTACCTAATACGGCTTAACTGAAAACACAGGACCTACACATTTTACTATGCATTATTCTACACAAAATTAAATCTGAAGGGCATGAAGTTTCTGTAGATGTCAGCAGAGAATATTTCAGAGGTAAATGCTGTGTTCTTGATCTGCACTAGAAATGCTAAGGAATACTGCAAAAAATATGTGCTTACAAAAAGAAAAAGCTCGTTTTTGCCCTGTTGTGAAAAAAGAAATTGCTCAGGAAGGTGCATCTCCTCCGGGAAGAGCAGGAGAGTCATCAGTCACATGTTCATTAGTACAGTAAACTCTTATGGTGATCCATAGTCACCTTGAAAGGTCCAACTGGTTTATTTTTTTCCTCAAGCAGTGATTAATATAATAAAAAAAAAAAAAGCTGGTTCTACAAATACATTAATCTGCAAAAATCAGCTTCAAGAATCATCTACATCTGCATTACCCACATTAAAGAATACAGACTAAAAAGCTCTAATATTAATAAAACCCCAGAAATTACAAACTGTTGTAAAGAATTCCTTGGGTGTAAGGCCAGAAAGGCTACCTGGCTTTATGCTTCTCCTCAGAGAGGTACTGCTGAGCTCTTGCAAACACCGGTCATAAAGACTGCAAATATATGTAAGTAAAGCAGATAAAGCACAAAACCTTTGGAACACAACACTGCTATTAAGTCGCCCACCTCTAACACCCCCACCAGAGGCCAGATTACAGCTACAGGAGCTCCCACCATGCTGCAGCACCTGCAGGCAAAAGAGAATTTGCCACCATGAGGGAAGCTGTGGGCTCATGTACATCCCATAAACGGCACAGGGAGTCACAGCCATCCTTCCCACTGAGCTGCTCCTCATTTGCTGTAAGAGCCAACCAACAGTAGATGTGGCTTGCTTTAAGTGAAAAACTTGTTTTAGACATGAAAGAGAGAAGCTTTTTATCTTTTACTTAAGAGTCTATTTTCTGCATATGTCCACGAAACTGTAAGTAAAATAAACCCTAAAGACATTCTTAACTTAGTCCATACTATGACAACAAATTCAAGCAAATAATGCCATTTAAGTTAATTACAGGAAACTTCAAGGAAACTGAAATACAGTTTCAGGTTCTCCCATGATACTGTCAAGATCTTTGGAGTCACATGCTCAATACAATAACTAGGTGCTTGAAAGGCTCGTCAGCTGCACTTCTGTATTTCATTCCACACACTGAAAAGGTTTGCTGAAGCAATTTAAAAAATAAAAAAGACTAGAACAAATAATCAGGTTTCTTTTAGCAGACAAGAAGACATTTCACATAGAAAGGCCTGGAGAGAAAAATAAAACTCTAAGCTACCTAATACCCAAATGCTAGGCACAGAAGAGTTGTTCTTGGTGTTCACGAGTTTACACCTCGCTCTCAGACCACAAACACAGAGAGTGTGAACAAGGAGCATCTCAGGCAAAGGAAGCACAGGCAGAAGAAACAAGAGCAGCAAAGGGTGTCTTGCCCAGAGAGCTCCTCCAGGGACCCTTCACCCAGGCTGAGAGCCACAAACACCAGCACTTCCACTGCACTGCCGACCCTGGAACTCCCAGCACTGCACCTGAGGGAAGCGGCCGCAGGATCTGCAGGAAAGGGCCCCCAAGTTTTACAGCCAATATTTTACATGCAATTTTTTAGCTCTTGCCCAGTTAATAATGTATTGATTTAATGCACAAACACAGGCCCCTCCCTCCTTTTTTCACGCTAGTTTTACTTCTATTATAGTGCAAAATTGAGAAAGAAAATTTTCTCTTCCTACCTAATTAAAAAAATGAATATTCACATGTATTTATTTTCTTCTGTTATGAGTTGTTAATACTTTTAAATATACTCTACAAAACATCTCAGATGTTTTCAGCAGCAATTTCCACTATCATCTGAGTCTCACAGATTTTTTTTAATAGGACAGCTTTAAATGAAACAGGATATCTTTAGGGGAAATACTTTTAAATTTTTTTTTCTTTAAGAGGATCCCCTTTAGCATCACATACAGATCTCCTGGTAATATAGTCACAAATTGAACTGGAGAAACAAATTATTGAGTGTCTAAGGTCAGGTATTCTGATAAAGAAATATCAAAAAGGTTTTGACAAAACAGCCTCCTTCTCATCTACCCCTGTAAAAAGAAAAAAAAAGTTGAAATGATCTCCTAATGCATCTCCCTTCATAATTCATGCTGAAAGATGACATTTTCTCAGGATCTTAATTAAGATAATGATGAACACCTGTGTCGGCATTCTTTGGCAAGACAGCATTATCCATCATAATCTTTTAAGTACTCTCAAAAAAACCCAACAAAATCGTGTGACGGAACCAATCTGTTGCCTCTCCTCGCACTAAGTTTTACATCTCAGACACACAGAAGAACGATTAGATCTTTAAAGACTGCAATAAAAACAGGATCGTTAGATTTTAAAGTTTCAACAGAAAGTAGCTATTAAATTAATTAAATTAAGGTGTATCATATCCAAGACAGCCAAGTTTAACTCCATTCACTACAAGCCACCTGGAACCCAATAACTTACAGGTAGAGCCTACCAATAGCTGTACTTTTAAAATATAGTTTGCTGTTACTTTCAGGATCATTCTGCCTCTTTTTAACCTCCTGGAAAGAAAATATTCTCAGCTGATCCCTACTGTACATTTATGCACTAACTTATTAAACCATTTTATGCTGTACCACACATGTTTGCACACTCTCAATGAAATTATGCAAAAGAAAGCAATGTAGAAAAACAAATATGCAAATTCAAATATTGCTACATTTTGGGTCACATTTTGTGCAGTCATCTCAAATCCAAGTTACTCTCATGCCAAAAACCCTGCTGGAGTACAACTACTAAACTAACCAAAGACCCTTTAAACAGCTTTGCAGGATAAGCCCATCAGACTGAAAGCTACAAAAAATAGTGATTCTAATTATTTATTTATACAAGCTGAATTTAAATTCAAATGCCTGATTTTAAATAAAATTAAGAGTGCACAATCAGCCATTAAATAAGATTTTAAGGGCAAGTTTTTTTCTATTACATTAACAATTTATCTTCAAAAAAATTATGAGAAAAATATACAAAGTCCAGAATTTTAATATCAACTTGCACTGATATAGTTTCACTGGCAGCTGCAAAGTACACAAACTCCTAACACCAAGAATTCATCCATACCTTCAAATGCACAGACCTTCAGCAAAAATGAAGAGAAGTAGCAAATGTGTTCTCAAGCCCTACATTTGTTAACAGAACTGATGAACGACATAAGAGTCTTGAAACAAACTTCTTATTTCCCTTCGATCAAATGGCTGAAAAGTCCTGCAAAGCAGATTAGTCTTAGGCTTTCACATTTTAATATGCTGCTATCAGAGGAAAAAGTTGCTGTGACTAGTCATTCAGTAGAGCTATCAAAGTGCAAATAAAGCAGAAAATAGAGACATCCTTAAGAAATGAGTCTCAAATTTGATATAAAGTGAAGGTGACAACCACAGCAATAGAACTATAAACTAAATGTTTCAGTATCTTGAATAATTATCTACAGTTCTTTTAAAACTGCAAAGAATATAATAGTGGCATAATATAACGAGAATGTCAGCTTGATAGGCACTTACAATCCTGACGGCATAAGAGTCCTATCACTACCGTTTATTAATCAGCTCTGGTATTATGTTGCAATGCATGAAAGTATGCATGAACTCACCACAGTTTCCAAAATGTATGCCTACAGAAGAAAGATTAGTGGACCATCAGAAATAAAGAGGGTAATTTTACATGATGTTAACCTTACCTCCTCTTCAAAAAAGTCAGATGCCATGGGAAGATGGTTAAAACTTCTGCTTCTTCCTACAAAGAAAGGAGCATGGAAAAGCAGTTAGTTATTCTACTCACATATAAAATTAATGTTAAATGAATAAAACTTGACCAGATGATATCTCACTCCCCGAACAAGGGAGGATTGATTGTCAGGGGATTGTGACAGAGAGCTTTTGAGTGGAAAAAGAAATGCAGTGCTCCAGAGCGATCGCTAAAATTAGGCCGGGGACAAATACCGGTGACACCATGCAGCTGAAAACTGATGAAAGTGCACACCTGTGTGGATTGAGCATGTAAGCGTGTGAGCCGAGGATGGACCCGTCCCGTTCACCAGGGCAGAACCACCTGGAGTTTAAAGAGACGAAATTCCGTACACCTCACATTAAAAAAATAAATTTAGGGAAAAAAAAAAAAAAA
>JACBWW010000023.1:404500-626240 GCA_020086605.1 Lanius collurio
AAGGCAGTCGGAGCAATTACCATACCGGTCTTGCTCCGATCAAGGCAGTCGGAGCAAGACCGGTATCGCCAAGCCCAAGCTCTGGTCGCTGGCCGAGATCGCCACCTCGGCGGACAAGGCTAAGGAAGCCGGCGGCGAGGCGGCACCCCCCGGCCCCGCCGTGCTGGGCGGCGGCGGCCCGTCCCGCTCGCCGCCGCGGCCGCGCTCGCCGGCGGCGCAGTGCCCTTTCCCCAACGGGGCGGTCCTGCCCCGGCCGCTCTACTACACGGCGCCCTTCTACCCCGGCTACACGAACTACGGCTCCTTCGGGGCCCTGCACGGGCACCCCGCCGGCGGCCCTGCCGCCGCCGCCCCCGGCGCCCACTTCAATGGATTAAATCAGACTGTCCTCAGCAGAGCCGAGAGCCTGGCTAAAGACACTAAAATGATCAGAAGCCAGTCCCAAGTAGACCTTTGCAAAGACTCACCTTACGAACTGAAGAAAGGTATGTCCAACATTTAATGTCGGCTTTTCCTCCCTAACCCCTCCTGGGACTGTGGTTTTGTTCTTTTTTTTTTTTTTTAATTTCATTTTTTTAATTTATTTGAGAGAAATAATAAATTGCTTTGGCAGTTATTTTTCCAGTACCAAAAGAAAAACAAAACAAACAGAAAAAGACCAGCTTCCCCTCCCTCCCAGCACCCTCTTCAAAAGTTTATAGAGTCTATTTGAAATGGCTGGGTGGAAACCACCCAGAAATGTCTTAAGCAAGTGAAAAGCTAACGAGTGACACGCTCTCTCTCACACACACAAAGAAGAAAGATTTGTATTAAATCTTATTCTGTATATTTAATGTAGCTTTTTTGTATTTAAATTGATAATACAGTATCTTTGAAGTAAATTATGAAATCAAGACAACTGTACAGGCATTAATGTTGTTTTCGTAATATAAATATATACATTTCTGTGTCTTTTTCCGAATTGTTTCATAGTTTTAAAATATATATATACAAGTTTAATTTAATTTTTTATGCCTATTGTTTTTTTTTCCTTGGGTGTGAGTTAAAGTATAATGCAAAAACAAGACAAAAAAAAGGAAATAGGTTATACGTATTAGATAAAAAAAACCAAACAAAACACCCTGCAGCCGCCTTTGTAAAATGCAAATATTTAATTAAAAGAGATTTTTAACAGACTCAAAACCACTCTCTTTTTGCAACTGGTAGATACATGCATAGCTGCGGAAAAATAAAAGCACGTCTTAAATGAGACGCGGGGCTCAATTTAGAATCTCACTGAAGACTTCTGGGGAGTGACAGGCAATTTCTAAAAGGTCGGGGGGCTCCGGAGGCGAGAGCCGCCCCCGAGGCCAGGAGAGGCGAGCGGCGGCGGCAGCGGGACGGGGCCGGGTGCGGGAGGGACGCCGTTCCCGGAGGTGAAGGCTTAAATCAGGCCACGCACAAAAGCACTTGTTAGAAACACCAAATCGAAGCGCAGTCCCATCTTTTAACCTAATTACTTCCAATCAGTGTCGTGTTTTATGCAAAGCAATCAGCTGGTGAACTTCGCTAATGAGTTCGATTTTCTGCCAGATTTAGCCCGCTCGCTGCAGCAGCGGTGCTGCGGCGGCAGCCGGGGCCGCCGGCTGCACGGGCAAAGGCGCTCGGTGAGGCGGGGGCCGTCTCGGCCCCTTTCCCCTCCACGCTCCCCAGCCCCGGCGCGCAGCACGGCTGGCCCCGGCCCGCGGGATGCGGCTGTCCAGGCGGGGCCCGCGGGCGCGCAGCCCCGCGCAGGGCCGGCCGCGGGTGCGGTGCTCCCGGCGCTGGCAGGTAGGTGTCACACTCGGCCCGGGTTTGGCTCCTGCCGCCCGCTCGGCCGTGCGGGAGTCCCGCGGGACCGCGCTCCGCGCTAAACCCGCAGCGCCGCGGCTGATGGTGGGACAGGGGCCGCGCCGCCGGGGCAATCCCAGCCACCACACGTCCCTTGGGTGGGGGGACAGAGAGAGCCCTGAGCCCCCTCCGCGCCGTTCTGCCGCTCCGCAGCCCAAGGCAGGGGGAGCAGCCCCCCGAGCGGATTAGGGGCTCCCCAGGGCGGAACCTCCAACCAAAAGTCAGTCCCCGTCGGTGCGGCCGTCCGAGCAAAGAAATAACGGCGAGGACTGTTCCAGCACCCAGCTTCGGGGACGGGTTTCTCCTTGTTCAGTGTGGATTTTTTGGGTGTCAGCTGTACGCTGACATCGACACTGCTGATGTGATGGGAGTATGACTGGGACCTCTGGGGCTGGTGCCGAGACACCCCTCCATTTGCTTGGATTTTTTTTTTTCTTTATGACTCAGATAATTATTTTGTAATCTCTTCAACTTTGTCAGAGCCATTTATTAGCTGTAACAGGTTTATTCATGCATATTTACATTTTACGGGATTTTAAATAGTAGTTTGTATTTTGGGTTTTAAAGATGCAGTTCATATTCCCTTGGTTATACGGTTTTTTGCGCATAATCTGGTTTAAAATCAAAATTGTTTCAACTGAATGTACAAAGAATCAAATATTCCTGGGATAATAGTATGTTATTTTGTCATTTTTAATTATAAATGATTTTTTAAAAAACATTCAAATTCCTCCGTTGGATATTTCATTTCCAGTCGATGAGACCTGCAGGCAGGCGTATTTTTTGCGCACCAGTGAGCTTTACTGGACTCACCTGCCTTGTTTAAAACGGGATAAAGTTCTCGCGGCGAGGGGCAGGGTAGAACTGGGCCGGGTAGAAGCAGCCCCGATGTGCAGGGCTGGAGGCAAAGCGCCGTTCCCGTCCCCCCGGCGGAGATCGCCTCCGGCTGAACTCGGGGGAAACTCCCCAGCGCCCTGTGCTACAGGGAGGGACAAAGCCCCTCAGGACCGCGCTCCCGGGACAACAGGTTCCACGGAGGAACGACTACCTCAAAATAAATAGGTTTCAATTATTCATCTAGCTGTGGATTTTTTTTTAATTGTCGTGCTACCTTTCCGCAGTTGATCTTCCCATCTCTGAAAAAGCTATTTTGCAAAGCAGCTTAGGAGCTTCGCTCGTTCAAAAGCCCTATTCCTTATACTCAGGGCTATTCTGAATAGGTCTATTAGCGATCTCAATAAGGTTTTCGTTTGATGTATAAATTCCTAAGGGAATTAACCGTTTCCTTTAGGTTGCAGCCTGTCGCCTTTTTAAAACCATAACTATTATGGTAGCCCAAACGATTTCATACAACAATTTTATTCATCACCCTTTTCCCCTGCCACAGGAGATATACTGTACAGCCATTCTTTAACATAAGCACGAATTTACCAGTTTCTTTTCCCGTAAGAGAGTAGGGGGGAGGGGGCAGCGTTCGCCTTTTCTGCCTCTGGCATGTTAATTTGTTGTTAAAAAAATAAAAAGAAGTGAGGATATCTTAAAATAAAAATAACGCCTGCTGCCAGTCAGAGTTGCCGTAGGTTACTCGGGAGCAGCCCGCGGAGCGGCCGGGAGCGACTCTCCCGCTGGGAGCGGAGCCCTCCCGGGGCATGAGCAGGGCCTCGGGCCGCCCCGCGGAGGTTTGGGGCGGGAGGGCTTCGCTGCTACTGCGAAGCGCTTTTTGGGGAGGAGAGGGGGAAGAGTGGGGCTGGCGGTGGGGTCCTCCAGACCGGGCTTTTATCAGAGCGCCTGGCAGCAGGTGCTTGCCCAGGGGCGCAGGTGGGAACGGCCCAGCCTTTGCGAGACGCAGCTCCGCTCCCGGAAGAAACCGCTCTCCCTTTTCCGTGCCCCGACCCTCCCCTTTCCGCCCCGGACCCCACGGCAAGGCCCTTGATGGTAGGGGGGGAGGCCGCGACCCCTACGCTGCCCGCCTCGACGGCTCGGGTAGAGCGGCGCAGGTGGCAGCGGGGTGCGGCACACGGGCCGCCCTCTCCCTCAGGTGACAGTCCAGCATCACCCCCAAAACCTTCCAGTGCGGCCGGTCAGCGTGTTGACCTGGCCGGCCCGGCAGGGCCCACGCGTGGCGCCGCAGGAACAGCTCAGTCTCCAGGTCGACACGACCGCGGACCGAGGATGCGGGACCCTAGAGGAGACACGCGGGGGCTCCGGGCGGAAAGCGGCAACTCGCCTCGGGGAGCCGGGGCGGCGTCCCCCGCAACGCCCGTCCGAGCCAAGCGTCGTGTTCCCCGGGAAAGATGAGGCTCCCCCAGAGAAACCAGGGCAAATGTCGCTGTGCCCGTTCCGATGGGCCTACCGACACCTCAGCGCGCCCGGGAGGACAGGACCCCAGGCGGGCTGCTTGCCCAGGGCTGCAGCCATCGGTCCCATCCATCCCATCTACGGCAAAATTCTCTCTGTCCTGGAAGAAAAGAGACAGAGCTGGGGGTGCGGTCGGCAGCCAGCACAGCCCCCGAGCTCCGGCTGGGAATCCCCTGTACCTGCAGCCCCGGTTCTCAATTGCGGGGACGGAGGGCGAGAGAGGCAGGGAGACTGGAGCAGCCCTGCTGCTTCCTCTTTCACGCTTAAAAACAAAACAAATCCTAAATTAGACCCTCAACACCCCGGACCGTGTTTACATCCCCCCCGCTGCTCTCCCCGCGAGTGTTGCTTTTCCAATTGTCACGATTAACCTACGGGGCTCCCGCTCGGCGCGGAGCCTCCGCGGCGGCCGGGACGGCGCGGTCGCGTCTAATTGGCTTATTGGACCTCCCCCCACACACCTCCCCCGCCCCGGCAAGAGGTTCTGAACAGCATCTACTCTTGTCGTGCCTAGGAACTACGTGAAAGCCCCTCCGCCAAGAAAACACGAGAAATCACAAGGTCAGCAAGTTTAAAGGAGGCGAATAAAAAATATCACAGGGGTTTGCAGTAGGGAAAAGTACAGGAACTTCAACCCAAAACTGAGATGAGTTTAAAAGAAAAAATCCGAAAGAAAACCAAGCAAAACTCGTCCCCACGGCCCGGTCCGGTCGGCGCCCAGCGTCGGTGCGCAGCCGCGGGTATTCCTCAGCCGGCGGTGCGGTGCGCCCGGCTCCGCAGTGTTCCGCCCACCCCAGCAGCAGCAGCCAGGCTCGGGGCAGGCTTGGAGCGGCACGGGAGTGCCGGGGAGCCCGCCCGCCCGCCCCCACCCCCCCCCCCCCCCCCGCTCCCCTTTTTCTATGACCTGCCACGATTATTAGTAAGGACATCTGTGGCTGGCAAGGGAACAAGTGTTACCAAAACCAGAACCGGCTGTTTTTCCAAATGAGCAATATGTTAATTCCTCATCCCCCCTCTGGTTTCTTTAAAACCTGGCACAAATACATCAATAGCGGAGAATAAGGAGCCTTTGCAGAGAACAAGTGGCAGTTTTGAATTTACCTTTTGTGTGCGCCTCAGATGCAATCTTGAGGCATTTTTTCCCTTCTCTCCCATAGAAAAAGAGTGTTAATCTGCCCTGTCTTGGGACCCAAAAGGATTGGAGTGGAGTAGATATTCACTGGAATCACATAGGGGAATGAGGGTCTTGCTTTATTGAATCATCAAATCCCAGGAATGAAGCTCTTAATTAATTATGGGTGCTAAAAATTCAGGCCAGCTGTTTCTTTTTACTTGGCTCTGACAGAGAAAGACAAAGTCTACATCGAGATCTTCTAAGGCGCATTCAGCATAAATCAGCGCCCTCGGCGGCGCTCCCGGCCGCGGCGCGACCCGGCGGTGACAGATGGCGCATTGTCCCCGCATTCCTCCACCGCGCCTCCGCGGGCGCGGAAGCGGTCGCCCGGTGGCGCGGCCCGACTCAAACCCGGGACCTTTCTCCGCCAGGGAAAGGGCTCATCCGGGACGGGAGAGGGATGAACGGGCCGCTCCTGGCCGAGGTGCCGTCCCTGCCCGACGGGGCGGCCGCGGGAGAGGCTCCTGCGCAGGCTCTGCCTTTCCTTGCCCAAGAGCGCTCCGCAGGCGCCTCCTCCGCCCCTGGCAGTCCCAAAGCGCCGCTCCCAGCCCCTAAGTCCTCCTCGGTTTCCCTCGCTGCACCCAGCACCCTGGGCGATACCTCTACGGCAGCACCTAACGCTGGCGCGAGGGACACGGGCCCCCCCAACATGGGGGCTTCTACTTTTCCGCCGCAGGCAGCAGCATTTGCTTGCGCGGCCGGAGTCTCCCGGGAGAGCTGCGCCGGGCCCCGCAGGGGCAGGAGGCAGCGGGGGTCGCAAAAGCGCGGAGAGCCGCGCAGGAGGTGCGGCTTCAGGGCCCGGCCAGGGCCCGCCGGGTCACCTACACCTCGCTCCCCACCACCCTCCCCCTCTTTGGGGGCCGGCTGCGTTCGCTGAACACCCCGTACTCAACGGGAGCAACCTGCGCTGTTTTCACGGCCACTTTGCAGGCGAGGGGCGCCCGCGGCGGGCGGGGCTGCCCGAGTCCCTCTCGCTTCTCCTGCACATTTTCTGGCGGGGAAATCTCTGCCGGTTCACCTCGGCGGGGCCGAACACGGCCGGAGCCTGGAGCGGGGGTGCTCAGCGACTCCCCGGGGTCGTACCCCACCGGGCGCTTCCAGCCTCCTCAGCCGAGGATCTCTTCACCTCCAACTACCAGAAAATAAATGTCCCCCGCACGGCTTTACTCATCTGTTATAATTAGAGCATGTGCGAACTCGCAGAGTGCCGGGAGCCCGGCTCGGGTTGATGCAGGCACTTGAGCAATAACCACGTCTTTCTGCCGCGGCGGGGCTGCGCAGGCAGCCCGGCAAGGGCCGGCTGGGGCCGTATCCTGCCCCGGGGCCGCATCCTGCCCCGCGCCCGCTCTGGCTCGGCTCGCCCCTGCGTCCGCGACGGGAAGGGAGCGGCTTCGTCCAGATACCTCTTTTCCCCCGAAATTGGATCTTATTTGCCTAAAGCTAACCACAGACCTCTCCACGCTCATGGCTGATGGATGCAAATGTAAATGTGCACTTATTTAATTGGATCAGGTCCCAAGATAAAAGAGATAAACGGCTCCCAGTTTGCCAAGTTATTTTCAGAGGCATGCAGTGATGTGTGGAGGGAAAGTTAATGAAGAGGAGAAGAGACACACTGTACTTAGAATACCTCAGGTCTAGACTCAGGGAGAGGGAAGCATCGAGCTCCGCCGCGGCGGATCTGCGGGGGGCTCCGCGCCCCGGCCCCGCGCGGTCCCGCGCAGCCCTGCGCAGTGCGGCTCGGCGGAGCCGCAGGTACCGCACGTACCTCCTCACCCGAGCCGCGGAGGGCGGGGGAAGGCTGCACTGTACGCGGTAATTAATGCTCTTCCCCTCTTCCCTCCACCAAAATTGTTCTCCGTTACTACCGTCTCCCCTTGTTCCTCCTCGTGTTCTACATCCGTATGCATGAGACATTAACAGACGGTTATTGATACAAACATAGTTTTTGTTGCTAAAGGCCTTCCAAAACAAATTCTCCGGCTGAATGCCAATGTATGCATGTTGGCTGGTGACAGCTGATTAGTGAAATGATTTACGGCCAAGTTAAAAAAAAATGATACTGTCAAAGGCAGCAATTTGAAAAAAAGATAAGACAGTACTGCCCCAAGGCTTCCCACTGTAAAGCCACCCAACAAATCTAAACCTACACTACAAATACCTGAAACACTCAAGGAATCAATTGGTCGCAGATTAAATACAGTCTGTATTCTCACTCGCCCTGGTAATCTGTAACTCTCCACAGGAGCAGCCCCTCGAATTATGCCTCTAGCCTCACCTGCGGCAGGGCCGGCTCCTGCCCGAGCTGCCCTGCCGGCCTCCCAGCATCTCTGCAATTGGAGACTTAGGCCTCCTTTTTGTTTCAAGACTTTTTCTCTCATTAATTGATTAAAAAAATCCCCCTTCCTTCATTTCTCTGTAGCTCTTCTTCATAAAGAAAGCTTTTGCTCTGCAATAAAGTAAGAGACTTTGATCCCAGATCATCCTCTTAGGCCTTCCAGCTGAAATCAGCGGAGAAACTATGTGGAGTTATTGTTCGCACTTGCTGCACTTCTGATTCAGAAAGGGCTGATTTATTAGCTTGTCAAGGGAAGCATTGTTCAGGAAGGCAATCAAAAAGCACTTACCTAGCTAAACTAAAATTACTGCCTTTTCAGTGGCTAATTTGTATAACTCCCATGGAGGAACTTGGGTAGTGTTTGATGAGGCATAAAATGATGATTAATGAATTTATTGGCCTGCTGCTCATCAAATAGGAGTAGTATATCTTTCCTCTATTGGGCGTTGGATCTAATGCTACATGTCTGTGTAGAGCAAGTCCAATATGATCTCCTTTTTAGCCCCCTTTTAACCCCCATGACCTGAAGAATATCACCGTGTAACAGAGGCAACATCAGGGGACTGCAAAGACAAAGAGCCCGTTTGATAAAATGGTAAATGAGAAACGCGAAGAAAGTTGCTGCAGGGACAGATCTGCTCAGTTTTCGGCTTTCAATCACTTTGACTACTGAAGTGGGAAGAATGTAGAAACTAGATAAGGTGTGAGAAACAAAAAGAAAATGACAAACCAATTTTAACTTTCATAAAGGATCCAGGCAAACAACTTCATTGCTACTTGAAAGAACGAATGAGTGCGGGCAGTGCTGAGATTCCCGAGCAATCAGGCATGCTGCAGCACCTCACCACCCAGCCATGCAGGGAGAGACAGGGAATATACCTCCAAACTGGCCATATCCAGGGCCAGCATGTAACCTCCTTCATACTCTGATCAGATTTGGTACAACCATTTTGAGTCCATACATTTTATTTCCTTTTTCCTCCTCCAAAGCAGCTTTCTCCTCTGCTCAGTGTTTAATGCTTTAATCACTGTTTTGGAGCTAAGTCTTCTGAGATGAATTACATACTTTTTCTCTTTTAAAAGCCCATACTAAATTACTTGTGATTCAGTGCCCATCTGGATATACATGTGACCTACAGAATATCTTAGGCACTACACATTGCTGCTTTGAACAGGTTAAGACCCCCAGAAGATCAGAAAGGTTGCTGACATTCTCAAAAACTTGTTAAAATAATTTTCCCTAAGATTTGGAGTCAGAGATCTTCCCAGGGTTGAATCAATTTAGCTCTTAGCTTCCATGCACAGTTCCCCATTCCCACAGCTTTGAAGCTTGTTGAGAGATCTGCAGCTTGCACATCTCCCAGTGAAGATGCACATGCCTTAGCTGGAGCCTGCTGCCAAAAAGGCAGCATATGTCATTACCTTTTGGGGTTTCACAGAAGTACCCTCAGGCCTGTGTGTCAGCAGCCCACTGTGCTGAAGACTGAGAAGGTGCAAGAACATTTTGCAGAACTACTGATGTGATCAACGCTTGCTAGATGATGAGATGTTTCAGGCTCCAATAAAGCTTGGAGGAGCAGGACATGGTAACATGGAGGTGCCTGGCAATCCCAACAGACTCAGTAACATGGAGGTGCCTGGCAATCCCAACAGACTCGGTAACATGGAGGTGCCTGGCAATCCCAACAGACTCTCTTCCCTCTCTGCACCTTCCCTTTGTGCCTCTGCACGCAAAGCCAGAGCGCAGCCTGCTCTGCACTCCTTCAGAGGGGAGTCAAGAACTGAAAGCAGGCTGTAGGTGAAGTAGTGTGAAACTCCTTCCCTTTGCTCTCTCGTGTTACCATGCAGTCCCTTCTGTATTTTTTCCTTTCCATGACCTGGTCTTTTCTGGGCTGTATTAGATGATGTCTGTTTCTGCAAAGTTGCTTGGGAATTGACTAAGGCAACTCTAGATGTCAGCCCAGAAAGGCAGGAGAATTGCTCTCCTTAATTTTAAGGGACCTTAACTCACATTTTCTGAGAAATGCTCAAACTTGTCTGTTCTATATTAGATAATAATTGTGATTTCAAACATTCTTGTTTGCAAAATACAAGGTATGTAACATAGTAAGAATTCTTCATTTTTCAGATCTGTTTAGAAATAGTTTCTGGAATGGTAAAAGGAATATACTCCTGACCAATTTTTCAGTTCATCAAAACAAAACTTTCCTGAGACGACACAGTGGATTCCTTGACAAAAGAAATAAGGCACCCACCTTATGTTTGCGAGATCAGAAAACATTTATTTCAATTATACCAACTGGTATTTGTCTGAGACACTTTTAGCTGAAATGATCCTCAGGAAAATAATGTTTATAAACATCCCCGAACAAATAGCACTCTCCTGACACAAGCCAACCATCAATGTACCTCTCAACAAGTTTTATCTACAAGTCCTTGACCTGTGACTGCTTTTACAAAGGCTCTCTGTTCATTAGCAATTTAAGGTCACTTTAAGTACTTGTGTCATGAACATATAACACAGCTGTAAAATATATGTATTAAATATCAGCTCCATTAATATATTAATATAGGGCTTTATTTTCCTCCACTTGGCTCCCCAAAGCAACATGATCTTACACATCGATGAAAAAACCCATAGTTATATTTGCATAATTACAGCAATATTGTAAGTCTTTAGTGCAATAGACCTAAGAGGCTGATTTATGATTAAATATGTATGGCTAAAAGTTACCATGCTGGGTAGTGTGCATAGCATTAGACAATGACAGTTTTGGGACATAATTGCTTTAATGTGGGCAATTAAGACTAAGTGCATGTGATTTTAGTGTCTGCCCTACATTCCTCTGAATGATTACAATGATCAATACACATGATTTGTAAGTCGCTTCCTATTGATCGAATGGTAAAATGTTTGACCTTCCTTTGAGGAAGTAATTTGCTAAATTATGACACCACGTAAAGTCTTTCTTGGTTCAGAGGTGAGGGGTAATGGTCCTCAGAATTAGAAAAAAATAAAACCCTTTTTCTTCCTTTTCCTGAAAGTCAGTCTCTGTAATGTCTCCACCAATTTGCTGACCTCACCTGTGGAGGGAGGAGTCTGGCACATTCGTCTTTGAAACTAGGGAAAAAAAAGGAAAAAAAATTAACTGCAAGCTCAGTCCATCTTTGCAAGAAATCTTCTTCATGAACTTTATCTGTTTACTTTATGCCAAATCATGAGGAAGTTTTTGACCACAAGATCTCTGTTGTTTGCAAGCAGCAGGAGAAAAATGTGCAGCAGCAAAGTTGGGGAAGCAGAGCACACCGTGAGTGCTGTGAGCAGCTGGGACACGTGGCAGGGCTTCCTGGGCTGCCTGCCAGACTTAATTTAGCTTTGCATGCACAGTACCAAATAGCCTTCACTATATCACATTAGCAGGTAGGAAATGCAAACCAACCAAGTGTTCATGAAAACACATTAGTCGATGAACAGTAACTTAGTTATAGCTGAGGACCTCCCTTCCATGCCTTCCTAAATGTACGATTGCGAATTAAATCAAAATTAATAGATACCAATGGGCTAAGATGTACCCTGTTCCAGGGGTTCACAGAATCACAGAATCAACTAGGTTTGAACAGACCTTGGAGATCATGGAGTCCAACCTATGACCTAACACCACCTAGTCAACCACACCACGGTGCAAAGTGCCACATCCAGTCTTTTTGTAAAAACCTCCAGGGATGGTGACTCTGCCACCTCCCTGAGCAGACCATTCCAGTGCCCAACCACTCATTCTGCAAAGAATTTCTTCCTAATGTCCAGCCTAAACCTCCCCTGGAGCAGCTTAAGACTGTGTCCTCTTGTCCTGTTGCTGGTTTCCTGGGAGAAGAGGTCGGCCCCCTCCTGTCAGGGAGTTGTACAGAGTGATTTGGTGTCCCCCGAACCTCCTTTTATCCAGGCTAAACACCCCCAGCTCCCTCAGTCGCTCCTCACAGGAGTTGTGTTCTAGACCTTTCACCAGCCTTGTTGCCCTTCTGGATGTGTTTGAACATCTCAACATCCTTCCTAAATTGAGGGGCCCAGAACTGGAAACAGCACTCAAGGTACAGTGCCAAGCACAGGGGCACAATCACTGTCCTGATCCTGCTGGCCACATTATTCCTGCCACAGGCCAGGATACCACTGGCCTTCTTGGCCACGGGGACACCCTGATGGTTCAGTCTGCTGTCTAGTCTCCATATGCCATCTAAGAGAAAGCCTTCCCAACATAATCCACTCTTCCTGCACTAACACTCCAGCATCAACACACTGCCCTCACCATGGCCAGAACACTCCAGCCACCTGTGCAAAGTTGCAGTTGCCTGTGCAGATCAGGCTTCAAACTTCAGTTCTTCTCCACCTTACCCAGAACTGGGGCACCCCCAACCTCCCATGCTGTGCTCAGCCTCCCCCTTCCCAGTGCCTCGCACCCCAGCCTAGGTGAGGAAAGTAGCTGGAACACAGCAGATCCTTGTGTGCAGTGTGCTCACTTCCACACTGCTGGCAAAGGCAGTATAATGGAATAGAAGGACAGAGACACTTAAAAATTATGATATGGAAGACGGAAGATGAAACATACCACAAATCATGTAGCTAGCAAGAAACATCCTATTTACTGGCTCTTGTGCCAGGCACACACAGTGTTACACAATGTCCCACTCTTAAACCCTTTTTGTAAGGAGAAGAGAGCATCAAAGAATTCATAAATTCCCAAAACAGCAGTACTGAACAATGAATTAAACTACAAAGCAGTTGGAATTCATGGTTAGAAAAAATTCAGTCAGACAAAGGGCTGACTTGTTGGGAAACTGAAGGTAAATCTGCTCACCAGACCTAAGGGGACAGCCCCTCCTGGAGCTCACCAGCCACTGCTGAAGCATCCTGGGAAAAATTCCTTTTCTTTCTAGCCAGAGATAATGCTTGGACACCAGTTACAGACAGACTTCCTGGGATGAACAGGACTGCTCTGAAAGTCCACCCTTCCCCACCCCTAACTCTATGCCAGTCCTATGACAGGAGTGAAGTGTACAGCTCCAAACCAAAATCATCTTGTATCTAGAACATTCCTTTTGGTTTTCTTCTAGGTCCTTAATGACCCTCACAGAGGCTTCAGGTTCCCCAGATGTTTAAATTTTGAGAAAACTTACAGACCAAAGTTGTAACACTACACAGCATACTACAGTCACTCTTTGGTGCAACTAAAAAACTTAAACATAAGACACAACCATGGATAAATACTAAATAAATAGTTTTACACCTAAATTTCTATTTTCTTATTCATGGTATCATTTCCTTGACAGTAATCCATTCTCAACTGGTTCCCACACAACGAGTGCACAAGCATTTGGGTCCCATTTCTGGATGACCCAAGTTGAGCTAGCTGGTGATTATCACTGGGTAAGAGGACAAGATGGAAAACTGGTGGTGGCAGTACTAATCAACTGTTAAACATGAGAAGCCCAGGCAGGGTACTTTGGTGCTGAGAAAGCTGTTTATGCTCCATTTTGGAAATCTTCCCAGCACAATGTATTCAGATAGATGTGTCTCCATTACTTTTCATTTAAACTAATTCTTCTTTGGCAATCTCCTTTTTTTATTTTTTTTTCCAATCAGATTAGTGGATTTACCCTGTATTTGAATTACACGTTACCATTCTCATTCTAAAAATGTGCAGAGACTGAGATATCCATCGTCTCATTAGAGGCTCCTTGAGGAACCAACATGAGAAGGTGAAAGCTGCAGACCAAGGCACAGGAAGTGTGTAAGTTAGCACCCCTACTCAAACCATCAAGATAAATCTGTTGGAGGAGGACAAGACAGAGAGGGACAGAAGTGCATCTTCGACAAGCACAGCTGCAGTTGAGCTGTAGATTGGCACAGGGGCTGCAGAAGGCACAAGGGTGGTGCCCAGGCTGGCCAGAGCCCAGCACTCTGGGACCAGTAACAGCCTGTGAAAAGCAATGGCCAAAGAGACTTGGGGGGGGACTCCTGCCACGGGCACAAGGCCGTCAGAAGGCTGGCAGCCCCCAGCACTGGCCAGGGCCTGGGCTGAACAGGAACCACAACCCACAAAGCAGCTTACACTGCCATTGTGTAGTGGATAAACCTGTGGATAATTGCACACAGGGTACCAAGGTGCTGGCTGCCAGCACAGCTGGGCACCCCAGCAGCAGAGAGAGCCTGAGGTTCACTGTGGGAGGTTTCACTCCCTGCCACTGAGCCCCATCAGTGGCAAAGCCAGGAGAACTCCACAATATGGAACATAATGGGACAGCAAGAGATGTTTGTGTTGTGGTCTTACCCAGGATGGGGGGACAGGAGGTGAAAACGGACTAATTAGTCACACTGCCTTTTTTAATTGTTCTTCAGTAGGAAAAACTGGGACTCACACACCTCAGTAATACAGTTTACTCCAATTTTTATCTTAAAAATTTTTGTCTTTTGTTTTTAAACACATAGTGCAGTGGAAATCCTGACCTTCAACTGGGAATCAAGCCATTGGATATTCTTTGCTCTAACTCTTCAGCTACTGAGGTCAGATGTCAAGATTCAAAGCTTAAAAGATAAGAGCTGCTGCCACAGTTTTCTCTGAATCTTTTTCTCTGAACCTGAGGATATGTTCCCAGGTTTTGTTTGGCCTAAATCTCCAGACATTGAATACGCACCATTTTCTCATGGGCCTACTACATATATTCCAACCTGGAAGAGGCACCTGCATCTGAGCTGGCACATGGCATGGATTCAGTCACCTGAAAAGAGGCCTCTGTGGCATCTCAGATTCCTCATGGACATCCAAGCTATGCCCATAGGACACAGGATCTCTGAAAGGCCTGCCCTGGGCCAGTAGGGAGGCCAGGGAGGTGCTGTAGGGCACTTTAAATAAAAGAAAAAGGTGTGAGTGAGTGAATCTCAGCCCTAAACACTTTTACAGTCCCTAGCAAGAAAAGGCACTTTACAACATGATTAATTTCCTCCCAAAATCAATGTCTAAAACAAATCAGAGGAGTGACAGACTGAAAGTGCTGATCTTGCTCTACTGCCTGTGAGGAGAGCCCAGGGGGACTAAAGCAGGTTCCTGTGCTCTGGACATTTAAAGCCAAGTGAGAGGACTTCCCCCAAAGCTACATACAGATGTGCCTCTCCCTACCAGTTACCTGTCTTCAGAATTATAAAATTGACTTCAGTGATCTGAATCTAACAAAACCCAGATCTATCTACTGTAAAATATATACACATGAATTCTTCCCAGTTCTAGAAAAATGTTAATGAATACTAGAAAAACAATCACTTGTGAAAATCCTTACAGTCCAACTATCTATCTGTAAGACATGAATTTAAATGCCACCACAATACACAATTAAATTGTATAGTGGTTGCTAAAATTAATGAACAGCTCTTACTCAAAATTCTTACTTACATTGCAACTTTACACATGAACACTTTTCTTGCTATTCCATTGAAATATTTATGGAATAAGATAAAAATCCATGACCCTTACTCAGGAATGCTCATAATCACATACTTAGCTTTAAACATAGAGCCACTGAACTTGATGAGACTTCAACACACAATTAAGGTGCATAGTTCAGCCAGGAAAGGCTCCTCACATCACACTTTATGCAGGAGAATCAGGTTCAAAAATCTGTTTCTTTAAGGTGTGAAATAGCATCAAATATATGATTAATTAAATGACTACATTAAAACTAGCTTTTGCACAACTAAATTACTACATAAGATGAGAAAAGAAAAAGGGAAATATTAAAATGGGTCAATATAGGAATGGAACAAGAAACTTTAAAAGCAAAATTAGTAGCAGGATTTGTGGTATTCTGCAAGTTCAAAATGTAACTGACACATTTCTTTGTTGCTGTTAATTTTGTTTTGCCTTCATATTAACTGCATCTCTTTGATGAATATTTTTAAAAATAAAATAATGGTTATCACTCAGGCTGCTTTGAAGTACTTCTGAGTTGAACGACTGGTAGCATTTATTGATTTCATAGTGTGACACTAGAAGTTTTGATATGGGATTTTAAAAAATGATATTTGAAGTTAAAAGAAGACATCTTGATTAAAGCCAGAACAAATTGTTTGGCTGAGATTCAAACTCTGGTTCACATGCCTTTCCAAGTTTGTAGATTCACTTGTTTGCTAGGAAAAGCCCATATGCTTTCAATGGATGAGTTCAAAATTCATGCCACGGAAAGGCAGGAAACTGCTTCAAAGTTGGGAACCAATGGACCAGCTTAAACTAATGTAAAAATATATTCACAGACATTAGATATAAGAATGAGGTAGAAAGGACTTGTGTTTAAGGGGTTCAGTTCTGAGACACAGACAGCATGACCTTGAAACAAATCCTGTAGTCTTCTGGGCATCCGTTGGCCATGTGCAAACCACTGATAACATCATTCTCATCTTCTGTGCAGGAAGCTGTGAGGATGAACACCAGCACTGTGGTGCTGTAAGTCATGGCTGGCTGGGGATGATCTCTTGGGTTATCACTTTAAGTCTCAGTGAGACTACGATGAATGCTACTGATCTGGTGGGTGCAATCACTCACTGCCAGCAGCCTGGGTAGTTCTAGTTCAAAAGGTACCTCAGACTCCACCACACAGGGCACTGAGTCAGTGCTGGCCACTTCTACTGAGATACCTGATGTGCTTGTGGCTTCTCCAGGTGAGGGGGGAACATTTAAAAAAGGACTGGCGCATACTTGAGGGTGCTCAGTACTTAAAAATGAGCAGAGCCCTGCAGCTGTCTCCTCTTGTACAGTCCAGTACACTGGGTATTGTTCTGTGTGGCTTAAAGAAACAAGAATGGAACTAGTTCTTCAGGATGGACCAAAAGCACTAAATCTTTACAGAGATCATCTGTAAGCGGCTCAAAAGCCACTTGGGTCCTCTTTCTTTAAATAACTGACCTAAAGCACCTGCTCATACAGCAGTTTCTGCATCTTGGGAAATGATAATCACTTTTTTCCTTGACCTTCTTCCATTGCTGGTAACATGAGGGATGAGACTGACTTTTAAAGGAAAAATTCACTAGTGTTATTTGGGAGGGTCATGAAGAAAAAAAAAGTTTTGCAATGGAAAATGTAGTAAGTCAGCAGCAGGCTACTGACCGAGTTGTTAAACTCAGGGGGAAAAAAACTGTTAGGTGAGCTGGTTAATATCAAGGCTCACCACTCACTTCTGCATACTACAGACCATGTCAAAAGCTTTCCAGTAATCAGTAGAGCTTAAGAAAAGTCTCTGATTAACTTTTCTTTCATCTTTCTCTTTTCCATCTGGTGTTAAAGATCAAACCTTCAGTTCCTCTACTCTTTTAAGCCTTGCCTGTTTGACAGAAAACTTCTCATCCATCTTAAATCTAGTGTGGGCTAGAATGTCTTTCAGCAGTGGCTAGAGGGTAGATATATTATCAGATAGTAACCATATTGCTCCCTTTCCTTTTACTTTAGCTCTGTATTTGTTATTATAGGATATATCTGGGGTTTGTGAGTGTTCAGCCTCTATCCCTCTACTGCAGGATAGTGCTGTGCTGCTAATGCTTTCCAAATCACTGCACTATTTCTTTCCAGTTTAGCAATGTGCTATCTGTGCTTTGCATAACTTCTTCCAGTTTTACCAGCAGCCCAGAACACTTGTCTCCTAGGACTTGCAGCACCTGTACTCTTAAAGACACTATGATGGGGAATGATGGAGATTTGAGTGCTGGGGCTGTAACTGTTTCAAACTGCACCACTACTGATTGTCTGCTGGGTAAAAGCAGTATCTTCCCCTTCAACAGAGACTGCAGGAGGACAGGGCTGCTCAGCCACCCCTTTGAAATAACTGTCTTCTTGGTGGGATATGGGTAAAGATGGCTGGAACCACTGGGATTGGCTTATACTTGCCATGGCACCTTCCATGGCACTCTTAGAGGTATTTCTTAGTACCAGGAAAAAAGAAGTTCCAAGTATTTGCTATGTGACTTACCCAAAAAAAGAAAAAGAGGTCACACCTCCTCAACACACTGGGGAACATCCAGGGCTACCAGTTAATAATATAGAGTACTTGGATAATGGTGAATAGAAGACCATCAAGATAATTACATTTCTCATTATTTCAAAATCAGGCATCTTTTCAGGAAAAGAAATTCCATTTTCTTCCTGGCTCTACCACCTAACATCACTTGTAAGCTATGACTTCATAGTCCATGCGAATTATCAAATCCACTTGAAGCATATTTTTCAGGCTAGTTATTGTACCAGACATCCATAAAATGTCTTAATGACTTTGCCGAGGGAGGCAAAACACTTGAAAATGAAAGACGCTAAAAGATGTGGGAAAAAAAGAGGAAAGCTGCCTCAGGTAATTTATACTGGGGTGGTGATGGCTACTTTATAAAACAGCAAACCTGTGAAGGCCAAGTCATTTTTAGAGGCCAGTGCAGCCAGCAGTAGCCAATCTGCAGACACTTGAAATGCACAATATCAGGGCATCTACTTCTGATTAGCTCTACACTCGTCCTGTGAACTGAATTAACATAATAGGTGTAGCCCAGAAAAGCATTTTCTGCTGTGCTTTAAACAAAGGGAACACATGCAGTTTGTGTGCCATCAGATCTCTCCATGATGTAAACCACTGAGTAGCAACTGGCAATAATCAAGAATTTTTCTTCAGTGGTGCCAAAATTACACACTTTTTCTGTCATACCTATAATGGGATTTATTAAGTATCTGTGCTCCATAGGCATGAGACACCATTGGGTCAGAAGCTTTTTCATTCAACCTACCATCTCTCTCAACCCCCCATGCCTTCATAAATCAGAGGGATGTAAATATGTTCTGCAAAACAGTCTCAAATCTTAAACTTACAGAAGAAGTAATCAGACTGAACTCAAATCCTGCCTGTCTGTAAGAAAAGTTAAATGGGATCTTTGGGGGAAAACCAGTATGATGCCATATGTTTGCAGATCCTTCTGCCTTGCTTTTCTGAGCCTAAAGAATTGGGTGCTATTGCAGTGGTGTGAGTAATATCTTCCAGCTAGGAAGAGTATAAGAAAGCACCTTTGGAAACAACTGGTTCTGTATTTGAACCAACACAGCTCTTGCCTGATGCTGATCAGTACCTAATATATCAGGAGATATGCAAAAGCATGTTATGAGGCAGATGTAAGCAGCTTGCTTTCATATCCTGCTCCCCAGTAGTTAGAGACTGATTTACATCATAGAACACGTGGTTCAATATCCTTTTCACTATGTGTTGTATTATATATAACATTAGGTATTTCTGATTTCAATATAAACATCTAAATCTGAATTCTAAATCTCGGTCTGAACAATTTGCTGTGGCAGACAGGCCCACAGTTAAATCACATGTTGTGTAAAAAAAGCATTTCCATTTATCAGTGCTGAATTTCATACCTTTAACTATCAATTTAGGTGACATTGGAATTCACTTAAAACATTTCTTCCCAGTGTAATAGATTCTATATGTGAAGTTCATGCTCATCTGGCAATCAATTGTATTTACTCTTATAAACACAAATAATCTGCAGTACCACGCTACAGTTCCTACAGCTCATGTTAATGTGGATGCAAGGATTAATATTAATGAGGACTGAGAGATGGGTGAAAATAATAATAAATGCAAACATTCTGGTTAAATAGGAGCAGGCTGAAAAACAATAAACCAGCTTTGGAAAGGAGCAACTCCTTTCAATTTTCATTGGCTCATATCATTAAATTAGGGGCATGACTCATCCATCACTACAATATTTCAGATTTAAAGCAGCACAACTTTGATTGCAGGACAGTTCTACTTATAGAAAAGCCAAAGGGGTATATTTGTGGGACAGATTTCTCATTTTTAAAAATTTCTTTGTTCTACGTTACATGCAGATTACAGAAATGTTTTATGTTACACAGTTTGCCAGACTGTATATTATTTGCTGAAGGGAACTAACTGTGAAATTAAATGAGCTGTTCTGAAGTGACAGTGTGCACAGGGTTCTGCATAAATGCTTAGAGAATACACTACCTTTCCATACTAATTTTAATTCTCTAGATAATATTTGCTTGGCAAATTGTGTCTTTAAAATGTATATTTATCATCTCAGGAAAATGACATGACAGCACATACCTCCTCTTTTGGTCATAGGGTAAGTACTCATTTTGATAAATCTAAATTTCCTGTAACTGGTTAGCATAGTAGTCAACATATTTGTGTCGCAAAAGTGTTTTCAAGATTAATTTCTAAATAGTTTGCACTTCTGTGATGTGTGCAGTCCACATAGTTATTATAACTTATTTCACACATTATAACTTATTTTACACAATACTCTTTCCCCCAATCATACAAAGCTTGAATTCTTTGGTTGTTTTTTTTTGTATTCTTGTTTTAAAATTTCTAAATTATAGTTTAAGTCTAGGGAAAATCCACTTCATTCGCAGCTCTCTAAAAGCATGGAAAGATGTCAGGCTTTCCAGAGCTGCTGTTGATAGCAGCAAAACCAACACAATCTGGGCAGAATCATCATCATCATAAATAAAAGAGTAATGTTTTGATTTTGTGCTATAAATAATGAAATAAGCACCTGATTTTTATCCAAAAAATTAAGAGGCGTAATTAATTCAGACATGCTTCAGGGTAATTCTAACATGCACTCTTTGTTCTCATGTTTTATGTTCTGTTTGACTCGGTTGCTAGGATGTTACTGCAAAATAACACATATTGGGCTCGGTATTGCCGAGTGCTGCGGGCGTGACACGGGATCACTCTGTGAACTTCATTTCTCCTCCTGAACCCGACAATTGTGCCAAGCTTGGTGTGATCCCAGCCTCCCACCCCAACATCCTGTTACTAGGTGGATTGATGGAATGAATGAATGAGTGAATGGGAGACTCCTGCATGCCTGGAGGGAGAGCAGAGGCGCGGGATCCCTGCACGGCGCACAGGCAGCACGGCTGTCCCCAGCCCAGGACAGGGACACAGCTCTCGGGGACACCTCAGCAGGAAGCAAATGATGCCTACACTTCTCAGAGGGTGAAGGAAAAGCAGCTGGAGCTGAGGTTGAAGGACCAGGGAAATCTCACCAATACCCTGAAGCTTTTGTAAAGGTCTACCCTTTGGAGAAGATGCTATGATACAGCCAAGAGCAGGATGAGTGGCCTGGAGTGAGAAAGTTGCTCAACCAACTTCAGTCCTTTCTGAAATATAAATACTCCACTGTCCTGGAAGAGAGCAGTTCTGCTCCAAGAACTCTGTTTCCTAAAAGCTTCATATTCCCTCCACCATATGGATGACATCTTTAGGTCAGTAGGAGTAGGTAAATCTCCAATTTCAGCCAACAAATTTCATTCATCTTTTCCTTTCCTGTTTGCCAAGTGAAGATCCATTATTTTATCAACTTGTACTTCTTTGCTAGCATTCATGAAGCTGATGAATCAGTTGCAATCTATTTTGACTCATGCTTACTGGCAACTGCAGACCAAGTCCTGAGGAGCAGGAGGGATATGAAGCCTCCTACAGTCTCCGCAATTACAGATCTCTTAGCTGATGAGTTAGGAGGGAAAAAAAATCTGTCACACACAGACAGTTCTTTTGTGGCTCTTAAAACTAATTGTACCAGGTCAGATCCACACAGGCAAAAACAAACTATAAAAGTGTCTGATTTTAACAGTGTATCAAGAAAACTACTCTTAATGTAATAGTCCCACTCCCAAAGCCCGTATGAAGCAAATTAAGTGCAGAAAATCTACATAACTGATTATATTAGATGGTTTATCCTAATCTCAAAGTGCATCAGGTAGGAAACAGACACAATTTGTATGATAAAATTATCAGTAAAGTTTAATCTCTTATACATGCACACACACACACGCACAGATTCATCCTAGGATTGGTCTGCACGAGAGCAAACAAAAGCAGCCAGGGCTTCCAGGGCAAAGCTTTGGCCATCAGATGCAGCTGCAGCTTGTTTTGTCCATGAGAGAAAACCCAAGCACTCAGGAGGCACTTGACCTGAATACTGCAGGTTAGAGCACTTCAGCTCAGTCCACAGCCCCTGAAAATACCACCATGCACCACTATCAAATCAGTCACAGAGTTTACTCCTCACTACATACCTGGAATAGCATCCCCACAAGTCCTGTCACAGGAAGACCAAACCCCTCTTAGAGCACGTGCACAGCACCCTGCTGTTCTGAGCAACTCTCTTTACCTTACCTTTGTCTCACCATCTTTACTTTTAGAGTAACTTTCAGGGCCAGAAAAGCTGAAAGCAGTGCCTTGCACAGATGGCCATGCTCAGGTCTCTCTGGTAGCTTTGCCCCTGCAGGGTGGCTAAACTGATCAAGCCAGTCCCTCATGCACCATGTGGAGCTCACCTCTGTGCAGTGGGAATTAATAATAAAGGGGCCTTATGTCAAAATTTGGATATATTTCTTCTAAACATACCATTTCTCTATTCCTCCTTACCTTATTAAATCTACTTTCCATACAGAGCTCAAGCCAATTGCAAGGAGTCCAATCTAAAATTTAACCAGTCATTGCTGTGTCTGGGAAAGATGCTCTTTTCTATGATTGCTCCAGTTCAATCTCATGTCTCATTCATTCAGTCTAGTTTCCCTCTGACCCATGTTTTGTGTGTCATTCCAGTTTCTCTCTGCATACAGAAAGTACCCTGGCATGGAGGCTCTGCTCCCCAGGAATGCCCATGGAGGGTGTGTTGTCTTCCCATGACCATGCCTTTGCAGCTCTGGGAAAGTGGGCACAGTAAGATACCCTCTGCCAACATCCTGGGAGCCAACCCCCCAAAAACGTGCCACTGAGTCTCAGATTTATCCCCCGGGCATTGCCCTAAACTCAGTCTCCCAGTTTAAGGATAAAACTTTTCACTCAAAGAAATTAATCTACTACTTCAACCTAACTTTTCCTTGATTGGGTTGAAAGGTTAAGTGGGAACTGACCAGAAGTTTAACCTGAGAGACTTATTATGTACTGAAAAGTACCTATTATATTTCCTTTTAGATATCATGTAAGAGAGACTGCATTTGCTGAAGTCACCTCCTTCCTTCTCTCTGCTGTCAGCCAATATTCTGAGCAGTCCAGTAATGCTTTAGCCAAAACACAGTCTTTAAATTTTAAGCCATATTTTTTCTTCGTACTCTACTTTCCATTTTGAAATGACAATATAAACCTCTTTCATGTAGCTGAAACATACCCTTTTGTCTCTATACTTAACTCACCCAAATTATACCTGAATACTTGCAAAGAACTTTAGGAAGAATGGTCTATTCTAAGACTTGCAGGAAATAAATATTGTGAAATATGTTTTTCATTCCCTTTGTTCTGAAGTTTTATGACTAAATGCTGTGCTGGTAACAGAGGTTTATCAGGAATGCCTGACTTGTCCAGATCTTGAACTCTAATAAAATAATTCAACAGAGCTAGAAAAGAAAAGGGGGGAAAGGGGTAGAAAAGGGAAAAAAAAAAAAAAGTAAGAAAGAGTAAGCCAACTACAATACATGAAAAGTCTAATTGTTACTTGTAACATACGGTCAGTGTTTCCATCACAGCTGTAATATAAAAAAAGCTGATGTTGAGATGGTAACATCTGTTGTGTATCCTATGATTTCTATATTCCTGTTCACACTAGCTAAGGCTCTGGCCTTAATTATTTAGGCTTGGATCCTACTGGTTTTGCTTTTTTTTTTTTTCTCTAAAGACAGATGCACTTATTGAAAAATACATCTTGCAGAGTTGATTGACATGGACAAATAAGGTCCCTAAGACTGCTACTAGAGAACACAGTCCTTGGTTCCTATTTTAGAAAATACACTGAAAGACGTAATTTGCAGTTGAAATTCTGTAGGTTATTTCTGATAATATGATACTGAGTCATTAATTATAACAGTTTCCAACAAAATCTAGAATGATGGAAGTCTAATGCAACCTGGAGCTTTATTTAAAGAACACTCTGTCAGTGGCCAAGCACGTCGAAGCCCTCCCTGCATGCTCTACTGGCAGGAGCATTCCCAAAGGACACAGTACTCACTTCTGAAATTTCAACATAAGAGAGGCAGGAATAATTTGAAAGCAGCTCAAAAAATAATACCGCAGGCAACTAGGCTGTACGTAAATAAATATTTAGCATAAGCAGATTCAATTGCAGTAATAATAAATTAACTAAATTGAAAACTGAACTCCCAAGATCTTCTGTGTGGATAAAAAAATGCCATGCCCTGAACACCTAATGCACTTCCTTCTTTTCCTTGTTGACAGGAAGTAGCTAACAATTAGGAGGTGTTTGTCCAGCCTGTCTGCTTATAGGTGCCCCACCTGAAAAGGTGCTTGCCCCATCCTCCATCTGCTCACCACTTCCCTCTGCTGCAAGTTGCTATCCCTTCTCATCTGCTTGCTCAGCTGCTCACATAATTTCTCCTCACCTCATTTCAGCCACAAGGAACCACATTAATAAGGATCTAGTACTGGCACTGTTAAAGTAACCTGCCTTGCTCCAACTGAAAGAGGTCAAGGCAGAAGACAAAATGTTAGACATGACAAGAACTTGGGGAGGGGGTGAGGGAGCATGCACAGGACAGCAGCTAAAGACCATGTGTGCACACACTGATTAGAAACAAAGAGATATATAGCTTAGGGTACGTAAACAAATTTTTCCCATTGTCCTTAGCAGTGCAGAAATGAAAAAGACTGAATATATGGGTCACTGAACACTCATAAAACTGTTTACATATGGTAATTTGGAAAATGTATCAAGCCTGGGTACCCATCTTAAAATGAAACAAAACAATATCTTTGCTATCCCTAACTGACCTGTTTTTCTTACATAGTGAACTGTTACTGGAACAATGTCTTTCAGTGCATCCATTCTGCAAATAATCCTGCATCCACTTCTGAATTTCTAAACTGGTTGAATTGAATGCCAGCAGAACACCAGCCAAGAGTGCTACACATCATGAGGTCACTATATCATAAAAGTAACATGCAGTGGGGATAGATTGTGAAAGTAAAATTAATAGCTGGGCTGTGTTTTGGTTAATGTAACATTTTTACATCTGAAAAACTGGCAAAATTTAAACAATATGGATTTTATTTTTAGGGTTTTTTTTTTATTCCAAGTTTCAGTTGCTGAGAAAGTTGACCTGAAAAACTCCAAGTAATAAGAATATTTTCTTCTAAGATGCTACTGACATATCACAAATTGGTTTAGAAACCTGCTACCTTTTATATTGTATAGGACATCCAGGGCATTTTATGAACACACCTCTTAGAAACTTGGCAGAGGCTTTGAGAAGCAAACAGAACGTTACTTGGAAAACATTAATGACCTTTATAATATCTTGTGTTTGATCCCAAGATAAACTTTGGGCCGCATCCACCTTCAACTCCTCCAGTGCTGTTGGGAGAAGGGAGGCTTTTCTCAGGTGGGGGTGCCAGGTGGTCCAGGTGCACTTAGGGAGAAGGGCTGGCCTGCACCACCGTACTCCCAGGGCTAAGCTTTCAACAGCTGAGCAGGTGGTGCCAGGATGCACAACCCAAGGCTGGTGGGACTGTGCTGTGAGAGCTGCTGCAACCGAGGTGTCTCCTTCTGGGGTACGGCCACAAGTCTGATCATGTCTGACCTGGTGAACTCAAAACTCCAGGAAAGAAATGACAGTGTTGCCTTCTTGCCCAAAGATGAAGCTATATTTTGTATATTACAGACCCCATTTTGCATGGTTCACAAGGCCTAGGCATGGAAACAAAAACTCCAGCTATGTAGGAAAGTCTAGCAAGTCTATGGGAAAAAACCCCAAAACCTGTGAGACCACTCTGTACTTGTGGCTCAGGTGTACTGCAGCTAGACCAATCTTTAAAGAGAAAGAGATTGACCATAGCAGTTTCCTTATCATTTTCTGCCATCCAAAGCCCATGTATAAACAAGAAATCTGCCATGATGAATACATCTTAGACGGAATAAATGAATGAATAAAGAAATAAATTAATTAATCAATAAACCTTATCCAGTTCAGGTTGGCTCTTCATCCTTCTAGGCAAATGATCTGCTTGTGAGCTACACAAGTACTGTTCCAGCTCCCAAATTCCACCATGCAGTATCTCTTCAGTACTGTCCTACAGAAAGAGGGCGAAATGCTAGGGAAATTGGGGGGAAGCCATATGTTCGATTGCTTTTTTGCAACTCCTCTCTCAAGGATTTCAGTTCTTGCTGTAAAGTGGAGGAGTCTCGCCCATAAAGTTGGATGCACTGTTCACAATAGGTCATTGTCTCCTCATTACTCAAAGGCCTGTGTGCTGTCTCACATGCCTGATGCTCTTAGCTCAGGAGCTGCCTCTTACACTGTGTACTGTCTCCCACAGCTTTTAGTCAAAGATGTACTCCAGGAAAATTCACCTAAATTAACATAGGAGAAGCCACTTCAGAAATGTGTATGCACTGGATTTCCAAAATGACCTTACAGAAGTACAGAGCTGGTTTAAAGCAAACCTGTTTCATCTCTGCAAAGCACATCAGTGGATAGTAAGTCAGTGTATTTCCACTGCCACTTGGTGTCCCCAAACCTATTAGCAGCTTGCACAAGCTTGGCAGGACAGGTATAAGCTGGATGAATAAATGCGATCTGATGCTTATATTTTGTCGTGCCAAAAGACTGTGCTGACACCAGCTAATCTCAAAATGTGTGCCAGGCTCAGCCTACACCTCCTGCAGAGGTTGCTAACTGCAGGAGTTACACAATGCCTTTTCACTGTACAGTCTGTCCCCAGGTCTGCCAGGCCTCCAGAGGATGGGGAAACCCCTAAATGTCAGGAATGCCTGGGCTTTTGTGTTAAATGCCCAAGTAGAAGGGTCAGTCCTCCAGCACTTCTTTCTCATTTCCCATCTATACTGCAGACCTAGTCAGAAAGAGTTTTAGTATCTCTGGGACGTCTATGCATTTTATGACAGGGTTGACTGTGACTCGAAACCCCTAAGGTTCCCCTTTTCCAGGATCTGCATTTGCTCTCTGCACAGCTTCAAAACATTGCAGTGTCAGTGTCCTCAGTGCTCTGAACACCAGGGAGGCGTGCAGCAGGGCCAGCGCTCCCGCACTTAACAAGCATTTGGGCTCCAAATTCCACGACAAGTCTCACGTATCACACTTCCCTCAAGAATGTGAGCAGGCAAGTTGGCCAGACAGCTCTGGCATTTGGACATGGGTATGGCCTGATCGACAGCTGAGTGCAGTCAGAGAGACTCCTGTTCATCTCAGCCAGTTACAGAATGGGAGCCTGTGCAGCGCAGATTTAATGCCATCTTTGCAGAGATCATCCCTGCTGGTGTTAGCATTCATCACCCTCAGCGACTAATCATGCATTCTGTTAAACACCACTGAGAGTGCCTCTCATCCTGGTGAATTACTGAAGCTCCCCTGTATTGACTGATATTCTCCAGCCCCCCAACCTCCAAAACCAGCTGGAGCTACCTGGTGGCTGAGACAGGGAGACATTAGCAAGCCCCTTAGGCTCTCCCTCCTCCACTGAATTTCTAAAGGGCCGCACTGCCTTCCATTTGTCATCAGAGATGTGCACCTCTCTGTGTAAATGGAAGCACTAAGTAGTAGCCACTAAGGAAAAGAGAACTGGAGGGAAAAATTCCTTCTAGTGGGTTATTTTGTGTAGCTGGCAGGTTCACTCTGTATTTTCAGTCTGTCTTGACTTTGGTTCTAGTACTTCTCTCTCTCCTGCTCCTCCCCTATGTACAGTGACAGAAAAGCCTTAAAAAGTAATTTGTGACCATAAATGATCAGGAATCTTATGGGTAACATGCTTTTGTGAGTGGCTGGATTGCAAGTTGACTGTGCTCTTTTAGTACAGTAAACTGCAAAACAAAATCACAGGGGCTATAAGAGCCTATAGATTGTTTCCTATAAAGCAATATTTGTATTTTCTATAAGGAAATATTAATAATTTATAGCACTGCCATCTCTGAATGCTCTTGGATGACTTGTTACCTTGAACAATCTGGAAGGAGTAGTTTGGCAATAAGACAGATCAGTGGGGGCAATGTGGAACAGCACTTCAGCAAGAGGTGTTGCACTCATGATGCAAATGAGTCTCTTGACCTTGAGCTTCCCCAAGTGTGTGGTGTCACTGAGGGGTTCATGACAGTGTAACACTCCCCACACACAGCAGGGCTCAGATTTGGCTGAACAGAAATACTCCTTCCTATATATTCTTTAAGCACAGAAGCCTATCTTATAATTACGAAGAAAATGGCATTTTTAAGGCAGCCCTGGCTCCAAAATATGTTATTCTGAGAACACAATATGACTCAACAGAGCAGCATAAGACAGAGGTGACATGTGCAGGTAAGTTGTCAAAACAGGTGACAGATGGAGTTGTGCTAAAAAACAGTCAAGATATTTTCTTCTTAGCTTTTCTCCAACATTCATCTCCCACACAGTTTTAAAAATTTACCTTGAAGTGCCTCTACATAATCTAATGTGATGAAAGAGAGAGAACATGAGTGAAAGAACGAATTGCAGAGTTGTTACAGATAATATGCGACATATAGCAGATACCAGCACACAGCAAATAGCCTGTTTGCTGACAACCTATATTGCTTTGGAATAGTTTGGCACAAATTGCCTATACATGTATGATGTGTATTTTCTCCTTTTTCTTTCAGCTCAAGTGATTTGAAAGGCAAACTCCTCAATGATCAAGGAAAACAAAATAAATCAGTTCATTACAAAAGTATGAGATCTAGCACAAATCATCAGTGCATGTTTGCTTGTAGGACATACTGTTCTTCTGCCCTTTAAAAGGAAGTGACATGACCCCCTGCTTATTTGATTGACATGATTTTGATATATATATATATATATGTATTTCATGAATACACTGTACGACACTATTCCATTTCTAATACACACCATCAAAAAAAAGCATCAAAAGGATGCTTTTCTGCATTTCTCCATATCTGGAAAATAAATACTTTGAAATGGGATGTAACATAACCCAGGTTTGTTTGTAGTTGTAATAGACCATGATTTGTTCTGCAGAAGCACCTGATATTGTAACAAAATTCACTCAGAGCAGAGTTCAACTGGCATTAGGGAAGCAACTACCAGATCAAGGACCAAAACAATCCAAAATACTTAGGTTAGAGAAATTTAAAAGGTTTAACTAAAGCTCTGTTTCATCATGGATTTGTTTTATTTATTACTTTATTTATAACTACTAAAAGAAGATACTCAGCTCAGGATATTTATGCATTTATGATTTGCACCTAATACCATCTCTTGCATTTGCAAATTTGAAAGTGGGTACTGGAGAGGGTGGTATGTCCCTTTAAATAATCCAGCAGCTCTTTCCTGGTTCTCACAGTGTGCTGTATTTTGGGGATCTCAGTTACACACCATTAGTGACTACATTTAAGCCATTTGAAGCCTGTTTGCATATAAAGAAAAAGCAGCAACAAGGATGACATCCTAACTTAGAGGCATGGCAAAATGGAAAGTCTACTGCCAAAGCTGTAAATTTAGTGAGCAAAAGAAATTGACTTTGGAAAGAAGTGCTGCACCTCAAGGAAACAGCAATCCTTGACAATGAAAGAAACAAAGAGCCAAAAAAAGGGATTTCAGTTAAGTCTGTGTGCTCCTCTCCAGGTGGATGTGTATCTGTTCATCCTCATGCCACCCCATTTAATATAAACACTCAGTAACCATGCTAATACAAAACAGTCTAGGCAGGGTTTATGAGCTCATGCTCAATTTTATGCTGACCATGGCTTTCTGCACAGCGCTGTGGCAATCTGGCTGGCTTGGTCATGGAATCCTGGAACCATCCAGTCATTCCCCCTTCAATGAACAGTCAGAAAAGGCAAAATACTGTATGGTGTGATGAATCTTGTTTTAAGCACCCCCAGAAGGAACATTACGTAGGATTTTGCAGGTTGTGAAATATTACCTGTTCCCAAAGCCACTGGCAATAGTTGTTGTCAGTGAACTCTTGCCACTAAAAACAGAAGCAAGGGGGACAATACTGCAATGTAATTTCTGGTATGTGGCTCAATTATGGAAAATAACAATCATGGCAGAGAACCTGAGTGTGTGAGTGTGCAAAATGAAGCAATATCAGAGTAACTGCTGTGGGGTTGATATGATCCTGCTCCTGCACGCTTCCATGACAGAACCTAGGACTGATGCAAATCCAGGAAGCAGGAAGGAAAAGGCTGTGCAACATCTGCCAGGCTCCCATATGGCAAGTTCCAAACTCACTATTGCCTGATGACAGCATGCAGATTAGGGCATCAGTGTGGCTTGAACTGGAACTGATCTTTCACTGACTTTTGAATAACTCCATGGCATGGATTAAGACGGGTGTAAAATTCATCTTCACATCACTGTTGGTCCCTTGCCCATAAAAGTTATTCCAACCTCAAAAGCATTAAGGAAGGGTTTGAAAACACACATAAAGAATTGAAAGTATTTGGAGCTTTTCTTTATACAATCCACACTCAGCATAGTGTTAGATGCTTAATTCAGCTCTTTTGTAACTCTGGGTCCTTAATGTACATTGTATAAAGATGTATTTCAAGCCTTGGATAAGACTACCAATAGCATTTTTTAACTCTTGTAGCATTAAATCCATAGCTCTCAAACAATTCCTTCCATCTGTTCAGCTCAGAGCACTCATAAGGCCAGAGAAATGTTCACCACCTCACTTAGGGAAACCAAAGAGCAGAAAGGTGATTGGGAAACCAAGTCCCCTGACTCCCACACCATGTCTACAAAACCATTCCTTTTATGGACAGTCTGAGGTACTGACCCCAAACACTGATAATGTAAAAGCTATTTACATCTCATGTTACATCTACACTTTTAGTATGGCCAAGTACCCTGCAACACCCAACAGGGGCATGCAAAGCTTGTCTGCCATCGTGCATGTTCCCCTCAATCTTTCATTTAACCTTCCCTTGCCTGGGAGATTGATAACTGGTATTTGTGCCGCTCGCAGGGACTGGAGGTCCCCAGCGTTATGTCAACCAGAGACAGGCAAACTTGCTTGGCATCATTTGGTACTCAATGAAACTTTGTAAGTTGGAAACTTTCATTTGAACTAAAGCATAACTGCGTTTGTCTTCCCTTAAATAGGGGCTGATGGAGAGAGTAAATGGAGGGAGAAGCAGGGGAAAAGAAAAGCCAAGAAAGAACCTACCTAGTCTGCAGACCTGATGGTCCTGTTTGGGTGTTTTTTCAGGAGTCTCCTGTCAAGGCTTGCTGGTGTATGAGATCTGTTGAGTCTTACAGTAGTGATTTAAGGTGTTACTGTATCCCTTGCTCTCCCCACACTTCTGCTAAAGGTTATAGCCTACAAAGGAAGCTATTGGCAGAAAAGAATATTTTCCTCTATCTTGGCCATTCCAGTTGAAATTCTGGCCTATTAGTTAAAATATTTTGATGCAAGCCAAAGAAGGATGGACTAGAAGGACTGTGAAGGTCATCTAGTTTATGCTTCTGCCTATAGGCTGGATCAGTTGTTGCATCCCACATGACAGATTGTCTGACATTGTCTGAAACACACCCAGGATTGGAGATACTGCAGCCTACATGATCCATGAACCTAACGAAAATACTGAGAAGTACAAGGCCTGCAGCCGGCTTCCACAAATGCCCACTGGGGGTTTTTTGCTAGCAACTATAGCTTTTCAACCTCTTTCAACCAATTTCCTAGATTTCAGATGCAAATAGCATGTGAGATGATGTAAAAAGCCTTCCTAAAACACTTCAGGCCTACTCCTCTTGAGAAAGTCACCATATTTGCTATGCTACAGCCCAGTGACATGATCTTCCTTCCCAGAAGCCCAGTGACTATTCTAGTTTCTTACAGGAACTACAAGGAAATTTGTTAGGCCACTGACGTCCCACTTGCATTGCATTTTTTGCATTGGTCTGTCTAACTGCATCCCATTCCACTCCCAAACCATAAATGTTTGATCTTAAGGCTATTTTTCCTCCTTTTCCCAGCGTTTGAAGTGAAACATTTGTGATTTAGCTAAACTGGATTTTTACTATCCTTTCTCTCTTTTGTTCCCACAGGAACTCTTTGCACTTGTGCTCTTAATACTGTTCTTAAAGGATATCCTAGATCTGTTTGACTTTTTCCTTGGACAAGATTTCATGACCACACTGATGTTTACCTTCCTAAAACTTTACTTTTGAGGCTACATGAAAAAAAGGCAGTTCCTGTCCTTTGGCTACAACTCATGTATCTGTTCTAGTCCACGTCCTATACACAGAAAAAGTGATAGCATCCCTCAGTACCCGCCTAAATCATCCACTTCATTTATTTTTCAGTGACTGGCTAAGTGTCTTACTTCTGGGCTTGTAACAGAGCCTGTGCTCTAGAGGTGTTAACTGGTTGTTCATGTAGAACCTTATATCCTGGATCTTCCTAGTTGCCATTGCAAGCTCACAAGGCAACTGCATCCAGATTATTTTTCCCCCTGTAATTTTAACAGGTGTCTCACTCTCTCCAGCCCAGCCCTGAGAACAGCTGTGCACATCCTCAAGCCCCAACACATCCCATCTCCCCGTGCTCCTCCCCCTTGCTGGCTCTCTGGGTAACCTGGAGCAGCCACAAGCCACCGGGGCTCTCAGGGTGTGGGGAAGTGAGCCAGGGGACTCACCCCTTGCTCTAAAAAACACGGGGCTCTTTGAAACTAAATCTTCCTTGACAGAGTTTGGGCTGAATTAAAGGAGTGAGCTCTTGACAAGAGCCAGGATCCCCTCCAGAACTTTGTGCCTGTGTTTCAAAGGCACATGGCAAAAGCAGGGGGACGAGTGGGACTGGCAGAGCCTGGGTGTGCCCCTTTCCCAGGACATCCCTCCCCTATGAGACATATGCCCAATCCTGTACTCAGCTCCCTCCCTTGTTCAGGTGCTGATTTGGGGTCACACCGAGTACCTCCCCTTGCCTCCATAAGAAAACCTTTAACTGCCACGGGACATATCCTTTCCCTGGGGTGACTTTCCACCTAATATTCAGTCATGGCAGTCCATGTTTATTTCCCAGGCTCTGGGAGCTACTCAGGTGATTTCTGGGTATTTTTTGTGCTGTCACATTGAGGGTTTTTATTAAATGCCAAACAGAATGTGCCTTCCCTGGGAGACGAACTAAAATGATCTCTAGGAGTATTGGTATGCACAACAAAACTTTTACATCACCATTAGCAAAGCAGAATATTTCTGTTCCCATTATTTCAAGCTGAATAATTTAATGCTCACCCTTTTTAAATTTACCACTTTTAAATTAAAAACTCATTAAAATGTTTCAATAACAGTTAATATTAGCATAGCAATAAGACATACCAAGTGGGCATTACCACAAGATAATTGACCTGATCTGTAAATTGGTGCCCTTGGCTTTACCTCTGGATGTCAATCAATTAAAGCAGTCAATCATCCCTGAGTAGTGCCTGCCTCAGCAGGTCTTATTGCTTAATCATATAACTGTTGAACTAACACCATTCATATTTCTGGACAAAAAATTCCACTAGGAATTCCCATTCATTATCACATCAAAATTAACAAGATCTTGAAATGAATATTATATTATTCATAGCATAATACTCTGACAAATGGAAAACATAAAAATATATCTCCCCCCTTTTTTTTTCCATTTTTTTTAAAGCCTGCCATTGCTAATTAGCCATTCTTTAGGGTGATCAAGTAATTGAGATACAGGTTTTAGATCAGGTTCACAGGGAGTATGTGGTCAAGTTAATGAGTCATGAAGAGACTAAAATGTCACAGTATAGAAAACTGACTTGTGCTCAGCTGATATTAATTGCAGTGGCACCAGTGAAGTCAATAGCTCTATGCCAATTTACTGCAGGTGAAGATCAGGCCTTATGTTTACAAGAGTGTGGAATTTAGTGAATGACTTTTAATCTTCTATATAATGAAATTTAGTACATGTAATTTTTTTAACTCTTCAGATTCTGCCTAAAAGCCTTTGCTTGCATGAATTGTTCTACTTAAGCTAATGACTTGGCAAAATATCACATGAATAGAAAATTAAATGGATCTGCCTGTGCCAGTTAAAGCTAACAGATTCAGACCCTTTGTGAGTTGAAAGCTGACTATATATTAGAAAAATCCTTGCCTTCAGGACAGCTATGCAAGTAAATGGAGTGCAGGACCTCAGTCCTGCACATATTTATTCATGTATAGTTTACTGGAAGGGGCTGGTGAGTGTTGAGTTAAGCACATACACATACATCACCAGGATGAGGGCCTAGCTTCCTTCCTAAATTCAGAGATGTAAATGTGTCTGGTTTTGAACAATAAATAGGGTGTAAATCATATAGGCTTGATCATTATTGAAGTGCTGAAAAACTATCATTTTGAAAGGAAGCATCTCGCTATTTTTCCATAATGAAGCAGCAGACACAACATTATTAATGATAACTGTGTCTGGATTGTGCATTCAACCAAGATAAGAGTCAACATGTTTGGTAACATCAAAGAAAACCTGATACCTCAAGTATAAGAAGATTAGTATTTACAGTGATCTGTAGGGTTGGCAGTTCCAAGAAGTTGAACAGACAATGCCAGGAGGGACAATTAGTAATAAATTGGCACTGGGAATCTCTCCTGTGCTTGAAATCTGGCACTGAGCATGAACACACGTTTTAACGTTTCGTTTGGAGCTCCCTGCTGCAGCCAGAGTGGGGCTCAGCAGAGGGAGAGTTGTTACAACACGCTGGGAAAACAGACACAGGTTCTCCCATTGGCACTGAAAGGTGTCAGGTATTTTGTACAAAGGCTTCAAGGACAACATTTCCATCACGTTCTGTGAGACTCACCCAATCCTTTTGGACATGCCACTGCAAAGCTACCGTGTGAAAGTTCAGAGATCCAGAGATTATTCCATAGAACATATGGTTAGACAATAAACCACCCTAGAATCACACTCACAGAATAAAGTGCTCTTTATATCAATCCAAATTAATTTTTTTTTTTTTCAGAGACATACTAAAATAAAAATATCCATTTAATTGCATTGACATATACTTCTAATACTTCTGCACTGGCCACAGCATGAAAAATATGGTTAGATCCCAAGTCACCCTTATGTGTAGCTGTAGTTGCTGAAATTTACAGCCCTGATCAGAGATGGGAAACTAGCTAAATACTGCACATTAGATATTTTTTCTTTATTTTGATTTAAGTGGCACTAGTAATGGTGAACATATTTAAATAATTTTAAAAGTATCCAGGAAAACAGGAAAGAGTGGAAAATTCCTACAACTGACACTCACCTTACATGTGTTTGGCATAGCTCACTGTGAATGAAGTCAAACCATCATTACATGTTGATAAAGGTGAAACTAACCCACTGGAGATGGAAACCCAGGAATATTTCTGCTAAATTTGACATTTGCACCTCACATTATTATTGAATGCTTTTATTATTGGATTACTTTCACTGCATACCTCACTGAAATCAATAGGAGGTATTGATGGTATCGAGCCCTGGAAATTACCTTTTGATGGAACATCTTTACAACATGAAATGGATCTTCATGATATATCTCTACAATAGATAAGTGTCACTGGATCCAGTTACAGATGAGAAAAAAGTTTAAGTGACAAGGACAAGGTACATGCTAGAGGTAACCAAATGCACATGCTAGAAAATTCTCTTTTCATTTAAGGCTAGAAGTCAATTAATTGGTAAATACATAGCATTGATCCTCCCTTTCATGTCCCTTCAAATATAAAAGTCATGACCAGATGTGTCACTGTGAAAGCTAGAAGCCTCTAAAAACACTGGCTGCACTATTAGCAAACCATATTTATTTCCTAACCCCCCTTTCATCTAGGTCAACATTGCCAAAGTTTTTCAGTATAAACCCCTTCACAATAAAGAAATTATAAAGAAGTAGCCATGGGTTCATGGGGTTAATGGAGTATGGGCCCATAAAGTATCACAGGTCCTTACAACAATTCTGCATTTGAGGAGGACTGATGTATATAGTTGCTCTTAATGTAATTTGCACACAGAAATAAGGACATGACCAGTTTCCAAAAGCATTGGAATTCAAAAATTTTCATATTAGATAAACATTTTAAAAATATTTCATGAAAAGACTGTTGATGTTTTCTTTTTCATCAGCAACTGAGCATGGAAGAACAGGAACAAAGTTCATTTAAACTGTGGCATAGCACTAACTTCAGAATGCTTCAAAAGTTTATATCAGGTTTCCCAGATTACATAAACTACAAAGCCACAATTACACAACTCACAGCTCTTTCCAAGATGATCCTAGTTACACAGTTATTACACTTAGTTTCTTTTTGGCTGAAACATATTAAATATTTGCTGGTGCAAAAGTGTTTCTCTAGAAAAACAGCTACTTTCATTATTAAATAGAAAAAAAATAAAAGAAACTAACCACTTACAATGGTACAATTCTTTGCTTGCAACTGAAATATAAGATTATGAGTTTACATTATTAAAAAGCATTCTGAAGAACTTATTTTGAAATACTGGTATAACAAATTTTTGGATTTGAAACTCAGGTATCATGATGTGTGTTCATCACACTGTAGCATTAAAAGCTCCTGAGAAATGCAATATTATTGGCATCACTGCACACCACAACAACTTGGTCTAGGCGTTGGGGGGGTGATGGGTCAAACCTCTGCCACAGCTGAGATGTTTGGGTGAACAGCCCACAAAATCAATATGAACATTTGGGCCATATCTGAACAAATCAGCAGTAGTTCATTTGCAAAACTCAGCTGAAGGAAATCTTAAGAACAGCATTTCTCACATGAGGTTTCAGTAATTCTGCCTTTATTATGAATATGTCTGTAACAGTCCTTTGGTATTTGGGTAGAAATCCAAGTAGAGTGTTCAGAAATGTAGAGTATTTAATACGAATCAAAGTGCTCCGATAAAAAAATAATTTGGCCCTTTGCTGCTTCTCAGGTTTCCATCTATTACCTGACCAGGTTTCTCCAGCTGCCAGCACAAGTTACTTTGTTCAAGTACAACAGAGCATTCCTGGGGAAATCTTGTGCTGCCCATCTGAGCAGGTGTTAAACCTCCTTGATCGACAGTCTAGGAGCTCATCACATTTGACCATTGGTTATAAAAGATGGACCCAGTGTCAAAATGTGTGACTAAAAACTCCCTTAATTAATGAGATTATAATACAAATCCAACTCTGACCTTTACTTCTCGAACCTTTCCCCATAGCAGGGTCACACCAGAACTCAAATTAAACATCCTCAAATTTCAACAATTCTTGGATTCAGCTCCAATTTTGGATCTAAACTGGATGGCTTTGATTCACTTGTTATGAAGTATGATCTCATCCTGGATAAGAAATAGAATTACTCAATAAAGAGAGTTAATACTGGAACTGTGACATTGGGAGAACCTGCTTGACAAGAAAGCTTGTTTAACCAACAGAAATGGGTTGCCAAGATCATGAGCCAGGGAACAGTTTAACAAAAATCAATGAAGAAATTACAAGTGACTAATAAATTCACACAATGAGTATAAGCAGCTGAAACTAGAGAAGAACCAGAGACAGTAAACATTTTGCACAGAGTGGAATCTTGCCATTGCTGCACCCATAAAACCACAACCTCAGCGCCTCTTAAAATGATTGGGTTCCACCTTGTTAAAACCTAGGGGATTTAACAAAATCTGCAGTAAGTTATCTTTGATTGTTTAATCGCTAGTCTACTTTTCTTTACAGTTTTGACTTTAATCTGTTTATCACCACCTAAATAGAAGTGTCTGACAGAAGGTCCCTCTTTTTAATACCACAATTGCACCACACGAAACCAGAGCTTGAACACAATAAGTCACAGAAGCAGCAAGGAATCATAAATGTCCTGATCCTGAGCAGAAAGATGATTTACTAGAAAGGCGTTGCACAGATGAAAAAAGTAGAAAGTTAACTTTTCTTTGGGTAGTTTGAGGTTTTTGTCTTTCCACAGCACTTGGGGATATGGATGAGCAACAGCTATGGCATGAGCCAAGGCATTTAGTTCTTTTGTCCTGTTGGCAGGTCAAGGTGTGAGCAGTGGATAAGAGTGAGCACTCTTCTGTCCTACAGGTGTTACAACACAGTAAGTTTGATTTAAGCTCGTGTTCCTGACCCTCGTGTCTCCGTGCTGTAACAGATGTCACGCAAAATTTGCCTTGATTGAAAGGACAGAGAAGGTGACCACAACGGAGAATTTTCTCAGTAAAAACACAGCATTCCATGCAGAACTCCATTAAATATGTGATTACTTTTTAATACTGGTTTTGCATCCACTGCATATTTCACCCTGCAGCAAGGCTGTCTGTCTACAGTTACACGGCCCCTCCCTTTGCGTGACCCGTGGCGTGCAGGGACCTGCCCTGTGGAAACGCCGTTGTCTCACCCCATAAGGACTCAGCAGCTGAGTCGTGATCCCTGCTAACCTGTTAGGTCAGCATTATCCTACAGCAACAGGAGGGCTGGGACGGTCATGTACCTGTTACTCAGCAAGTTACACCACTACAATTAATACAGAACAAATCAGCGAATAAAATGACTGCAGGCACTAAAACACAGAATGAGGTAAAAAAAGAAGGCACTCTGGTTGCAGCACACTTGAGCAAAAGAAAATTGTTTGCTATATTTAATACATTTAAATGTGTTCTGTTTAGATTTCCCAGCCTTCAGAAATTTGAAAGAGCCAAATGTCAGCTGTTTCCCGAAACTCTTGGTACCACTGGATATACCCATTGCATGCTCTCTTTATCTGGACACTTCCATCTCACATAGCCAATTCCAGCTCTGGAAGCTTTCCCCAGTTGATTTAGTAACAGCTGAAACTTGCTGCCAGTCATCAGACAAGTTTGTTTGGATCATATGGCAGAGTACGGCTCAGAGCTGTCTGGAACGTGCTCAGGGATGCACTGAGCCTCTGGGGCCTTCCCCAGACCTCACTGAAGGGACTGGGGGCCTGTGAACAGCACTGCCCACCCCCAAACAGCACCACGTACATGCAAGATCACTTCAGATCCAGAGAGTGCTGCAATGAACACAGGCCACAGTCACTTCTCCCCTGCCTTACCAAAGTGTTATCAAAGGATTCCAATTCTCACCATTGCAACAGCACTAACAAAAATGCCATCTCCTTGCATTTCTCATCAAAGGCTCATTTTCAAATAGAAGGGGAAACACTCTGTGTTTGGGATGTTAAAATGACAACAGCAAGCATATACACAGCTATAAATTTGACTCTGAAATATGTTGAAAGGTTAGATTTGTAAAAATGTAGGCAATTTGACACCTCTATATCACAGCAAACACAAGGCCACAAAACTGAGCTTCTAGACTGTCAGTTAATTCCAGGCTCCCAAAAGTGTCTTTTGGAAACTATTTCCATAGGGAGCAAAATAACTAATGTAATTGGAAACACTGGAGAATCAATGGGGAATGAAAGAGGATAAAGAGAGGCAGAAAATACACACCAAGATGCACACATAGACATACAGTATAATTAGCTTCAGTCTATTGTATAAGAGTCATAACAAATGAGTCAATTCCTTAGGTGGTGTAATTAGACTTCAGTGGACCAACCCCAATTTATAGCAGTTGATAATTATGATATATAATTATATGGATTGATTCTGATCAGGGCAATAAGGTCAATCCAGTGAAAAAAATTGTGCAAGTGAGATACAAATCAGATGCCCAATAAAATAACAAAGTATCTTATGTTCACACAGCTGCTCTTATCTCAGACATTTTTTTTAATGAACTTTATGTGGACAGGAATTGCTTGGGGGTCCATTCAGATGTGGTCATTTCTGTGATACTACTTAGCAGCTCTTGATTAGTTGCAGAAACTGTATATGCTAACTAGGAATGGCAGGACAGGGAAATGTTACATCCATTTGGAACTGCAAGGGAAAGACTGTCTGGGAGGAAGAAATTGGCCATGCCTGACTTAGGACAGGGTATGGCATCTGATTGCCACGTACTTTCAAAATGCATCACCTAACAACCCACTGGGAGCTCAGCGACTCCTGCCAACTGACACCATCGACCCCTTAAAACATCCAAGGTGTGGGTAGAGCTGCCTGCAGTTCTCTTAAGAACTCCAGTATGAAATGAGTGCAGAGACACACCTTAGACCACATCTCCAATATTTATTTTTGTCTGTGAATCTTGCCTATTAGTAAAAAAGACAACTCCAGAAGAAGCTGTTATTGCTGGTTTATATCAGCTGGTATATTGCCAGCTGTGAAAGCAAGCCAGGGTTCCTCCATGAGCAGAAAACAAGCATGTCAGGAATTGCTTCTGATGTCAAATCCACGTCCTTATAGCTGACCTCATTAAAGGCTCTATCGTGCTTCCACTGAAACCGATGGCAATGATTTCTACAGTTTGCTATGGGATGTCTATGTACTAGTCAGCCTTGAAAGCCAAAAAATGCTTGGCTGTTTCTCTGTCTGCCACATTCACCAGAATTCTTAATGTATTTTGGGGAGGGCTGAGGTCTCTGCAAGCATAGATGTAGCTTCTGGGATTACCCTGAGGTGCTACCAGTAAATAGGAGATGCCAAGAAGATGTGCATGCTCTCTCTCTCTCCTGGGGGAGGAGTGAAAAGGGACTTGGTGCACCATGAGCCACCACAAGCACAGGCCCAGGGGCTGCCCAGCTCCCACCAGAGCAGTGCTGTGGCTGCAAAAATGTTGCTGCTCTCCAGCTGAAACCTTGTGTTGCAAAAATACCATCTTGGGCTGCTAGGCTATTGCCTGACACTCACTGCTTTCAAAACAACATCCTTTCTTTTCACACTCACTGTCTGAAATCAACACTATTCCCCATCTGAGATCATCCCAGTGACCTAAGCCTCACCCACTGTGGAAGTACTGCACTGAGCTGGTACTGCCTTGGCTCTCAGCACGTGGCAGCTCTGCACTCCCTAAGGCACAACTGCACCTCTGTGCTGCAAGAGCTTTGTACTTGGAGTTACAACATGTGTGCCACATCTCTCCTTCCACCTTCTTCCTCCTCCAAAAGAGGTGCCAGGACAGGTGAGAAGAGGCAGCAGAGTGAAGTTTCTCACGCTTGATGTGAGAGAGCAGGGAAGTCAGGGAACTGAAAAGAAAAAGCAGCAGCAAAGTAAAGCCCTCACCTCTCCCATCCCCACCCAAGTGTAAAGAAGCACTGTGCCAGGAAAAAACTATAGCACAAATCTCCTGATAAATCAGCTTCTCTGGAGGGAGAAGCAACTAAAAAGGAATGTAAATGATCTTTGACCAATGACTTTTGTCTAGTTGTGGTTTCTAGTACAGTATATGTGGTTTCTTGTTCAGAACGGTAATGAGTGTGTGTACAGCAATGCGTTCAATGTGCACAGTGCTGAGAGATTAGAGAGTGAAGGATGGCATGGGACATGTCAATATGGATCTGCAATGATCAAAGGAGGCTGTCTCTTCTGGGCACAAGTCTGGGTTGGGTTACAGCAAAGGAAAAATGTGAAGTGCTTCTTAATGTGTTTTCTCTGTATTCTCTGCTCTAGGATCACCGTAAATGGAAGAACATCTTCTCCCCTAATAATCTATTTCCTGCATGTGGCTCCCCCAGTAAATGTATTAAAGTTTTGTTTGAACTATACAGTTTGCTAGGAAAACAGACTTGCCATTGTTTAAAACAAAAATAATCATGAGTGCTGTTTTAAAGCTGAAGCAACGTTATGAGCATATCTTTTCTCTGACTAGTTATCAGCCATGAATCTTGTACTTAAGTAATTATTAGAGGTTTCTTTTTTAAAGAGATGATTTACTTACCCTGTATCCCTGCCAGATTTTCTTTCTTTTTTTAATATTTGAATTTTACACATTAAGTAGGGCATGCTCGTTTTTCTTCTGGTTCTGCCCTCTTTTGAGTTATGAATCCCTTCAGTGAGTAATGAGCAGTTGGCAACTTTTATGCATAAGAAAGAAGATTCAATGAATTCCAAATATGCTACATGGATGCTCCTTCTCCTACATAAAAAGTATAACATTTTTATGAATTGGGCCCACGATGATCTGGCGTTAAATCACTGCCCTCTTTCTTCTCTGTGCTCTATTTATGCTCAGGGGATGTGCAGTCACAACGTGTTATAAATTCAGCAGAATTACTAATTAAAAAACCTACTGTACAAAAATAGAACAAAGGGTGGAATTAGAGCCAACAGGATCTGAGCCAGTGCAGTGGTCCTGGGGAAATGGTCTGGGCTGCAAGGCAGGTGATCTGATCCTCATCTGGGATTAACTAACGTTAGCTCTCTTGCTCCAGATGATTTACAATCCTCCAAACCCAGCCCCTCTGCAGACTTTTGGCAGAGGCGCCAGCAGGGCTCCTGGCCTCCTGTTTCCCATTGTTTCCCAAAGGGATGAGCAGGTCCCATTGGCGCCACGAGAATCAGAGCCCACAGGAAATGAGCAGCACTTCTGGTCTTGCTCATTGGCTCACCAGAGTTGGGAGAGCCCATGGGAGATTTCCACCGACTAAAAGGTTTTGCACCATACCATGGCCAGCAATCTGGTTTCCCAGGGATTGTGCTGCTGGGTACTGAGGCCTCTGCAGCCCTGTGTGAGCAGGGTCTGGCTAGCACAGACATGGGAAAAGAGTCCAAACAATTTCTTAGGGTGTTTGCAAGAACAGCTGCTTGTTCCCCTGCTAACTTTCCTACCCATCTGCTCTAAAACTGAAGCATTCGATATTAGGGCAAAACACTTAACTCTAGAAAAGCAAAATATGCAAGGTCTGCAGTGGATAAACTCATCCTTCTTTCCCCATTTCCAAGTATATAAAGGTGCCCTACAAACAGAAGCAATAAAGGCTGAAATATGTATGGAAGTTAGTTGGTGTGTCTATCAGAAGAGCACCTCCTGGAGACTGCCTGTGGGCAGACACCGAGCTGACCAGTGCATCCAAGGAAAGTATGCCTTCCTTCTGTCAAGAGTCTTCAAAATTAATGATATAGGGGTAATATTAACAAAGAAGTATTCCTGGGATGATCTAAGCTCCAATAGAACAAGGAAAAATATCCTCTTGGAAATTCAAAGTGGAAAAAATAATTAATTCATCTTGCAACTTTCTCTGCATGGTCAAATCTCTCAGTTTGTCTACTGACATTAGTGCATCCTGTACTCACACAGAAACCCTCCTGGCACCAGGGAAAAGCAGTGAATCAAATGGCTTCCTCTCTCAGGAGAGGGAGAGAACATAGGTTTTGTTATAATTTGCATTTGTCTCTACAAGAGCCTTAATCATTGCCTCAGACTGCAGAAATAAAAAGACACTTTGTACCAGTCCTTACCTATCTGCTTGATAGGTAAAGAAGCTTTATTGCCCCATACTGTCTGTCTCACTCTTGCTATAGCAGCATTCAAGCCATTTCTTCATCGTGGTTCAGCTTCTGAACTAATGTGCAGGTTAACCATAAACAATTTCAGCCCACTTTAAACCTCTGTGCTGTAGGAATCAGTGGCTCAGCAGCTAATTCACAAATGGCTCAGTTGACCATGCAGTGGGGACAGAGCAGATAGCTGAGGGCAGTGACCTCGTCACTCAACCTCAGCTAATCTGTCCCCATTTGCCAGAGACAAGAAAGAACACAAAAAAGAAAGGGCTACTGTCTGATGTCCCTTACAGTTCAGCATCACATATGCCAAAATAAATAGTTCTCCAGAATCAGAAAATGAGTTTAAAGTCACAAAACTTACAAGCATTTCTGGATTCTTAGGTAAGCCTGGTAAGCCCCCATAGGGATCCTTTACTGAAGTGCTATGATTCTCAACTAAAAGCCTGCACTCTTCCTGAATTTCCTGACTTGTCACATAGCTCAGCCTTTGGCAGAGGAGAGGCTACTGAAGCCAAACAGCACAGATCATACCTGAGTGTTTGCTATGAGGTACATGCACAACCCACTGCTTTCAGTGCAAGGAAGTTTCACTTACACTCTGAATTCATATTTCCCCATGTTTTGGTTTTTTTTCCATCCAAGTTCAGTTCATGAATTTAATATATTGTAATAGAAGTGACTGGATAAAACCCTGCCAGAACTACAATGAGAGGCACACAGGCACAGGGCTTCTGCACTCAGCTATATGCAGATCATCTAGAAGTGATGCTGCTAATCAGCACAGGCCATGGGGCAGTGAGCCCTTCCCAAATTAATTTATTAAGTACTTAATGGAGCTCTGCTAATGGGCAGAAACTTCAGAAGGAAGGCAGCAGAGGTGATCCTGACACCCAAGTGTGCCTCTCTGATGCCTTATGACACTGAACAAGTCTCTCCTTTACTCCTTCTGGCTCCCTCATTTATTCTCTTGGCACAGGAACCGTTATTCCCAGGGAAGGGACTCCTCTTGTGTTCAGGCAGGTGGAATCTCTGGGCTGGCTGGAAGGCAATGGGCTGCATAATATTCTTGGTCACACCTGTGTAAACCTGGAATAGGCAAGATTAGTGGCATTTCTCTAGGTCTCCATGATTTAGGCTGAGATCTCTATCATCTCTGCCTCTACACATCCATGATCCAGATTTCCATCTCTAGATTTCTATGATCTCAATTCCCCATCCAGTCATCCACACTGCCCTGCTTAACCACCCCAAAACCTTCAGCTTTCTCAGAGAAAGAGGTTTAACCTATGCAAGTTTCTAAGAAACTATTTCTTATTCCATTAATAATACAATCTCTTTACCTCTTATATTACCAATCTGTCATCTACCTCTATACTCCCTTATGATAAAAAAGTCATTTGCTGTAGCCCAGATGAGCTGCACACTCCCTTGCACAAGCTTTTGTCATTTTGGTCTCTCCTTGCTGCATGACACCTGGCTCACATCTTCCCAGTTTGCAAGCAAAAGCCTGGACACCAAGTAGTCACTCAAGTGCCCCTGAGCACTCTGCATTTTGGAGAACGATGCCTTTTTGAAAACCCACTCTCCCATCAGTGAAGCTTGGAAAAACCAGACAGCTGAATCCACTTTAGTGCAATTTAGCTGAGATGTCAGCCTCTTAAGGAGGAAAACACTACTTGGTGTGAATAAAAGTGGCACCATCTGTTCCAAAGCAAAGAGACCTTTGCAGCCTGGCCTGAAGGTCAAACCCTGCTGGACTCCGAATCAGAAAGTGCTGTAGCACACGTAGCTGTAAATGGAGAGTGCTCTAGCAAATCCCTCTGCCAAGCACCGCTCCAGGATCTGCAGCCAACAGCCCTAATTGAGGATTTACTTAGGCAGCAACTGGTCTTAGGCAGTGATGAGAGGTGTCAGGGTTTTGAAGGAATAGGCTCTCTTTTCTCTTCTCTCTTCTCCCCATCGTGACCAGTAGTTTCTCAAATCCCAAGCGTTCATTCAAGCGACCAACCTTCACTAGCAAATGGCTCGAGTTTTGATGTTTAATGTTGCAGGAATAGCAGTAGGCAGCTTTTCTTGTTTTCAGCTCTTTTAGCACACTGTTTTGCCTAAAGCAAAATATGGTTTCAAGCGGCCTCACTCCACTCCTTTCTCCTTGGCTCAGCTAACAGCACTTGTGTATGTATTAAAGATGCTGCAGCAGAAGTTGATGCTACAGGGCTCGCTCACTTATTTCAGATAGTCAGCAATCCAACTTTTTTAAAATGCATTTTTTAAACAAAGGAATTATTTTCTCCTTTTTTATAGTTTAAAACCCAGTTTCAAAGCTTGTGAAAACTTGGGTAGGGGGAGGGAGAGTCATGCATTTGATTGGGACATCAACATAACATGACATTTTACAAAGACTGTCAATATGCCTCCTTAAAGAGACACTGCCATATTAGTTTAAGTGACTGGGTTTGCCGAGATTTCTTTAAGGTTGACTTAAATGTCAGATGCCATTAGCTCTGGAAGTTCAAACAGTTACCACTGCGAGCATCTTGTGCAGTGGAGGTTGAAAGGGTCACAGGTAAGCAAAGCCATGCTAAAACCCTGCCTACCACAGCTGTGAAACATGTAGCTCCACAGTGAAATGAAGAAACCAAAGCCCTGAAGATAGAAGATTTATATTAATGTCTTCTCAAATAGACCGCCAGGTCTAGATTTGTACCTCTACAGCTTCCCACTTATCTGCTGAAGTCTCACTGCTCTCCTCATCTACATGTAAGGGGGAAGTCTGCTTGTGTTAAAACTTCACAACACGTGTGTGTCTTTGAGGATAAGAAAAGTGAACTATTGATTAGCAATTGACAAATGCAACAGAAATTTTATATAGGCCGAGAAAGATGTATACATAATTTATGGCTGTGCCAAATATGAGTGACAGCGAACAGCGGGAAGCTTGAGCACAATATTGATTACTTTAAAAAACTGAGAAAGGCACCGTGCTGAGGACTGGGAGGATAAAGAGGAGAGGCAACAAGCAGAGAAAACAGGAGCAAAGCCATTAAGGATGTTGTGCTACCAGACACTGCCAGACTAGGAAACTGAGGAGACAGTCAGGTGGAGAGCACTGCTCTCTCCTTTCCAATCAATAATACCATGTCAAAACATAAAATGCATGCTTTTGCTCTTAAGTAAAATGTGTCTAAGATTTTTAAAAGCATTGATTCAAGGTGGATCAATGAGAATCTAGGCGTATTTTCCTGTGCAAAAAGGGGGTAATAACACTTTGTAGATAATCACACAACAGAAGAGACTTCCAATGCTAGTTATAAATGTCCTATTTATATTACAATCTTTTTGTCAGTTAAGGTTAAGAATAATAGGTCAAGGAGTCATGCATTGTTGAAGAGGGGAAGGCAGGCATGTAAATGTGGGAGCATGGGATGTCTTTAAAAGATGAATGCAAGGACAGGACTGAGCCTGGGCAGGAGAGGCTGCAAACACATCCTCTTCAACTCCAGTTCCAAAGGGCTTCCAGGGCGTTTTTCACTCAACTTCTTAGCAGGTTCATTGCCCCAGACTCAGGAGCAATGCTCGCTGAGAGGCAATGAATGAATGTACTCCTCACAGCCTGTTCCTGGGGGTACTGGATTTCTTCAGCAGCTGCTCAGCTGGAAGGTCCTGGCAAGGCTGGGGCTGGTGTTGAAAAGGCTCTGCTACTGTAACTATTCCAGCAAAATTTGTTCTAGCAATTTTCATCTCCCAAAAATATGTTCAGTGGTAGAGTATACAATGGTCCTCTAATTAAGCAAGTTATGTGAGGATAATTGCAGCTTCAATTAGACTTTTGCCTAACAAGGTTTTGGCCAGCACAGAGATGGCATTAAAACCAAAACAGAAAACATATTTATAACTGGCATCATCTTACCACTGTGGACAAAAAAGTCTTTAAGGAAGAGGAAAAAGTGGAACTAAACTTCTAACTGTTCAATTCTCCCCCAGAGAGAACCCAGCTTGCATTTCCAGAAACGAGCAGCAAATTTAAGCGAACAGGGTATGCATTTCAAATGCTCAGTGAGAAAGAGAAAAAAGAGAAGTGCACCTGCAGAGGGCAGCTGGGCATGTGAAAGGTACCTCAGAGATGGCTCTCACTGCCCTTGCAGCAGCCCTGGTACCTGCACAGCACAGCAGCTACTCCACAGGTGCCTGAGGAAGGAATTCCCTGGGCAGGCAGTGACTGCTTCTGGTTCCTGTCCTGGGGTCCCTGCACAGACCTGCACTGTCCAATGCTGCCCTGGGGGGAAGCATTTGTGCTGCTGGTTGCAAAGCAAGGCACTGGGTTTGTGTACTTCACACAGGCTTGCTCTGGGCATTCTCTCTTTGATCCATCAGGAAACAAAATTTGGCTTTTGCTTATTAGACTAGAACACTGAAATGGGACACTGGCAAAGGAAAAGAAAAGAAGTTTTTTGTTTCTTTAAAAAAAAAAAATTTGGAATACTTTAAAATATCACAAATTCCAGATAGCGATTTCAAGTAAATCTCATCTTAAACATTCATTCTTCAATATTCACTGACTCTTATTGTGTTTTTTTAAATGCAGGTGAAAAATTATCTTTTTTTTAAAGGGCAATCCCAGACCTATAGTTGAACAACATAAAAGGAAGGACAAGAAGAATTGCCCACAACCAGCAACAGCATATTTCCAAATCACCCATACAGTCATAGAAATAATTCTCTCATGACACTTCAGTGTTTTTTTCTCTTATTCAAAGGCACAATTCTTCCATAATAATGCAATCTTTCACTGTCCCGAACATTTACATGCCCCTGAAGTTCTAATACTGATGCAATAATTCCTCGGCATCAATAAAATATATTCCCTTTGCGAACTCCCGCTGTTTCCCTCATTATCGGTAAAATCTGAAAGGCCTTACCAAAATAATTATTTTGCTGCACACTGTTTTTCATTTTTGATAGAATCTTAACTGCAGACTTCTCTGAATGCACATCTAAGAAAAACCTTGTCATTATTTCCACTGACCTGAGTAATGAGGCAGGAGCATGAACCCCCTGCGTCCCAACTGGTGAGAGGTGCTGCACAAAGCACACTGAGCTCCCCTCCAGCAGCCAAATGGCACAAGCTACAGAAAGCAGAATGGCAGAGAAGCACTTGGAAAAGTGAAGGGCACAATCTGACTGCAGCTAGAGCGCCAGGGTAGGGACAGAGCACAGGGGACTCATGATGGGGCACCTCTGGACAACACTGGCTCCAGTGGGCTCTAAGAGTACCACATACAGACTCTCCTGTGCTCACCATGGTCACCTACCGAAGCACCTTGTGCTTCCTTAGGATTCCCTCCAAAAGGAGCAGTTTCCTTCACCCCAAACATTCCCAGAGAGGAATCTGCTCCAATCTCCATGCTCCTGGATCTGATGCCTGTGAACTGCGGCAGGGTGCACATCTGGCCTCTACTCCTCAGTTTTTATGCCCATTTTATGAAAATGACATTTACCTATTCCCTTTACAGGGCTGTGGAGGAGATTGATCAGGCATCTTATATCTGTAATCTTCCAAACTAATTAGCTCCCAAAGAGATACCATGCTGGCAGGCCAGATCCCTCCAGCTTCACCAGTAAGAACAGCAGGTGGGAGAATAGCTCCACACACGTTCCCTGCTTGGCCCTTTCTAAAACTGCTTGTGACACTAATTGATTGGTGCCAGTAGTGCTGGTGGCAGAGATGCACACAACCCACAGGGAAGCTGTTCAAAGCTGCAGTAATGAGTAACCTATTGCTGCTTGAAAGCACAGCCATGGGCTTTGAATTCTGCTATGATTACCTGGGCTAGCCAGGCCTCTGTCCCCTCACAGTGTTAGAGACGAATAATATTTTAACCTATTTGAATTTTACACTAATGACCTGGGGAAGAAAGAAGGAAAGAAAGAAGACATCTCACTTCAAACTACTTAGTGTTCAGCGATATGGCAGGGGGACTTCAGAGAGAGCCCACCTGGGAGGAGGCACAGTTGAGTCAGCACACAGAGGTGCTCCAGGTTGTTGCCAGTGGGAGACCTGGAAATCCTGCTCTGCTGGCAGTGTTGCTCCATGCACTGAAGCCTGTGCAGGCAGGGAGCCTCCCCAGCCCCTCCCAGCAGGGATGTCAGGGCATACACACAAGCTTCCGATGTTCTGGCAACCTAAGACCAAAAAAGCAACCCCTCTGGAACCTTCCCCGAAAGCACCAGCTACAATAGCCCTGATATTACTCCAAACTCTGCCCAGGGCTGGCTCCCAGCTGCCTCAGCATCAGGGGAGAGGAGAGAACCTTCAGAGGTTATTGGGAATTTCCTAATCTAAGCAGTAAATTAAAAAGCTGATGAGACCAAATCAAATGGAAACAGTATCAATGCTGCAGCTCTTTTCTGGTCACTACTGCTCGTAATTTTACATTATACCCAGACTTGATACAGCTTTCAAAAGCAGTACTGGCTCTGCTGAATGACTCATGCAGCATGTGCTGCAGTAGCCATTGATGTTATGAAAAACTTCTCTGCAAACCAGCACAGTGAATAAGAATAGAAACAAAAATAAACACAATTCAGAAATAAGCCAGCTCACAAGTGTCCTAAAATACACCTGCACCACTCTGGATACCTCCACAAACCACTTTAAAATATCACCATTTCAAGAATTACTGCATTTCAGAGGGAGAGGTCTGTGCTTCTGGGAAGCTTTGCAAGACCATGTCATCACCAGGGCAGGACAGAAGTTGTATTGGCTGTAGGAAAACTTCAGTGTCTCAACTGCAGCAAATAGCTTTGTGCAGGAAGTGTTTGCATCTTTTCTTACCCTGCTGCGGTAAAAGCTCAGCATTAAAATAAACACTGATCATAGCGGAAAATTTTCCTTGAAATGACAGAGTCTACACCGAGTGCTACATTAGTAGACAGAGGTTTTACTTCAAGAGCATCCTAACGTGTTCCAAGAATGAAATTGCTCACTTAACTCTACTAATAGTTAATAACAAGATATAAAGCTCACTGTAATAAGCCAATTGCTATCCTTCTTCAGCCTGTGTGCACAGAGGAACACAAGGCTCACTCCAGGCCAAGTTCCTGCTCTAGAGAGCGTGCACACAAAGTTTGCTCCTTCAAGCTCTGTAGATCTGTGTGAACACAGCACACTGGAATAACTTAGCCTGACCTGAGGCAGCTCAAGCCATGGGGACTGCCAGGACCCCTACAGAGTGAGTCCAGACCCGAGACAGCCCGCCTACAGTCATGTTTTCCAAAAATGCATTTTCTGCTCCCATCAGTGCAGGTGACACAGGCCTTCTCCTACCCTACAGCAAACACCAATTCCTGCCTCCTGAAGGAAGCAGTTTGTAGTGAGCAGAGCTACAAGATACGCTAAGCAGGTTACATCTGAGCCCGGCATGGGGCCGTTCACTTCTGAATGCAATTCAGCCCAGTGGCTTTCATCTGCAAACCCCTCCAGGTCCTCCTGGCTCTCTGAGACTCTGATCTGCTCGATAGCTGAGATCAGTGCCTGCATCCTTGCAATGAGCCACGGTACTGCTGTTAACAACACAGGACAGCAACCCGGGGCCGAAGGACAGCACACAAAGGCTCCAGATCAGTTTTCTCACCGCAGATTGCCTGGCCTTTACTCTCAGCAAAGTGGTCTGAGGCACCAAGCACCTTTCCCAGGATCATCTGGACAATTTAATGGGGCTTTGACCTTCTATCTCTGATGTGGCAGTTGCAGTGCCCTTACAGATTGCATATTCTTGGTAATTAATTCCTGCAAGCTTTTGGTATTTACTTCTTTAAATAGCTAAAATGCTGCAGGGAAAATTCTCTGTCAAAGTTGTGGATGTGCTATCAGACTGTAGTTGGAAACACAGTTACATTTCATATCAGCTAAACCTCTACCTTAGGAATATTTAGATGTCCTACCCATCCTTGGAGCATTCAAAATGGTGACAAGACTCAAATAAGTCTGTGTATAATGGCCTTTTTTTTCCTGATAGGGCAGCAAAGACACCAAAGCTCCATTTTGTTGGAGAACCACTGCATGGTGCACAGGATGCACTGGGCAGCAAGAATTCTGGATCATATTTTCTGCTCAGCAGATTTTTGGCTGGTAGTGAAGTAGTGGGCAGTCATTTTACCAGGTAGTACTTCAGTTTCCTCCTTTTTTAAGCTCTGTTAAAATAATTTTTTTTCTCTCTCTTTAAGGTTACACTTTTCAGGGCAAAGACTTTTACTCTGCTCTGGAGCTCAGTTCAACAAAGCACCAAATCCATTTGGGACCCTGCTGTATTAATAACACAAACCAGTCAGATTAGAAACAAAAAGTACTGAGTTCTGAAAACACATGTTTTTCAGGCTGCAGAGTTTAGTCAGGCACTAAGAGTAAAGCTGTTGAATAGCATATTTAACACTCAGATGGAAAACAGAAACTTCCCCAACCACAAGTTGTACAAGACAATATGCATAACCCATTGAATAGAAAAATAGACTGCCTTTATCATATTAACGATGATTTATAAAAGCAGATGTTCCAGAATCCACCAAACATTTCATTGCACTTCACTTACACAGAGCTTAGTGATGGCTTGCTATATTCTTAATTATTTTTTGCCTTCACATCCATTTCTGTTCCTGTTACCATGTTAATCATTGTATGCAGTTTTAGGCCTGGTCTTTCCCTGGTTAAATGGCTCTGGGGTTCCTTCCTAGACAAAGAGGTTTAAGGAAAAAAATCCATTCTGGAAATAGCATCACAGCAGTGCTATCTGTAAGCATCCCCAGAATTATTCTGCTGGTTATTTAATTAGCTCAGACAAAGGTTGCAGAGTGCACAAAAATCTATCAAGGGATCTGCAGTAATATTTGGAGATCATTTCTTTTACTGCTTCATCATTAATGTTTTATGTACTCTTGCAATTGATAGAAGCAATAAAACAATTCTGAAAATATAGAAGAAACAAAAAACTAATATACATGAAATAAAACTTCATCTGAAATTCCACTAGAACAGCACCCATGGTATCATTTAACAGTTTGCTAGGTCTGGTGGACAGACTACACTGCATCATGACAAAGTACTTAGATCTAAATACATTTCCCTTATTTATCCCTGCTGGAAAATCTAAATGGAACTTTTTGAGTGAGAATGAATGTATCACTGTTTAGTTTACAAAACTTGTATCTTCTTGCTTCTCAAGAGTTTCTCTGAACACGAACCTGGACTGTTACATAAAATAAAAACATTTCAGTAAGATACATCTCAATTCAAGAAATAGTTATGGTTGTAATTATACACAGGCACATATTATCTGTTGAAATAGTTCAGCATCACCCACAGTTCAAGTGGCCTGAACAGAAAACCTGAATATACCAAAAACCAAAATTTTCTGTTTTTTAACCAACATTTAAAGTTCAAGTCTTTCTGCAGGATCCTTCTGCAATTCTCACAGTCAAGAAAACAGGAAGAAGATGCATCATTTTAATGGCACATGTTTCTCTTCAGGCTTTGGAGAAAAGACCAAAGCATTCAGCACTGAGGTAGTTAAATGGCTCATTTCATTTTAAAAGTCTCTCCATGGACACGGTGGATGCTGGATGAAGGAGAAGTAAATATGATCAGTAGGATCTTTATTTCCAGGTTAGCACACCCCAGAGAGGGCCCAGCATAGTTTGTAGTTTCTAGGCTAAGTTCACAGCTAGTAAAGGCCCATCAACGCTTCTATTTGAATTTGTGGTCATTAAAATACTATAAATATAGAACCCAGCTTGGCCTTTTTAAGGAAATATATGTCTTGATTAATTTTATTTTTAAGGATATGGTTGAAGGATAATACATGCTAAGCTCAGCATCACCAAATGATGTGCTGCTAAGCCAGTTATGAAACTTTTACCAGTAAGTGTCCACAGTTTAAAAATAGTTCAATCAAATAACTAACATCACACACAGTAGCCAAAATGAACAAATGACAAAATGGACAATTTTTTTTGGCCTGGGAATTTAAAGCATATTCTACAATCACAGCAGGAACAGTAGGAAAACTTAAATAGTGCATTGTGATAATTAAGTCAGCTAATTGCATACATGTGAGGACTGATGTCACATCAGCAGTGTCATGACTTTGCAAGGTAGTAGGAACAGAATGAATCTCTTGTCAAGACTCTTTAAACACAACATATTTGTCAATAATCAGTGGATTTTAAGCATCAACAATCAGCAGCCTTAGTTACATTCAAGACTTTTCTCATGCTTGTCCCAATGCCAAGTGCCTGGTGGCAGCCAGTATTCCTGCTCCCACATATAAACCAAACAAAGGCCAATATGTGCATGCAGACTAAGCCCTTTACCCTGCCTCTGACATCAATGCTACTTTTCTTACACATTATGCCCCTTTTTTTTCTTTAAAGTAGAACCCAGCTGTTGAAGTCTGGACTCAATTCATCTACAGTGTGAAAGATCATGTCAAGCACAGTCAGGAAGAAGGACACTGTGATTTCCCAACTATCTGGTCTGATGGTTTTAGGCAAATGACTGATGTTAAATATTGGATTATGTATTTTTGAAAGTGTGCCATAAGCAAGTGTAGCTAGAAACTGTGGACACAGTTGAGTAAAGATATATGGGAAAAGTCTTTGTGCCAATTCTTTCTGAAAATATCATAACAGAAAAACATGGAGGAGAAAGAGATGATGCAAAGTGGAATCTCTTTGCATTTGCTAAAAAAAAAGTCCATGGCATCCAGAAATGGGCCTTATATGTACTTTTGATTTCTTTTTAAAAGCTGCTTCAAGGGAAAACATGAATCCATACACAGCAGAGTTCACCTTTTGGCTATAGCTGACACTGCTGCAGGGGAAGCCTGGTGATGAGGCTGTTAGGAGAAGACCTGGGTTATTGGGTTACTTTCCTGTGCCATTACTCTTCTGCTGTTACAGTGTGACCTGCACACAAGTTTTGTGCACAGCCTTAGGCAACTCCTTGTGCTCCCCTGTGCCTTTACTGCCATCTATATCTTGAGAATGATAGCACTTTGCTTTGTCACAGAGATGTCACAAACCCTTTAAAGATAGACATGGATTTGTTTATTGCAGCAATGGGTTTGCTGCAAGTACCTGAGAGAGGTTGTCAGAGAAATTCAGCACTCTGTGGACATTTGCTGCTGCAGTCACTTACAGTGACTCTAGGCCAAAAAAACCCAGCTTTGTCACTGTCAGAAAGTGAGAACACAGTTGAAACCTTTTTTCTGCACTAATATCAGGGCTCTGTGGAAAAGAGAAAGCAAAGAGAGTCCAACATAAAGCCATCCTGCTGCAGAAGGGGATGTGGCCTAAATTTCTTGCATTTTCTTTACAGAAAAACAGAAAAGTTTGACGCATTCAAAACATTACAGTGATATCAAGGGATAGTAGCCACATGGTCTCTGGGACAGACAAGGCAGCACCACCATCCTGGAGATCAGTTCTCATTGTGCCTTGATGAAATATTTTAAGTTCATTCAATTCACAGTAAAACACCTGAACTGGCTGAGAGAACTTGAGGCATTGCAATTTTAGAATTTCCTGTTATAAATTTGCAGCAAAGTTAGCCTCCCCTAGTTTACATGTCTTAATATTCATGACACAAAATAAAGCAAATACAAGTAACCAACTAAAAATCACTGGTATTGAAAAGCAGAAACAAGGAGTTTACAAGTAAATAAAATAATCTTATCCCAGTGTATTTATGTGTTCATGCATCTGTGCTTTATTTATCTGTAACTCTTCACAATCAGGAAAAAGTATAGGCTTTGTCTAGTTGAAGGGACTGGTTTATCTCTGCTCCTGACCCTTTAATTTGTCATCTAGCCAGCTTCCCCTTGGTGAGAATGTTTCTGGCACTCCAAGTCTGCAGTTAACTTAATAAGGAATGTAAGCACAGTTAGATAAATTAATTTCAAGGTCAAGCACACTGACAATGGAAAATGGATGCAAGTGGCAGGTAATAGAGGAAAATTCGCATGCATACTGATACACTGTTAAAGGCAGATGTTACTAGATAATTTAATCTCAAATGTAACTGATGTTTTCAGTTGCCCTTTTCCATTAAAAGAATTGTACCAGATGCAAAAATCAAAGATTATTCAAAGAATTAAGATATGAAAAGCATGTTAGATCACTAAACTCCAATTAGTTAAATTAAATTGTATACCATTATCTACCTGTAGTTTTATTGGTAGCTAGCATTAGCACTCAGCTTGAGCAATAATAAAATTAGAGAATAACACTTTAATTGAATTGCACTTAAAAGGATCATGCTGACAAATGTGATTGTATCTGGCTGTAATGCACACCTTTTCCAACGATCATTAAATCCAATGAAATGAAAGGCACAGGATTTTGACAGCTCTCTGAAATAATCTGTGAACCATGCTGTATCTTGCAGTTCCTAATCAATTTAGAGAAGCCTCATTAAGGCTTTGCACTAAAGAACACCTAAAAATCAAAACAAATTACAACATGTTATGGATAACTAGATAATCATATCGATACAACAAGGATGTATTGTGTTGCAACAATTCATTTCCTTTGTAAGAAGAGTTTACCATGGATGATTTAAGAATTGTTATTCATAACTGCAATCAGCCAGCCCTAATGTCAAGTTTTTTCATCTTTGCTCATAAAAAACATTTCTTATGCTGTGTCTTCACTGTATTCTAGATCTAATACTGGACTCTATGATCCCATGCCTGTTAATTATTTGTGTGTCTGTGTGTATATTTGTTTCTCTCCTGTGCAGTTTTTGCCTGTCTCCGGAGTATGCAGAAACAATGATGTGTGATTCTGGGAACAAATTAGACATTATCAGATACCCCTGCGAATATTTCTCGGCAATTTTTGTTCCCCATGAGTAAGTACTTTGTTGCTGGATTATTTAACAGCCAATAACTCACCCTCACTCTCTCCTACCTTCGGTGGCTGTTTCCTTTTTACATGGCAGCTAATACAAAGTAGCGTACCTTGATGTAACACTTACACACAAGCAATTTGAGCTGGGTAATTTAGCAGATTAATGAGACCAGCCAATAGGCATTTAAAACTGAGACATATCTGTGGCACTCCTTCTTGACCTACTTAGTCAACATGGACTTGGCCAGTCACCTTTCCCAGTGGACTCATCTCAGTCACATGATAAATCATTCTTACTCAAATATTTCTTTTAAAAGATTCCCCCTCAGCCTTAGCTGATAATAGTCCCAGGCATCAGATGGAGTGCATGGAACCAGATACAAAACTCCTTTCCTCCAACACAGACATTATATTTAGTCACTTACTCTTGCTGTTGATTAATGTTCCTTTAGCTTTAAGCCTTTGAGGGATTGTTATAGTGTGACTTCTGCTCTCAACAAAGCATAAAATTGGATATAACACTAAAGAGACACCACATAATACTATGCTGTTTTCTCTCCATTGGACTGATTTGCATGGACCACTCCAGACTGACATGGGAATAGACTTTAAAATGCAACAGTAGATTAAGACAGAATATGATACTGATGTTAAATACAATTTATAAAACAGAGGTTAAGCTATCTGAAGAAATATGGCTTTAATAAATACATGCTGTTTCTTCTGCTCCCTTTCTGCATGAAAAGTAAAGCAGGATTCCAAACAACATATGGATTTCCACATAGTATTTAAAACAGTTTTTCATGTTTACCCAAGGTATACAGAGTGGCTATTACACACACAGTATGCTGCTCAGCAAAGGCATCAGCGAGTCCATAAACATTTGAGAGAGGCTTAGAGAGTTAAACATAAAGACAACAGAGCCAATAATTGACCAGAAGATTAGTACCAGCTAAAGTTAATAATATTGGCATCATGGGAGTGCCTAGAAATCCAGTCACACCAGAACCCTTTTGCAAACTGTGAAAAGCAGAAACAAGAAACAACCCAAACATCTCCCGATATTCTTCTCCAGGAGTGCAAGGAGGGTTTGGGCAAAGGAAAAATAAAAAAGCCTTAAACCTAAGGATCTGACCCAGCTCTGATCAACTCCCACTGCTGTCACCCTCCTCCACAGAGGGATGCACATTTGCCTCCCTGCAGTTTGGAGATGAGGAGCCCTTTCAATACATTAGCTCAGCAAGTGAGGGTGTGAGTTCACTTGGGATACTCTTGAAAACCATTTTCTTGACCCCCCCAACCCTGTTGCTCCGATGCTGTACCTGCTCTGACCATTTTTACTGCCTGACCTCCTCCAGCATAATACACTACACACATATTTGCATAATCTGGCAGACCCAGGGATTCATCCTGCACTTTCTCTTACCTCTGACAGCCAAGATAAACAGCACTAACTGAGTTACAGTCATGATATGGAGATCAGTAAATTTTGGACATGCTCAGCTGGGTGGCCAGTGCACAGCAGGAAGCTGTGTCCTTCTACCTCGGACTGTCACCTCTGCCCCTGCAGAAGGTGCCTTAAAAGAGGGGCCATTGCTTCTAGAGCATAGACTCACGCTTAATTTTTACTTTTCCCAGGCATAAGTGGCATTGGATGCTAAATGGAGGCAGGACTGGGAACACAAAACTTGTGTATGGGTCTTACAAAAAAAAAAAAAAAGAAACCCTAAAGACAAACACAGATTCTGGGAGGATAAATAGTTGTATGCCCCCACAAGTAAGTCTCTCTCTCATTATTTCAGAAGTCTCTAAACTCATCCTCCAATGAGGGCTTGAAGGGCTCGCGTTGTGGAAATGAATGTCTGTTTACAAACATCTGCACAGTAAAGAAATATAACCATCTACTGCAACCAGGGCTCAGTGGGACAAGAACAGCTACTCAAGATTGGGAGAAAAATGTGGAAAGCTCAGCAGGGTAAGGGAAGGAATCTGACTGCTGTGTCAAGCATCCTGCTCCACTTCACTATATGGAGCACTCTTCACATAACCCAGCAATTAATTAGAAACAACACACATTTGTTGTTCCCCCTGAGACAATGAAAAATAACTAATGTACATGTGCAATAACTTTGCTTTTGGAAAGAAATTTCATCAGGCTATTTCTGGTTTGAACCAAAACACAGCATGTGCATCAGATGGCAATGGTGCTGAAAGTGGTGACTCTGGACCCAGCAACAAATGGTCTTTGAATACGTTTATGAACAGGAATCCTGTCAGTATTTCAAGGCCTGTATTACAGAGTGAATGATGATGATGCCTGCCAGAAAACATATAAAGAAAAAAGGAGCTGGGCAGCTGGGATTTTCTGTCATCCCAGTGACTGTTACCACCCGTGTCGTGCCATGCACGTACCCCCCACGAGCCCCTCTCCCCTGAACTTGGTGACAGCAACTTTGAGCTTTGTCAGATTCAGTGGGGAGCCCACAAGGGCCAGCAGGACAAAGGCTGTGTAATGCCCCCCTCCAAAGGCATTTCTGGCCTTTCCCTGTGTGTGTCCCCTCCAGAATTAGCGGCCATTTAGCAGGTGGCCCAGTTACACTGCCCAGGTGGAATTAAGCCTGTGCACACAGTGCCTCTTCACACACACGATTTTGGTTCACAGAAGGCTGAGTTATGACATCTGTTAGTCCTTGACCATTATACATTGTCAGTTCTAAGCACAGTTCTAAGTCTAAACAAAAACCAACACTTAGGTAACCAGTACGGCCAAACACAAATTTTGGAAAGCTTTAGATAATAACTAACAAGAAAGAGATTTGACATTTATTTCTGCATTCTCACTGACTGCTTCTGTCAAAATCCTTCATGTTCACCCTAACCACAATCTGAAATCTCTCTCTGCAACTATGAAGGCTAAGAAGTTTATTTTATAAATGGAACGGCTATTGCATTTTTACCTATTTTCAGAAATAAAAATACTGAGAAAATCCACCAAGTCTTCCCAGATTTCCACTAAGCTCACCACAGCTGGCAATGCTGAACAATTCTAGAGTGGCAAATTAAGCTAAGCCTTGGCTCCAGGCTTGCCTCTGGCTGACCTGGTACATTTATGTCTCAGAAAAGCCAGATTAATACAGGCCATGAGTTTCTTGAGATGAGCTGTGTGCTCTCCACACCCCTCCATGTGGGACATAGACAGTGCTAGAAGTCATTTTAAGCTCAAATCCATTTGCAACACCCATAACTTAGCACAGAGCCATTCTCAACTGTCTACAACTTTTCTCTGAGATAAACCTTCCCTTATGAAGGGGTTAAAAACATATGTCTGAAATACAATCACACACATTTTTCATTTTTCACAATTTCCTTCTCTCTCTCACCCAACTAATTTTCAACTTATTCAATCTCATACCCATTCTCAGCACCCAATTACCATCCTTATGAAGTTATTTTCCTGCTTAAATGAAGTTGGAATAATATTAACAATTTTTTTGTTGTTGTTGTTGTCAGCTTACAGTTCAGATGTGAATCAGAATTGCATTAAGGGTCTGATCCTGCCACCCTTGAAATCAACTGTGGTTCCATTCAATGAAACCCAAAGGTCTTGCTCTTAGTGAGCTGTAACTACAGGACTAGTGACCATGTATTATTCCTAAGTACAGACTGGGATGGGCTGATAAATGACCCTTAACCATCCTGCTCCATTTCAAAAGGGGAAAGAACCAGAATAGACTAATTAATGACTCCAGCAATCCCAAATCTTGCTAACCTTACTTTTGCAAGGATAGGGAGATGCCTGATGGATATGATATTTATATAACAAAGCAACTATCTCTGTAATATGGATTGTTTCAGGATGAATTCAGTCCAGCTCAGTGTAGGGGGAATGTGGAAGATGATATCTGACACAGCATGTAAAACAGATAGATGGAGGTTTGTACTGCCCAGTTTGTCTACAAAATACAGGAAGAGATGATCTGCATGACAAACTTTGTACAAGCCAGAGTATGGGCAGCCTTTGTCACAGGCAGCTGGGCCCAGAGAGACTTCATATTCCTTTGACCTAAATTGTGTTAAAGCAGCATTAGAAATTGTGAGACTGCTGGCCATGGATGCCAGAGACTTGCTTAAAACTTACAAAGAAGTAAATAGTCTGAAATAACTGGACCATCCATACCTTAGTCAATAAAGGCCTGAATCCATGGCTGCCTATCTGGTGGCTGACAAAATGTCTTGAATGAAGTTGAAGGAATCCAAAAAGTCACAAAATTACTGGTGAGAGGGTGTAACTCAAGAAGACATGAATACAGAAGTCAATGGCTAAGGGAACCCTCCAGGGACTCAAATGGTTTGCAAAGAAGACATTACTAAATTCAGTAAAAGAGGGGGAAATCAAAGAGAAAGCAGCTCTTCTCTCTAGAGGACAGTAAAGCACTACCCTTAGGAACCAGCAAAGAGCAAAGATAGCACTGAACAAAATGCAGTAACTGGAACACCCCATGAGACGCTTGGCTGCAGGAGAAAAGCCATTATAACTTGGCCATGTCTGGGAAGTGACATGTGGGAGCAGCAGTTTCCAGCACAGGTGGATTGGTGTTCCAGCAGAGCACAGCTGGGTGGCCCCAGCCATGGGCCATGGCAGGGGGCTGCAGCCAGGGGGACCTTCCCTCACTAGACTTTTCTGTTCTGCCTGTGTTACCTGGGAAGCTTTCAGCTGGCTCTGAAAGGTGAAGATGGTGCCTTTCCCTACAGGATGTTCTCTCAGTGGGTGTGGAGAATGGCGGGTCCCGTTACATATGGCATTTTCACCCCAGGTCCCTGAGAGCCCCCTTTCCACATGTGTTCTCACACCTCATAGTGCTCAACCTGTGAGAATGAAGCAGGTAACAGTGGTGGCTCACTGCCAGTCATCTTCTTTGAGGAAGCTGTCTCAACTAAAGCCCTCCATGAGCCCAGTTCAATCTCAGAGATCCAAACAAACCAGAAATGGAAGATGAAAAACAGCGCGCAGGTTCCTCTGAAAGTCTGTGGGAGCTCAACACACCTAAGGGAACTGGGCCCATTGAGAGATGAAGAACATAAGACAATAAATTCAGACTGTCTTGGGAAATCCTGCAGCAAGAAACTGCATCTCATCCTGCAGCAAGAAACTGCATCTCCTGCGGATAGACCCCTGAGAACACAGAGTACTTCATCCTCTATTGAGCTCCATGCTGGACTGACATCTAACACAGCAGAAGTTGCAGCAAAGCAGGTCCTTTCAGAATTGCAGTGAACCTGATCAAAATGAATAGCATTGGATTCATGGCAGAGTCAGTGATAGTAAACTAAAGAGGAGAGGTAGAATGATAAAAAAAATGTTCAGGAAAAAAAAAAAAACAAGAACACTTTTAAGTGGTCTCAGCTGTAACAGCTAACACATACCAGCTGTTACAAGGTGCAAACTGAAAGTCTTGGGCAGACCAACAACTTGACCAGTTCTATTCAGCTACGAACAAGCTGCACCTATGTTGTGTGCCAGTAGATGGTGTGTTTATTTTAACCAAATAGTTACCTGAACACAATTAGAGCTCTCTATAGCACTGCTGCTTTGTTTTGAGCCCATATTGCTTCTTGAACATGCTTCAGTTTCACCCTCTGAAGTTTCTCTCTCTTATTTCATCCCCTTGTGAAATGTCACAAAGAGGATCACTGTGGCCAATGTGATAGGAACGTTCACATCGTTGAGTGTAATATGCTATTCATATTTGCACTTCAAAGCATTGTGCTTTTGCAGTTAAATATAATCCCGTGCCATCTTTTATAAGAAATGCCAGGATCTTTCCTCATATGCTGGCACAATACCCCATCGCCAGGTTTACCTCTCCTGGCTTATCCAGGTCCTGATTTATCTTGACAAATGTCCATGCCCCTAAGACCAAGTGAAAGCAGCAGGAAGCCAATGGATTTCAATGTCCTCTTGACATGCAGCACTGCTTCAGAGACAACTTGGCTCAGCCTCCAGATCTTGTTTTCACAGGAGGTTTCAAGAATTTGTGAGACATCTTTTCATTTGCTTTTATCTTATGATAGCTTGTTCAGCCCCCTTCACAATTAGACTCTGACATTTTTATGGCTCAGAGTGGCTGCATCTTTTTTCCTTTTTTTTTTAAGTAGGTCATGTGAAACATGAATGCATTGCATCAACACATCAAGGAGGCTTGGTGTATCTCAGTTCAGGTGCTCAGCATTCGAGACCACTACTCTGCATGCTACCCAGCCATCATCCCCACTGGGTGCCCCTGGCTCACCTCACACTTCTTCAGAGAGAGATGGAGGAAAAAGCATTCTTTCTCAGAATAATTGGCAGCTTAGAGGAAGGGGCAACAAAGATGAGGCAAGAATTAGGAGCTCTAGATCTACTCATCCACGACTGTTGCTTGTCAAAACATGACACATCTCCCACCTGACAGCCACAATAGGTCCAAAACATTTTTCCTGACAGCCCAGGTACTGAATGATGAAGCTACTGACAGTATTTCTTTTCTTCTCCTCTTCCACAAAAGAACACCTTGCTTAATTTTTTACAACAAGAATTAGTAGGACTGGTGCACATCTTAAAACCCAGAGTGGAAGCTGATTGGTGACCCATAAGAAGGTATGTGATTAATACTGTAAGAAAGTTCATCAACCAATTCCTGAGAAGTACCAGCACAAAACTTGAAAGCTAAGGAACATGCTCCTGCAATGCACACTGAGAACTTCAAAACACACAAACTTGTTGGTCTTAAAGGACCAACAACAAAATTATATGCCAAAGCACTGAACTACTTGACTCACAAACAATTAAAGCATTCTTTCAGCATACATTATGTTTTGTAGGGTTAGTTTTCTCAGAAATGATATACAATGAAGTGGATATACTCACAGGAGTTGTATTGAGCCCTTAGATTTCTTTTCCTATAAGTTTTGATCAGTCTAATCCTCTTGAATTTAAGGAGCTGTGGGCTGGACCCCAAAACTGAACTGAACTAAATCTCCCAAACTGATCCTTGAGACATTCTTGAGAGCAGCAGGGGACTTCATCTCTTCAAAAGTCTCATTGGGTTGTACATTTTTGGCTTTCCTAAATTCAGCATATGGTAATTCCTATTCTTACTATCTTGGATTAGAAGAAATGATGCCTATGGATGACAAACCTCTCTTACTTCAGACCTACTTCTGCTCCTCTAGCCCTCTCAGAAAAGAATTACAATTGCACTCATATATTATGAGGTTGGTGTCATTTAGCTTTTGAATCAGTTTGGCAGTCCTGTACCTAAGAGGCAATCAGTCTATTGTGAATTTATAGCTGACTGATCATACTGTCAAATGGAACAGCACTCAAGATCTAGTACTAACTGCTTCACAACTTCTTTGCTTCTAAATGCACAAACCGATTTTTCCTAACAGGGTGTCCAACACAATTCTAACACGTACTCTCAGTACCAGAATGTCAGGACAGACTCACTCAATTTTCTCATCACCTGCATGGTATTGGGGATTCACTTTTACCTGAAACATGTGAAAGCAACAACTCTGTGACTGCTCCATGGAGTAATAGTTCCAGTGTGAGCAGAGACATGAGATCATACTGCCAGTCTTTATCTTCCAGCTGGTGTCACTCCCAAAGGCAGCAAGAATGGAAGGGGTTTGTTCACATTTGGTTACAAAAGAGTTTATAAACACACCTGAAGTGACTCAGGGTTAAAAGGGTATTGATCCTGGATCTCTGAGTCCTTTACAAGTAGGTTTCTCATTCTGTTTACTCTCAAGCAACACTTTTTAATCATGTGTAGCAACAAGTAGAATAAAATAGCCTCAGGATCTAGCCCTTAATGCCTAGTTAGCACACATTGGCTCTCAACTGCAATTGTTTGCCTTTCCTAACTTGAGGTACAAAATGTCCTGTCTGCCAAGTACAGCCCGGCACAGTTATGCCTGTCTTTGCTTGATGCAGACTGATTTTCCACTGTAGATTCATTATGTCATTGAATTCAGTCACGGGAATATTAGCATTTTCACACATGTGGGAACTCATCTTGTGAATGCAAAGCTCATTTATTACAGTGATTTCTTCAGAGGCTGTAGTATACTCATTTCATAACGAGGCTTGTAATAAACACAGGTTCTGAACCAGCGAAAGCATGCAAATTTACCTGAAATATGAAGTTTACAGCCAAGACTGCTTATTGCTGGTAATTAGTGGGGGGAGGGGTGTGTGTTCCCCTTTCCCCCCCTTTTTTTCTGGTGTCTTGCATAATTTAAAATATGATGTAATAAGGGAAGCTTAGGGACTTTGTAGTAGAGTGACTTTTGATTGCTTACTCTGAACTCACCAGTGACTCTGAAAAGACTGAGCAATTTAAATAGAAGAGGCATCTCCAAAACTACACTGCAAGATGTATGAACACCTTTGAATGATGCTTGCATTATTGCACTGAAGACTGAGAAAAGTACTGACTACACTCTCTCTGTCTAGCAGAATAGTTTAGGCCTAAATGCTGACTTAATAATGCAATGCATTTATTGCAGCATCAGAATTAGAGCAAGTTTTTATTTTGGAACATAATGTTAATATGCTTAGAAAATGCAAACCCTTCATGTTTATGAATTGCTCACCCACTTAATGCTGTTAGCTCTATTTCTGAGCACTGAAACATATAAGGAGTTTTGGTCAGATAGTCACAAATCCATGCACTAAGAAAAAAATGAAAAGAAATCAGCTGCAGTTCTCATGCATATTTGCAAATCCTATTCCTTGAAAAATCAACAACTAATTATCTGGGTCAGCAGAAGAGGGAGCTACATTTTTATTAAGAAGTTTAATAACACAGAAGCTCCTCTCACAGAAGTCATAGCGACGGTTAGTATTGAGATAAATAATAATAAAAAGAACACTTATTTTAGTGAATTAGTAAGAGATGGTCTCCCTGGTGATCAAAAGAGAAAGCCCAGTAAAATGCTACTATAAAGTTTCCTGGAAATGTGATGAATTTAAAGTTTCAAATAAAGTAAATGTACCAATTCAAATAAATTGATCTCTTTTTTTGCCACATGAAATTAGTTATTAAAGATATAATTCTCTTGAGTTTTATGCCTATGGTGTCATTGATGTGACTACAAAGATGTTGCAATTTGGCTTAATTCTTCTACACAAAAAAATCAAATCCTATGTATGTTTAAGTATACTCTTAATTAAGGTTATTTTAAGCATTTTAATCTCAGCCTTATTAGCAAGAACAAAGCATCTGGTCATATCATTTAAAGCACATATTAAGGCTGTAGGGACAGGGTTTCTGCTCAAGTTGTGCCACGTCCCTGAAGCAGACATATTCACCTGAGCATGCATTCGGAATGAAGTTTGTGCACCAGATGGTGCTCAAAAGATGGACTGCTCAAAATTGGTTTCATGTGCACTGTACCTGCATCCTGATGCTAATAAATACACAGAAGTGGTGAGAGAGTGTCAGGAAAAAAATCACAGACAAAAAATTAGCTCGCAGGAGGAACATGTGAACAGATTCTTCAGGCTCTTGAAATCATAATTAAGGGAAAGTTGATCTACAGTTTACCTTCCAAATATGTGTCAAGGGCATGCAACAAGACAAAACTGAATGCTGAAGGGTTAATTCAGCCCTAAAAATCATGTGTCCATCACCTCTGTGTACACAGTGAATGAAATTCAACTCCACTCAGACCAGGGATCTATGCACAAGGGTCATATTTTCTTGTAAACTCCAGCTGATAAGTAGGACGCATCTGCAGAGGGCTCTGCCAGTGAGCAAACCATTTACCCAGCCTGCAGCCCAGATCCACAGATTAGAGGCTAAATGATGTCCAGTCAGAATACCTGACCTCCACAGAAAGAGCATGATTTGATTATTTTCTCCATACAGTCATCCCCATGTGATCAGCACATTCTCCAGGGCCAGACAATGTGGTGTGCAGGCAACACAAGTACAGGCACCCCGAGCCGCTGTGTGCAAACCACCCGGGCACAGAGGCGGCGGCTGCCCACGGCCCCACTCGCCTCTGCCAGATCCACGCTTTTGGTGCAACCCTTGGGATGCTTCTATCCCCACTTCCAAAGGGTTTTTAAGCACAGACACCTCACTGCCCACAGGCACTCCAGCTCCAGGCCAGACTGGGGCATGCCCGAGGCTGTGCCCCAGATAAGAGCCCTACTGCAAACAGCTGCAGCATGGAGACAGGCAGAAACCAGCTGTATCGGTGTTACCAGGGACTTTCCATTATCTGCACTGTTCCAGCTCTGCTTTACCTCATGAAACAAAGCTGGCTGTGTTGCTAACCCTGAGCATTGAAAAACCATAAAACAGGAGTCACACACATAAATCACACCTAAATGCTCTGGGGGGTGAGCTTTTAAAGTTCCTTTTTCAGGCTCTTCTCCATAACCATACGAACAAAAACTTCTCTTTCTACATGAAAATTGAGATACTTTTCTCACCATTGGAATCCACAAGCGAGAATTTTAAGCAAATAATGTAAGACTGGAGATGAACTCTTGAAGGCTGATGACACTGTGCAGTGGTTTCTGGCAGCCTGTGGGAGAGACCAGGTGTGAAGCCCTGTGATGTCCTTCGGGGAGCAGACCTGAAGTCCCCTTTATACTGGGGTTTGTGTGCACCACCAAAAGTACAAGTCTGAACTTTGCATCTCCACACGACACCCAGTACTAGCCCAGAGGGTCTAGTCTGGAGGTCAGCCAAGCTCTGACACAGATTCCTTTGTGAAGCATATCGTGGTGGTTTTGTCTACCCTACCTTCATCTTGTTCTCACGCGATTGAGAAAAACCCTCCCACTATACTGATTTTAAAATGGCTCTGTAATGGAGCCTGCAATTTATCAAAGGGCCCAATTAAGAACTCCTCTTTGTTGTCCTGTGAAACCATCCCTTCAGAAAGTCAAGAAAGGTATCCCACAATGTATGAAGATCTAACACTTGTAAGCAAATGGTCATCTTTTGGGTATGAATCTGGGTCATTACATAAACCAAGCACAAGCAACACAATAGGGCCAATGCCTTATTGTCTATGGGATACTTTTAGGCAAATATTTCAGCTGCAGATGGTAAATACAGCTTCAAAGCATAATGATATCTAACTGTGAAATAGCTGAGTCAGGTGCATTTACTAAAGTGGGGTGAGCCAAACACTAATTACAGTGCGGTTGCACCAAGATTAGTGTTACATCTGACATGTTTTAAAAGTAGGCATAAACCAGTGCCAAATTAATTTGATGAACTCCATGAGCTTCATCCATAGGCATTTTATTGTGGCTAAAGAAGAAAGTTGCAAGAGATACAGAACACATCAGAAGATATGCTTCTAATTTCTGAGAATCAGCACCACATTTTCCTGGAGCTCTGACTAAGTAGCTGAAAAGTTTAGTCACTCACAGGTGTTTTGCTGCCATCTGTCAACAGCTGATTATTGCAAACCTGTTTACTCAGACTAGTGCTGTGAAAGAGAACTCACTATCTTTGCTCAATCTCTTTATACAGCTCCTGAGCATCTTCCCCAGAACCAAAGTGCCCCAGGGCTGTGGGAAATTGCAATCCACATCCCCAGATGAGCTTCACAGCTGGCCTCTACCTCTATGAAGTTCCCAAACTTCAATTCTGGCTCAGAGTCCTGAATTTGGAGATTTAATTATAGCACTGTCATTGAGAGGGAAGTCTTCACAGGCTGGGGTATTGCCATTACTTGCCAGATGCACCCACACCCTGGTACAGATTACATACATTACTGACCTCAGCTGAACCATGAGAACAATAAGGCTGGCCCTGGTCAGGAATCTCCTGACAAAACCTGGTTTCACTAGAACAGGCAGATGAGAATCTAACGTGTTTCACAGATATTTGCTGCATGCAGAGCTCCAATCACCAGCAGGCTCTGGTTGCTCCCACCAGCCCAGCAGGGTCCCCCCTGCCCACTCCCTGGCAACTCTCAGGCCATGACCAAGGCACCCACATGTCCAAGGTCCATCAGCCTACAGACAAAGCCAGGACAAGTGCAAGATATAAGCTAATTTCTGTCTGAATTTGAAAAGAACTTCAGCTCATGCCAAGGCACTTTTGGAGGACACAGCAGCAGGTCCAGAGCCATAGAATTTGGTGCAGAATGCAGCTCTCTTCATGGCCTTCTACTGCCATGGGTGAAGTTGGACACTAAATGCTTTTACTCACACTTGTAGATACAGACCTTCCTAGCAGATTGCTAACCTGGCCATAAAAATGCAGCCTGTTGTGTCTGACCATCAGCACTAGATTATTCTAATATGGGTAGGATTTTATTATGTTTCTTATTTTTTCTTTTCTATAAGTTTTGTTTTACAAATATTTACCAATATAAGTTGTTGTAAAGGAGCACCTCTAACTATTAATACTATCCTTTTATCTACAATTTTCAAAGAGGGCATTTAACCCTTTGCTCCTAAGTACAGGCACCACAGGATTTGTTTCAATCTGATTGCATCTCTTTAGGTAGAGAAATTCTAATCTTGCTCAAGCATTTTGCAGAGTGAAAGCGGTGATATGCTGGTCTTCAGCTCTGCCAGAAGTTATAGATGCTAAATCTAGGAGTTTATAGGATTTTGATCTCTCTACCTCCCTGAATCACTTTCCTCATCAACAGCATTAGAGTAAGTTAGCCATGAATGAACAAAAAGCAGGAAAATGCTTGACATCTAATCATGCCAGTGATAGAAATCAAGGTTCAGCATCACTGCACCTTCCCATACAGCACTATCCCATTAGGAATACTTTCATTTGATTACACTGATCCATTGGCTCCTAGTCCATATTACTTAACCCTCAAACCATTATGCCCTATTGAAAATAATTGGTAATGACAGTTTCAGGTTTAATATTTAATACAGTGGTTAAATGGAGCCATACTGTTTGTGGTTATAGTTTCCATTGACTAATAAGCAAGTTAGAGAGCAAAATGCATTTTTCTTCAGCTGTTACATTAGCAGAAAGCTAAACACCACATTACTCATTATAGCCTTAAACATTTTTGGAGAAATAGCCGCCAAAGCCAAGTAAAATATTACATTGATTTGTGGTTCACTTGTTTCCCTTTTTATTACTGGAGGACTGTCTTTTTAGGAGCTGTAAGGAATGCTGCAAGGTGTATGGATGCACTGAAAGTAATTTCTTTGCATATCAGGCCAACTTTCAAACACCCCATCCCGCAGTGCCTTGTGCACGGGCTCCTCCTGCCTGCACAGCTGCAGGGGCAGGGAGCAGAGTCCTTTGGCTGCTGCTGCCCATTCCCACAGCTGCCCTCAGCCCTGCCAGCACCAGTCTCTGAGGGGTTTGCTGTGTGCCAGGGACCTGGACTGGCTTAGAAAAACCTCCAAGGAAAATGAGGTGGGACCATCCTCAGCCAGCCAACACCACTGTCTCAGAGGAGAAGCCTTCTGCACTTTGCTCCCTTTTCTGCAAAATACAGGAGGAAGGTTCTGGAAGAGCAGGGCTTGAGCAGCTGTGAGATATCTAAAAGTAATGACAAACATATGGAAGTTTGTCCTGCAAGGGCTCACCCACCTGTACAAATTTTGGGTCAGGTTACCTGGTGTCTCGCCAGTAGCTTCAAAAGAGCTTTATTTATTTACTCTAGCCAAGAATTTGGCGCTCTATTTTTTAATCTGCCCACATCTTTCACCTCCTCCTGAAGTGCTTGTTCTCCCAGGGCTTTTCTTTTTGCCATTAACGCTCCCAGTTCTGGATGATTATTACATTAACAGGGATTCCAGCTGAGGGTGGGGCTCACTCCCAGCAAATTAGTCAGTGTGGATCTTCACTCCTCCATGGCTTGGTTCCCACCAGTATCTGAGCAGGCTTGTACATATTGCAACTGCTGCTGTGATTTACTGGAAAGAGACCCCTTATGTGTCATTCATAAGCTGAATGGATGAGACAGAAACAACAACTAAATACTTAAATTGCAGAAAGGAAACCAACATTCACTAACCTGGTTCTGTATTTTACCAGTGTCAGATGCTGCTTCTGCAAACCTTTCCTGCTTGCTCCTATGAGCTGAGCTATTGTACGTGGCCTTGAGTGCGGAAGACTCAAAAGACCCTACAATACAATACAATCAGAAGGACACTCCAAGAACCAGATCCTTTAAAGAGCTGAGTACCTTCCCAGATGTGCCTTTTATTTGGGACCTATGAAGCACTCAGCCTCGGACTCTGAATTCTTAGAAAAGGATTTGCTAGTGCCAAAAAATTAGTTTTGGAATTTCATCTTACAAATTCTTCACCACATTGAGACAGAGATGATTTGAGAAGGCCCATTGCATCATGATTTGAGGATGCCCATGTATCCTTTCAGAGATGAGGCCCCTAATTCCATAGGCCACACCTGAACTGAAGCTCAGATATATTGAGACATAACTCACACTCCTTACAACGGAACTCATCCAACCTCTACTATAAGAGTAGATGAACTATATTCAGAGGCACTTCCTGAACCAGATGGTCAGGTTAGTTTCACAGATCCTAAGGTGGGAAAGAAAGTGATTTACTGTCATTGAAACTTCTGAGGTCACACATTATAACAGAAAGATAATTTACCAAAAAGAGAAATAAGATTACTGGGTGGACTCAATGCTTAAAATGGACTTAGCATTGGTTTTGAACTTATTTAGATGCATGATGGAGAAACACAGCTTTGTTTCCATTTATAAATGTCCAAAATGACAACCTGAATTTAGACAAGTGCCTGACTTGACCAGTGCCAGGCTGACCTAATTGGTAACAGAAGGACCATATTCTTAGCTGCAATGTACGGACAGCACAGGCGGCTGTCAGGCAACCTGCCCCAAGCGACCGCAGCGCTGGGTGGACAAACCCAAGATGGAGAAATGCCTTATTAAATCCCTCTGGTGTTCATTTGGGGCATAATTCTCCCATATATACCTGTGCCTAACCAGTGATGTCCACAGACTCACATTGTGGTAGCATTTTGGATTTATTTTTCCCTGGTATCAAACAATGAGTCTAGCCCTACCTAGACTTCTCAAGAAGGAAAGTAAGAGAGTATAGTTTGAGACTATTTCTGCACTACCAAACACACTAATTGTGGATTGAGATAGTTCCCAATAGACTTCTTTTAAATTTCTTCTAGTTAGACACAGAGCAGTATAATTTAATAGCAGGGGTTGAAAGGGAAAAGACAATATGAGAAGCCACCAACACTTCTCTTTGAGAAGCGTTCAGAAATCAGCTGCAGTTGGTTCCATGAATTTTGCCAGAAACTGAGGTTTTTGTCAACTGCCCCAGGGTGTGTCACCCCCAAGGAAGCCAAGTGAGGGATGAGGGGTGAAGGCTGCATTCCCCTAGACAAGCTGCCTGGGATCAGTGCCTTCAGTGGCACGTCCTCTTCCCGCTGCTCCCTGTTTGCTATCAGCACCTGAGATAACACAAGTGCTTCCGTGGCACCAAGCACAGCAGCAGCAGCAGCAGCAGCAGAGGTGACCAGCTCCTCTTCAGGCAGGCCAAGTTTCCCTAGGCTTGCTGGAGAGCTTCTGAAAACTAACTACTGTATGTAGTTAGTGACTTGTTTCTTAAGAACTCCCATACAAAGCCATGTAAAATAGATTCAGCCAAGAACTGAAATCATTACTAAGCATAAATTATTTTATCTTTCATTTTTACCTATTCACAGAGGGAAATGCACCTTGTGCACCATACAAATCCAATTTAAGCTTTGAGAATAGGCTCTAAGTAGGACTTAAGTAGTATAGAGGCCGTTAGGCTGACCCTCTACACTGGGGTTAATTTCATCCAAAAGCTTTTCCAAGAGATAAGGAAACAATCTTTCATGTACAAAGTGCTTGAGGAAACCAAGAAACAGTAAAAGAATCTGCCTGCTTTGAAAGCTTTGTATCTCGCCTCAACACTCAATAGAGAGATGTGTTGTGTTGATGTACTGTAGATTATACCTTACCCAAACGGTGAAGTTAAAAGAAAACAGGATCCCTTGACACTGTCTTAGACAACCCATAATACAGCACTATCATTAAATGAAGTTTACAAAAGGCTTCTATTTACATGACTGCAGAAAATAGACCAGGGCACAGGATGCTGACTGCAGTGTAAATGTTAACTGAGGGACTGCATGGCACTTGCTGTGCTGCGGAAAACCGAGGGCAAACACAAGGAGAAGAAAACGGTCTCACTGCCCAAAGCAGCCCTGCATCCCAACAGCAGGCTGGCTTTCAGTGGAAAACAACTCCACCACACTACAGGAATGGAGGGCAAGAGCAGGATTAATGAGGGGTATTTGGCAATTTAAAAGATGGCTGTGAAAAAGTAGCTCAATGCTGAAAGAACAAGAGACAGGACAAGACATAAATCAGCCTCTTTGCTGCCAGCCTCCAGAAAAATCTAGAATTGGTGGTCAGAAGTTAAAAGAGATGGCAAGACAGATCTGTACCTTGAGATTGAAATGTTGCCTTCATGGGAAAACCTCACTGTTGTAAACACCTGGGCCAACCATTATATGTGTGGAGAAGTCTAAGGTGTTCGTGTTGGAAAGGTGGGGCTTCTCTATGGACAAGTGAATTCACATCTGTTTTGCTTCTGGAGATTTTTGAAATTGGGAAGGGAGAAGGAAATCCCAGTTCTAAACAACTGTATGGATAAAAGAGAAGAAAATACCTTTCATCAGGAAACAGATGAATTGAAGTATATCAACTGCTTTTAATTTCAGTAATAAAAAATGCAAAAGAAGAAAATATCTCAGAATAGTATTGGTGAGTAGAATATGACCAGCAAAGATCAAGACACCAAGCTTAGATTATTTACAGACCAAAGTTATTTTGGGCAGGGCCGTGTCCTTATTTTCTCTTGCTTCCAAAAACATTTCCAACAAGGCTGTGCAAAAGGACCCCTGTCGAGGTGAATGCTATTTGGGACTTCACTGTTTTTAACCAACTGGTTTTACCCACACACTAGACCCTAAAATGACCTCTATTCATGACTAATCTCGGGCTGAATTGAGAGGACTGCTCTTGAAAAAAAAACCTCTGCATCTCACAGCAACAGCCAGTGCCAACCTGTGCTTCCCCCCAGTCAGGATGGCTGGGCCACTCACAGCCACTGCAGCTCTTGCCTCCACATACTATACAGAAGTTTGTAATGCCCAGGTTTGTCCTACACACAGGATTTACCAGAATTTGACCCATTTTCAAGTTAAGACATCACTGTGAGAGGTCAAATTCAACATTCTATTCTATTATGTAGCTATTAAGACACAGCCCTGCAAAGATCTGCTGTGAACAGCTTCCCTCAGAGGAGCACTTCCCTGAAAGGCCTTTGCATCCTAGATGTGCTGTGTCACACGTGCTCTAGTATCATGTGCAGCCACACATTGTCATTAACCACCCTTTAGTAGGTAATAGGGTGAAACATGTCAGTGAACCATAAACCCAGAATGATTTAGAAGATAAATTGTAATGGCCCAGAAGTAGCTGTTACAGCCTTTCCTGTCAATACTTCACCTTTAAAAAAATTCCCTAAATACTTACTAATACTGCCAGATGTAATGGCTGTCAAAAACATTTACTTTAAATAGTCCCCAAACACATTACATAACCTGCATTTAAAAAGTCCATCTTGCCAATATTTGAAGGAAGTGCAGCAATCTACCCTGTCACCTCTGGTGAGCTCCTGGGAGCAATGCTGCTCTTTGCTTTTCCACATTAACCCTTCACTGCCTGACCTGTCTCCTCCTGAAAGTTGAGGATGAGAGAGGCAGAACTGGGGGTGTAGCTGCACCATGTGTCAGCTTCAGTGGCAGAGCTGGTGTCTGCTGTTCCTGCTCCCTCCTCTACCAACAAGGGCAATTATCAAGCAGCACCATTTTGATGATGGAGGCTGCAGTGTGGGCAGGCTGATGGCAATGAGTCAGGAATTCAGTCCCACTGGGGCAGGAATGAATGGGAAGGAGCAGCCCAACAAGCTAGAGACCCCTCATGGCAGTTCCTCTGCCCAGTAAGGTTACACTGCTGTGTCTGCTAAGGACAGCAGCAAACCTGCATGGAGGCTCTGCCCGTGCTTTGTCCCATCTCTCAGACCACAGGTTTGTGTTTTAAACACCAGCCCCACTGTGCTAACACACAGAATTCGTATGCTGGCAGCTGGCTGATCTGAGCATGGATGCAACCCTGTGTGCATTACCACTGCTGAAGGTTACTGTTGGTTAGGAGGGCAAGCGAGTGGCACATACTGTGATTACGCAAAACAGGGATCAGGATAATTACTGGATTGCTTCAAGAGGGAGGCAGGAGGAATCATTTGTCACATCACAAGCATTAACTGTCAGTGTTAATTACAGGTATTTATGCCTGCCACTTCTGGGATTAGCCAAGTAAGCCCAGTACGATGAAGAAGGGCATTGGTGAGGGAAGTGGAATCATGTTCCTTGGGGCAACAGCAGAGCCATGGGATAATCACAAGTGTCTTCCAGGTGTCATCCACCTCCTGTGCCTCTTTGGCAAAGCAACACTTTACAGTTCTGTATGTCAACAGCACTGAGCAGAAAATAACTTGGCTGAGACATCTGCAATTTTTAGATTTCACTCAAGTAGGGTCAATGCTCCACAATAAGGGACGATACTAGACCTGTGAAAAAAGTGGGCCTATGTATAAATATTCTACATTCAGAAGAAATCATATGTCTAATCCTTCTCTTGGGAGCCAAGATCTAGACTTCTACAGTGTTTAAGGGCCTGGGGCCAATGTAGTCATATAAAGAGTAAAGTCCTCTAAATTTTTAGTGCAGCTGTTTCAAACTCATCCAGATGTGGTACCAGGTGTGGGGAGGCACAGCAGGAATAAAATCACATTCCTGCCTGGATCTGCCAGCGTACAAAACAGAGGCAATTTTGACAGAAACATCACCCTTTACCAGGGTCATTTCTAAAGGAATCAACAGTAATTCAGAAGTCGGCATTTCCAAAACCTAGCAAGAAGCAATGGCAACAGGACAAGTAAAAAAAGGATGTGAACATGACTTGTTGCATGCCAGAAGCAGGAGATACCAAAGTATTTTGAGGAAAGGTGGGGAGAGTGGTTGGGGGAGCAGACAGCAGCTGCACCCCAGGGATGGATGCTCCTGGATGCCAGGTACTGGTACCTGACCTGAGCACTCAGCCAGGCCCTGGCGCACTCCTCAGCCCCAAGTCCAGGGGTAAGAGCTTTCTTACTTACTAACACCTCCCCCCCACATGAATAGAGCTGAAGGTGTGCACAACTAACTGTGTTCACACATGTTTACAGGTCAAACTCTACATCTACTCCTTCTCTCCAGACTAGATGAACTAAAAAAAGACTCTTAGGACTGCTCTGAACTCCACACATGTCCACTTATGATGACAAACGTATAGATGAAGGCCCTGAGGGTGCAACTTCACTTGTGACATGCCTCTGAGTCACTCAAATGTTCAGAAATGGCCATACAGTTCTTGTAAAAAGGAAGATCAGAAAAGGAACAACACTAAGAACTGTCATACCCAAAAAATAATTCAACAACAAAGGCTATTTTATGCCAAAAGTAAATGCTGTATCTTCTAATTCATCTTCCTAACATCCTTTAGCTAACAGCAGGATGCACGTTGTCCCATCTCTGTAGTACATGTCCCAAACCAGTGATACTTCTAAAATAGAGACCAAACATACTGAGTTACCATCACAAGACTGTTATTGTTTTGGAAGATCTTTTCAACTCATGTTTTTGAAATGGGAGCATATCAAATTGTATTTTAAGAGATTCAAGTCTTCCTGGCAAAGCACAGTTTGTAGGCAGAGGTGCTGCCTTTCCTAACACTGACACAATGTAAAAGGCTTTAGGGCACAACAGGGATCTTGGTGAAATGGCAGAAGAACCTTCCACAGATGAGAAGAGTATAAGGCTATTAATTTGCACTGCATCTCTAGGAATATGATGAAATTATAACTCTTCTGGTGTAGGTAGGGATAACTGTTTACACTGAAAGAGGTACAGTTTGAAAGATGCCTGTTAGCATCTTTCTGGAAGAGTATTAGTTTGAAAAGCTCACTAATTGTAAGCTTGCAATATAACAAAGGTGGTATTTAGAAAGCTTAGATGACAATTCCTCCCTAATCTAAATCTGAAAATTCTCTGTTACTTTAATGAGATAATTAATCATATCCTGAGATGTCTTTTTTTTTTATTATAAATGTTAAAAATTATGAATTTAGTTTAAATCAGTCATTTGCAAATTTATTGCCTGAACTAGCATTTCAATGCCTTCTAGTATCAAGGCACTGCTGGAAATAAAGATGCACTTCTGAAAGGGTTAAATAGCACAGGGTCAATTATCACTGGAATGTTAACCAGAACTCTCTAGGGCAAGATAAATCAATAGTAAATACCATCTTACTAGGAAAGTGTGTGTCATTTTCAGTTCAGTGTACTGAAGAGCACACTGCTCTGTTAAATTAAATAAAAATTGTAATAATATTTTGGCATGTTGTAGAAATAGTAGTAGGTGAAGTTTCTTCCATGAAGCCAAGAACTGATGCAATGGCAGCTTGTATGTCTATAATTGTATATTTTGCTAGAATCAAAAATAAGGGTTTTAATGTATTATTAAATTCTTTGCTTGGAGGCAGGCATCCACACACCTACAATTATTTTAATTGCATGTTCCAGATTTTTTTGTTTTTCAGAATTTTATGACAGAAGCTGAAGCTAAAATTAATACCTCTCAATATACTTTCCTGAGTTTCAGTAATAACTTCTTCTCTTTGAGTAGTAGAGTGGTTTATTCAGTGTGTTATATTTTTAGTTTTATGGAAAGGTTTTGGAAAAAATTGTGCCAAACAAAATACGCATGGTAACCAGAATTCAAACTAAATTAAATAAGTAAATTCAATAAGTCTGGAGAGCAGAAAAGAAAAAGTTTAGAGGCTGAAGACATCACTACGGACCACTTCCACCAGGAAGCGGTGGCAGTGGATTCACACGTTGCAGCTTCTGGAGTCCCTGTGGAATTGTGTCTCTAAAGACACAGGGAAGAAGCAGGCTCTTGTGTCTAAGCTGCAAGAGGGGTTGCTCTGTGCACTTGGTACCTGCTCATGGCAGACCAGCGTCTGGGTTTGCAGCATGTTCCTACTCTCCACTAATATTTCATGTGCACTCTCAGTCAGCAGGATGGAGTTTAGCTCTCTGTCACAACAGGGTGGTCATGGGAAGGACAAAATCCTTCTCTCGGCACACAGTGCTTTCTGTGCTTAACATGGAGCATCCGACACTCTACACAGATCTCACCTGAGCTCCTGGGAAGGTCTGGTGAAGCCTTTTACAACCACTTAGCCTCTGTTCCTGATTCTGCTGCTGTATTCCATGATCTGGAGAATACCAGGCTGCCCTCCCTACCCAAAATCTGCTGCTGGATCTCTCGGATTGACATTTTCCCAGACTCACCAACAGATATCTTTCATCTCCTCTGCATCAGCAGATCACAAGAACTATCAGGACCTGTTCAATTGCACTGACACCAGTGGTATTCCTCCTGATTTACAGCAAACTAAGTGGAATGGGAATAGGCACTGAGCTCTGCGGGGTCACACACACTGCCATTTGCTGCCCCTTCCCACTGGGACAGGAGGGTGGAAAGCAAGTGCTCATATTCTCACAGCAAGGGCATTTCCTCTTAGGAAAAATATTAATATATACCCAAATCTTGACTTTCATTAAGCTTAATGCATTTGCAGCAAACTGCATTTGATAGAAAGCCTTTCCCAGGTAGTATTTAAGCTCATCAAGAACACTAATCAATGGCTGGTAGTTAAATGCATTCTTAACTTTTTATGTGCATTGTCCTTGTGCCATGTGATGTGATGTCTTTATAACAAGATCATTAGGGAAAATCACACAGATTAATAAAAATATAAGGAGAATTGGACGCAAGGGGTTCCATTAAATAGAATAGGATTACAGACAAATGAGGCTCTGTGATATTCTGAGTTGTAAGATTTTTAAGTGGTCTTTTTCTATACTCTATTCTTTTTTGGTCTTTTTCTTAGTTCTTCCTTTTACAGCTGTACTGAGCTCATGCAAAATAGGCTGGTCCCAGGGCAAACCTAGAGTTGGGAGGAGAAAAAAGCTCATGTTCCGTAACTGTTGTGTTTCTATTCTCCCTCCTGGAAAGAATATGAAACCAGGACTTAAAATAAAAGGCAGAAATTCTAAACAACCCCTTTGACTGCTTTTATCCAAAGACAGAGTTTAGAGCTGAAAAATTCCATTGATCTATCAGTATGTTGCTTAGAGAGGAGACTGCATTTATTTCAGGAAGATAAGCTCTATTTAAAAACAAAGTACTCAGCTCGAGGCTGAGCTCCACACACTGACTCTGCCCATTACAGGAGGTAAAAGCTCAGTAACAAGCAGCAGCACCCCAGACACCCTTCCATCATGAGGAGCAGCAACCTCTGGTGGATGGGGCTTTTCTGGGGCAAGTCACCTCATTTCCCTGCAGCTCAGTTTCAAAATGTAAAATGAGGAATCATGGCTTCATCTTCTACCCTTTTGTCTTTATTCAAAATGCTATAACATGCTACATCTCTTTTATTTTACAAATAAAATGAGGCCAGAACTAGCTTGGGAGCCTGTAACAATCAGTGTAAGGATGATACTAATAACTTTTCACAAGAGGCCAAGCAATAAGGACAGTCTGGGAATTTTGGCGTGACTTGCACTTTGGTTTGAGGTGGAGATTTAAGAATTAACTCTTTCAGCACTATAATAAACTTGATGGGTTTATTTTTCTCTACTCTTCACAAAAAATCCTCTATGCTATGTCTTTGTTTTAGTGAAACCTTAGCTAGTCTGTGCTAGATTTGCTGACCTGGGAACAAGCTTCAGCAGTCTTTACAGCACCCAATATTAACATGAAAGTCTGTAATCACATCTTCCCAGCTGCTAGAGCCCGCAGTGTCACTGGGAGTTTGCATGGCTAAAACAGAATTTGCTGTATAATCCATGTGCCGTGCGGTTCATGCATGGTAATTATGTATAACAAAACCCATAAGAAAGGAAGCAGCTCCATATAGTCTGCTTTAAAGTGTGAATGGAAGGACTTATTTTTACTATCCAAAGAAACCAGCTAAAAAGAAAATTGCTCCATACTTTCATGATTAGCAGTCACTAAACTGTTAGTGGCCCCAGATTTCAGAAGCTACTTTTTGAGTACCCTTCCTGTCTCAGATGGTCAACTATTAATATCTTCTAGCCAGCAGAGTTACAGTTCTGAGTTACAGTTGTCTTTAGAGAGAAAATCTTTTACTATATTCATAATGCAACTAACAGGCCCACATGCTGGCAAGAAGATGGTATAGAGATGCCAGAGTACTGACTACCATCATCCTGCCACTACTGCACATCCATTCCCGTGTAACCTGTGGCCCACAGAAGATCTTGTTTCCATGCATGAAACAGCATGGAAACCAGCTTTCCAATTTGACATAACTTATGAAATACTTCTTCATGGAAAATTTAGACAAAACAAAACTGTCACTGTTATATTTCCTACCATCTTACCTCTGCCTTTTCCACATCTCATGGAAATTGTCATTTGGGTACCTAGTTTAATTCTATGGTCAGCATCTCTTACAATGTATTATTTCTGAGACATTAAAAGCTGTGAAAAAAAACATCGTGTCATAGTAGAGGCAACCTGAGCACAGCCCCAAAATGCAGCAGATATTCTTATGTATATAAGAATTAAGTAAAGCAGAGCTTCCACTGGGCCCTGAGAGTAGGCTTAAAGAGTAAAAATAGAATTGGGAAGAAAATTGAGTTTCTGGGGCAATATTTGGTGCCCCTAGCCTCAAAAACCCCAACAAACACCAAACAAAAAAAGCCCACAAAAACACACCCAAAACCCCACCAAAAATCCAATTCAGATTTCAGAGGAAAAGTGACACAAGTATTTTTTATATCACTACCTAGTTGAGATATATCACAATCTAGCTGAATATCAGAAAAAATAATTTAGGCAGCAAAGTTGGGAGCAGATCGGCTACAAACAATGTATGACTAAATGTACGCCTGGTGCACGGAAATCAGACATTCTTATGGAACTGCCTTACTTTTAGGCCTCATAAGGACTAACCAAATATCTCAGCTGCCTTTACTTCCCTGTTTCCAAGCTGTGCCTTGCTCCCCAAAGGCTCAACTCCCCACCTAAACACTCCTGTCTTTGGAGCTGAAAGGGGCAAGGAAAAGAAACAGCCTTCAGCAGAGAAGTGGAGCATTCAGCAGGCGACAGCTCGTGCTCTTGCTTTTGAGGCTGCTCCTGGGACTCTGGCATTGCCCAACAGGAATATTTCTGCTTTGTTTAACACAGTGAAAAAACATCAGTCGACGCTGTAATGTTAAGAGTGGTGGATGCAAGTACAACCGATAAACAAACACGTCTTTGTTTTAATAGTGGGGAGTGACTTATCATAGTTAATTATAGGAATTTACAGCTATTTATGTGAACTCAAGAAAGCAGAAAACATTCATTTGTTGGTAGTCTAACTGCTGGGTGGAGGCAGCCCAGATGCATAGAGATGAATGCTAGACTGTATCTTGTTTGCCTTGTTATGCACAACTTTACTATGTAAATTTGAACTTCAGTGAGTAGCTACTTGGCACATTAGAATGTATAATTACAGACACACAAAAAACCCATGGAAAGTGACATTTAAACATTGTTTCTCTGTCACATATCAGTTAAATATAGAAAAAAACCCCATATTTACTTTAATCCACAGTAGACACTTGGTCTCGCACCTGCTGCTCACACGCAAAATGTCATTATCACTCAGTGTCCATCCTCTTACACAGAGAAAACAAAGTCACTTTGGTTCAGTTTTGTCTCACTTCAAGCCTCAGAGGAGCTGCACTTACAGTGGAATGTTAAGCAGAAAACAAAACCAAAATAGCGCAACACCAACCACAGTTCATTTGCAGGGAAAAAAAGAAGGCTGCTCTTGTGCACATTCAATAATTATCCCAAACTAATTATGATATGATGGAATGAACTCCAGAATCAACTTTTTCACCACTTTTCAAAGACAGAGCAGTGCTACTGATACACCAGTGTTGCCATTAGCAGTCACACCACTGCTGCAGACAGTGCTTGGCCAGCAGTCCGGAGCTGGCAGGGTCAAGGGCTGTGTGCTCCCATGCACAATGCTGCCAGATAAGGCTGCTCATGTCCTGCATGCTTCTTCTGCACAGGAATCATCGGGAACAATTATTTAAAACACATAAACCAGTAGCTTCTAATGAACACCAGATCTTCTGTTAGGAAGGACCTAAAAGCATTCCTGGCTCTGTAAGGACAAGTTTCAGCAAGCAACAGCCTACATCTAAAACCCTCGGATATATAAATAATTCCCCAGTACTACAGTGGCTTCCTGTACCATATCTGTCAATGCATTTATCTTTGGAAGACCTCCTGGAAGAAGCTAAATTTGTTATTTTACAGAGGGAGGACCAAAGCAGAGAGACATTAAAGAAGGAGTGGATTGTTTGAAGCAGCACAAGGGCAGACTCCTGAGGCTGACACTGACCAAACCTCATCCTCTGTGGCAACATGCAGCTGTGAGCTCATGCTCACAGATACGAGCCTGGCTGGGTTCAAGCTGGGCTCTTTATGAAATCACTCTCAGCAGAGCTTGACTACATGCTGTGGAGCCGTGCAAGAGGCAGCTCCTTCCCCACTGTGGGCACAGACGTGCCCCCTGTGACTCGTCCAGGATTACACCCAGGGAAGCTGTGCAAGGAAAAGAGGTGAACCAGAATTTTCAGGGAAGCATTGGATCATCTTTCTTCCCATAAAAATAGCACTCATATTTGAGAAGATCTTGCAAATTTTCCTTTCTCCTAAGTAAGGCCAAGGAGTGCAGGGACCCAGGATGTTGCAACCTGCGTGCTGCAATCTAACATAATTTTGATTTAGAATTTCAAATAACTCTCCTCCCAAGCCCAGGTTTCTCCCAGCAAATAGCTAACTCATCTCGACATCTCAGTTGCAGTGACTTCTCTGCTTCCAAACCATGCCTTGCTCACCAATACCTGCAATTACACAACTGACTAAGAACAAGTTTTACATGTAATCCCCACAGAAGATGGGACATGTGTATAAATTCCTCAAACTCTTTACATGAGATGCAGACATCTCGAGGATGGAACAGGCAAACTGTGCTTAATGCAAAGCAACAGCATTGAGAATCAAACCCTTGTGTTTAGCCAAAACTACAGCAGGGGATTTAGAGAGCATTGCATTAGCACTGAGGACTCTCACAAGCCAACCAACTTCCCATGGCTGCCTATACCTTTTTCTTACCCTTTTCTTTTAAAGAACCAAAGACAGGAAGCTATTTTTTTTCCCAGTCTGTCCTTGCCTAATGGTATCCTGTCTTGTTTTCTTGCTAAAATCCTTTCAACCATTTATATATTATACCCTCAACCCGCACATCATGCATTTCAGAAGAAAAAGTGAGCAGCATCTTCTGGGCCACGTTCCCACAGTTTTGATCCACTATTTGTTTTGCAGCTATAATGATTATTTGTAGTTAAGAGATCAATGGAAGCTCTAAACATATTCCTGTGACATCCGGCGTACAGCTTGCACTCAGTCACAAATGAAAATAACCACACTGTGCGTGGGTGTCTGAACAGGCAATGCAAACACCCAAAGCATAACAGGCCTGAGGAGATACCACAGAGAATATCAATTCAGACTCAAAATGTCATATGGCATCATTACACTACGCCTAACAAAAATAAGCGAGCAGAATGGAAAGGTTGCAAAACTGCTTGTAAACAACACTGCCAGGTGGGATGCTAATGCAGCCTCCTAAAATGGCAAGTGGAGCAAACTGTGTAACCCTCAATTAATCAGTCTAAATCCAGGCCCTTCCCTTAAAGAAAGTATCACTCAGTTGTAGGGAAAGAGAAAAGTGAAGGGAGGGCAGATGGAGAAATTATATATTTTCTTAGAGATTTTGTAGTTGGACATATTATAAATCACCAAAGACATCCGCAAAGTCTGCTTCATTCTGCAGTAATAGTATATGTCATACAGGGTGCTTAAGCCTTTGTGCTGTTTTCTGTTTCTCCACATGCTTGGTTTTCCATCCATTAATTTGTTTGAAGCCATTCCTATGCACATCTACTTTAACAAACTTTTACAAAACTGCACTGTTTTTGAGGTCACACTTCAATTGGTACAGAAAAAGATACCCATATCTGATATTTTTAGCTCCTTCCTTAACAAAATAATATTTAGTCCAAAAGGCTCTCTACTGGTCTGGTTATGTTTTTGTTTTCTCTGTTTCTTTCCCAGGGCAAAAATTCTAATTCATCCTGTTGCTACTGAGCTCCTCTTTAGGAAGTGCTAAACAATCAGAAATACAGCAGCTACTGGCTAAACTTCAAAATCCTGGAGTGTAGTCCCAGCATGGAGGATGCACACACATTAGAGAGCTGGATGCATTATACATTTGTCTAACTTGAGTATGCACAGCTGAGTAAATCAGGTTGGTTGGTTGTGGCTCTTTTGTGAACTCTGACAGATCCTCACCCACATTTGTCATTTAAGTCATTGTATTCCAGCCATAAAAGCAACTTTATGTCCACTCCTTACCTGCTCACTGGGAGGCAGGAGACTAATTTATTAAGGAAAGAAGTAGGTATTAATCAAGTTATTCACATGATAAAGACTGGGCAGTGTCTATTGGTGTTTCATAGGTTGACCTATACCCATGTTTCAACTCAAATATATCCAGTGTTCAAATGCAAATGCAGCCTGACCTTCACAACTAAAGGAAAAGCACAAGTTTCACCTTTCTTTACTTCTCAGCACTGACCAAAAAGGGTGCCCACATGCAGCATTTATGGGTCACACTGGTTAACGAGTACAGACACTGCTGTCACCTCTCTTAGTTGCCTACTGCTCCATGCTGCCTTCAGCATGTTGACTGTAAGCACACATAGATGAGATATTTTCTCCATTTTCCCACCTGCCTATCCTTCTGCAGAAGCAGGGTCTTAAGGGAAGCTCTGTAGGCCCTGAAGACTGGGCTCCCCTGGCACTCACACCACTCTTCCACAGCCAAAGCTCAGTGTTTTCCTGCACAGACCAACTTGCCAGAATCACAGGTCACCTTTCACATCTCCTTGATAGGCATACATAAATCTGAAACTTCCCTTCTGTGGACAGGCTGTTTGAGTTGCTTGTTTTTACCCTGCCCGTGTCAGTGTATGACATTTCAAGAGGTGAAAACACCCAGTTAGTTCACCCCCAGTCCTGACTGTAATTCTTTGTCTCTCAATGTAACTTTTTTCTCAATGCTGTCTCAATGGGACAACGTGTCCTGCTCAGTTTCTGATCATGTCCAGATTGCTTCCTCCCAAGAAAGGGGCGCTTCATGATTTCTGACACTGAGTCAGAAGCAACTAGAGCACTCGACAGTTTGCCTTTGAACAGCGGGGACGGGAATTGATTGGGGCTAAGCGAAGCTGTCAGGCTACAATTTACTAAGACAAAGTCATCTACATCACCTAGCTGCTTATAGTGTTTTGATATTTTCAGACATGTTACTAGTGAGCATATATCGATTACCATTCCTTGAACGTGGCAGAGAGTATCTCCCTACTGAGTGCCTAAATGATGTGTATGTTGAAACATTTAATTGAATGTAAGTATGTTATTGGTAATTTTATTCAGGATTCCCACATGAGACATATCACACCCATTACTGAGAAGTCCAGATCCTGGAAAGGGGCCCAAACCTACATCTGAAGTTAAAGGCACTGGAAAAATACAGGGTGAGAGAGTGGAAGGAAAATTTAATTGCTTGAGTATTGCAGGGACATAAGAAATGGATTTTTCTTATATTACTTACACCACTTAAAAATTGTGTGCTTAGACTCCTTTCCAAATATAGATAGAAAGCTTTTTTAGTTAAGCATATGAAGATGGAATGAACTGCCAAGTGAAGGCAAAGATAAAGGACAAATCAGAATAAATCTCTTAATCTCTTAACAATTACTCTGTAGCCTGAGTCTACCCTGAGATATTCCTTACTTTACTTTCCCCTCACAAAGTATTTCAGAAGAATAGCAAAACAGGTACAGAGCCACAGGAGTAGGAACTGATGCATGCAGATATGGTCTGTAATACAACAGTTTAGGTGTTTTGATAATACATATATAGCAGTCTAAAACATTAATATTTATGCAGCAACAGTTCCTAATTTTGTGGTGTGAAAAATACTATACCAAGCTTGTGTGAAGACAGTAAAATCTAGAAGACAAGAAATAAAATCTACCCTTCACTCAGCATGTAAATGATGTCCTCCCTGGTGTTAACAAAAATTGCACACATGCATTTACAACTGTAATTTAAAATGCCTACAAATCAATATTGGGGCTGAAAATATTCCAAACAAATACACAAGCTATTAATTAGAATCCCGATTCAGCTGACAACCACTGAATTTTCAGTTGTTGAAATGCCATGTTCAACATGCAAGAGAGAGGAGAGATGCACGTTGTGAAGCTGCATTTATGACCAAAGCAAATCCTCTGACTGTTTAGCAGTGGAGTAAAGCAGCGTGCAGGGCTCTCCAACTTCCCTCTGTGTGGAGCAATATCACATGACAGAACCTCTACTGCACGAAATGGCAAGCTGGGAAAAATAGATAAGGAAAGCACTGGTATTGAAATACACAAAGAACAGCAGATACTCTTTATTGTACAACGCATTAAATTATAGTGGATGGTGTAAGTAATTCGGAAGTGTCACTCAAGTGTAAAAAAGGCACTTAAAGGAAAAAGTTTGTAAAATTCATGAAACCTTTCTTCCCCAGTTTCTGAACCTCCCCCTTTTTGAAATATCCTCAGGGTACAGATGGGAACATGCAGATTTTTAAGTTGGAGTATGTACATTTCATGAGCCCAGTAAAATCACATGGCATGCTACGGAATCCAACAACAAAATAGCAGGAAACAAAGACAGGATTCAAACTGACACTGGAGATGGAGCTCAATTTTTTGCCCCAGTCCACCAAAGGAAAAGTCCCTTTGCTACATGGAGAGGGAAATGGCACCTGGATTCACATTTCTGCACCTGTTCTCTTGTGCTGAGTGCAAGCTGGTTCATGCTAGTCCAGCACCAACTTGGTGCATGACCCAGCTTCACACAGGCCTCAGAAAACATCCTGCATTGGACTTCTGCAAGTTCTGTCAAACAGACTTTCTGAAATACCAGTGGCTGAAACTTATTAAAACCAGTTATGGGCAGATATCCTTTCCTGTTCCTTTACTGGATGGCAGATGTCCATTACCGATTTCCTCAAAAAACTAAGAAATTCTCCATAACAATATGACTCATACTGAATTGCCAAACTGCCCAAGGTCACAGCAAAAAACCTCACTTTTTATTTCCCATGAATTACATGTATTATGGTTTCCAAACTACTGCTGGTCCAATAGATTATTCTCCTTAAAAGTTGGAGATAATACATCCCAGGAGGGTTGCTTTGTACTTCAATGAAGACATGTCCATTCAGTGAGGGCATATCAACAGGTATTTTCAGCTTGCAGATAACGATCTCTACAATTTAAGTCTAAAACATTTACCACACTGTGTGAAACGATAACACAATCTCAGCTTGCCTGCACTTGCCAAAGTCTTAGCAACCAACCCCACTGAAAGCCCAGCTCTTTCCTTCTTTACTTGAAGAAAGCAACTTTACTAGCAACCTTTCCTCAGCACCTTCTTTTCAGCAGGCTACTAAAGCCTGAGCCCTTACATATGATAACTTGGCATACAGGTCTTAAACAAAGAATCAGATGCTCAGGAACAGGACCTGCTAAGCCTCCACAAATGTTTGCATTTAGTCCTTACACAGATGCTCAGCAGAGATTTCCGTGCTCTGCCCTATGGGCTTCAGAAACGTGGTCGGTACCTGCTGGCACTCACAGCCTGCTCAGGATGAGGGGTCATTGGCCATGCCCTAAGTAGGAGCTGCTTTTGAAAGTGTTCAGCCCCTGTAAACAGCTTCATGTTATCAGCCCTAAATAAGCAACCAGAAGGAGCTGCCCTGTCACCCAACATGCACTGGGTGTGTTCAGACACAGCAGCAGACTTCTGCCAAAATCCCTGGCTCGGCATGACTGCAACACAGCTGAGAGCTGGCAGGTTCCTTGCATCTCACTACCCAACATCTCAGCCATTTTGAAAACTTGGACGTTTGAACATTAATTTCGTATCAAAAGAGGAGCCAGTATTTAATATATCATCTACCAGCTCACTGGCAGCCCTGCATGCCATCATTTGGTTTCTGCTGTGGTGGGGAAGAGGTCTGGGCTGACTGGAAGGCCAGCCACTGGCACAGGGTGGGCAGCTGGGAAGGAAGGAGCTCCTGAGCCTGAACAGAGTGAGATACCAGAGGCACATCAGCACCCCTGAAGTACATGCTGTGATCTCCTGATGACTCTGGGGAGTTTAGTCCAACTCAAAACAACAGTGGAGCTGACTCTGGAAAGCCTGTGAGCCTGATCCTGCTCCCCACAGACTTTACTGTGTCAAGCTCAGATCCCCAGATATGTAAGGGATAAACTACATCTGAAGGAGCCTACAGGCAGTTTTTACCTGCTTGGTCAGCATCCGACTTCAGCTTTCATTGACCTGGACAGCAATACACAGAAGCTACTTCCACATGAATGAACCATTCTTGAATAATTTCACCTAATATTTTAAGACCCAAAATATTTGCTTTGAAATGCTTACCTTTACCTATCCTCCTTTTATCTCACAAACCAGGAAGAGGAATGCTGCCAAGGCAGGAATCTGTTTGGCTCATGATGAGCTCCTTGATAGGCTCCTTATAACATTTCAGTGCACCACAGGCCTCTCACTAATCACTGAGGTGAACGTGCTTGAGTGGCTGCCTGAAGTGAGCTTTAGGAGGACTTGAACCCTCCAGAGAACAAAATCATAAAAAGAACACGGGCACCTAGGGCCAAATCACTTCAGCATGAGGGAGAAGCATTTTATTTTGTTTCAGTGGGTTTCTTTTGATGTTATAACCTCTCAAAAGTGAAAAACTAAAAGCCGTATCTTTCATGTGTTTTACATTTCTCCCCATATCATTCTGTCTAATAACTCCCTTTATGTCTCCTTTAACTGTCCTGGATGCATTTGATTTCCACACATCGATTTTCTGAACTTATTAACAGATTTTTTTCCCTTGTTCAATTCACAAAATACTCTTTTCTTGCTCACAACTGCTACTGAATTTCTTTTCTTCTCAGATTTTACATACAGTCTGGCTACTCTCCTGAAAGAGCACTATCAACCCCTTCCCTTGGATCCCATTTGGAGTCAAGATTCCTAAGGTAACAAAATTCTCAATGCTACAATGGTTTGCCTGTATTTCATGGCAGGTTTATTACTATAACTCTGAAAAAATTAATATAAATCTCAATAACATAGGTTTACTTTCATACTGCTACCCATTTGCATGAGTTTGTGCATCCTTCTTGTGAACAGCCCAAAGAAAAAGGCTGCTGGGAAGGAACATGACCACGTCTGCAGAGAACAAACCCTGAGGATGCAAAGGTACCACACTCCAAGCTGGTCACATGGGACTCCAACCCAGCCTAAACCTGCTCACCTTGTCAGCTGGGAGTAACAAACCTCTGAGTACTTGCTTTTGAATAGGCCCTAGGAAGATAGGAGGGTAGAGAAAATTAAGTTCCCTGTTCTCTCACAGTCAGTCAGGACATTATTGCTGCCGGTTTTGAGGTTCGTAGGACCATCGCCAGCTTTTCATCATCCTTCTCTCTACAGGAGAAAAAGGAATGCAACCTCTTTGAAACAAACACAAAGCAGGAATTGTAGATTCCTCTGGTGATCCTCAGCTACATGTGAAGACTTAGACTGTCCAACACTCCAAAACAAAGCAGCAAGAAAACAAACATCAAACTGGATCAAACTTGCAGCTGTTTCATCAGTGACTGTCTCAGTCCCAAGACTGGTTTAGAGCTTGGAAGACTGAGATGGGCTCAATAGATTGTATCCTAAGCATCCAGTGGCAGGAACAGTCATTGTTTTTGCTACTTTGTACCATTATGCTCTGCATTTTCCTCTGAATCAGGATAAACTTCTTCAGATTTATGTGTTTGGATTACAGTTGGTTTTCTTTTCTGAAAAAAAAAAGCCTAACAATAAATAGGAAAACACGGACCTTTGGTCTTATTTTCCTTCATTCTCCAACCTCTTTGTTTCTGCCTGCATTTGGCATGCATGAAACAAAGACAGGTTCCCAAAGAAACAGGAATTTTCCTTGATTCATACTCAGGTTAGTGTAGATGGAGCTGAAATCAAGCTCCAAATAGTTTGAGTTTTTCCCTCTGCTTTATTATGCCCACGCTACAAGCAAGTTTGGCATGTGCATCTGAGTCCCTACTACACACACCAGAGCAGAGGGATGTGGTGGCTGCACCACTGTGCTGCACACATGTAAATGAGAGTAGTACAGTGGGTTACAGAAGACACAAATATGCTGTAAATATGCTGTAGCCCAGTGGCTGGGAGATGCAATTAAATGTCTGCTTTGAAGATAGAATATTATCCATTTTGTTTTCAGAGCCTGCCACATGGTTCCCTTGAGAAAACAAGACACTAGAGGAAAGCCTTAAAACTTTCCACGTTTTCACAGATGCCCAAACCTCCATGATTTTACTCCGCCTGAGCTGTTGCTTACAGCCTTTCCTGGTAGGTGTTTTCACACACTCTGGGCCCTCTCAACAGTTATTCAGCTAAAAAAGCCCAATCCCACAGCAAATGACAGATAGTGCACATAGCCAAGCCTGTTAGGGGGAATTTCACCAGAAATTGCTGTTGTTTTGGTTGTGTTGACTGAGTCACATTACAAACTTTCCAATCAGATTTCAAATAAACTGGAATTCATGGCAGCCTGACTCAAGAGCTTTCATTCTTTCTGCTCAAAAGACATGGCTGATTTACCAGCAATCAGACTGCAGTCCTTACACATGCAAGCACTTGTCCAACAGCTCTCCAATTAGGAAGGAGTCTGGTCCCATTAAGACTAATCACACAAACCCTTACTGGATGAATTTGAGTCTGTATCTCACACAGATGATGCCAAATATCTTATATCTTCCACTTAGGGTCTAGAATTTTGTTTAAAATAACTTTTTCGGAATGGAGAGAAAAGGCTAAAATTTGGTGTACAAATGCTTCTGATTACAAAGCCACTGAATATTTCAGGCTTCCAAGGATAAGATTTGACAAAAGTTGGAGCTGAACCTTGGAAACTGTATGAAAATCCCCCTTGGCCTAAGTGTACACATAGTAGTTTCTCTTTTTTTACCTACAGTAGCAATATGCAAGCTGATAAACAGTAATTTCCCGGGCCATCAGAAAAGGAATTCTCAAAACTGTGTAAGACCCATAGAAGAATCAGGAATCCTAAGTTGCTTTTATGCAAATTTTCTAGACACCTTCAAACACTTTTGAGGCCCATAACAAACCTTGCTCTCAGAAATATCTCTGGTTTCCTTTTTGCAGTAAGCATTTCATTTAGTGAAAGTTAAGAGAGATTCAAATATTATTTCTAGCTACAGCCATTGTAATGCATTAAAAAATCAGTAATAAAAAGAATAAACTTAAAAAAAAATATTATAATTAAGACAGTTCCCAAGGTCCTTTTATTACAGTATCTCTACTTGGCTAGATCTCACTTGACATCTGTCCACTTAACATCCTTTTGAACAAAAGATATTCTTATTCCATAGCATTCAGAGACAGCTACTGCATTTTAATTTCACACCTTGCCTTAATAACAAATTAACTTGAAAGCACAGATAACCCTTTGTTAAATACAGGCTGCTCTGGGCCTGCAATCTTTATTTCTAATGGAATATTGTAGACCTAGGTTTGCACTGTATCTATAAGCAAACAGTAAAATGTAGGAACAAATTCAGCGGAACTGTTTTATTCTGGTGAACACCAACATGATCAGCTCTTACTCATGCTGTCTGAAACAAAGCCCAACAAAAAGGGCCCTGGATCAGGCTCACAAATATTTGCAGTAAGACAGTTTGAACTCTCCCAATGGATAGGAAATGTGCCAAGGTGTATTGTTAAAATTATTCCCTCCACAATGTGAAGAACGGCCCCTTTCCCTGAGGCCCCAAAGTTGCCTTACCTGGGGACCTACACATGTTCACATGCTCAGCAGATTACCCCAGAGCTGTGATCAGCTCTCTTAGCTGTGGAAATCATTAATCAAAGGCAGTAAATATGTTATGACACATGGTTTGGGACACCTCCAGTTCGTGACTTGGACACTCCCATACAGCTCTCAAGGTGACCACATGAGGAAGACTCCGCTTGCTCTACTACTAAGACCCCATGGAAGGAGAGAGGCACAACGGCACCATCAGAGCCTACTTCAGTCTCCTCCTAAATGTGAAAATAAGCGACAAAAGTAAGTTCTAAAGGCACTGTTCCCTTGCTGTTGGCTGCAGCTCCGATGGTCTGCGGTCAGGCTGTGGCCGAGGCCTTCTGACAAGGCCCCTCTCCCAGCCCAGCTGTGCCTATTCATCATCATCTGCTTCATGGGTATTTCACTGACGGGCGGGGGGGACCTAAACTTTCGTGAGTACTAGGAATGTTATGTAAAAGAAATCTCACTGTTTCCACTGTGAAATTTTGCCTCAGGCAACTTATGAATGTTCCAGGGAAGATATTCACCATTTTCAGCAAAACAGCTGACAGATCCATCTGCTGCTCTTGGTGATATTGGGTGCAATTTTCAAGTGTCTCAGTAACATACGCTCCTACTGTTCCAGTGAAAAGTCAAGTTCCTCCTGCATGACAATTGCAAGGGAGGGGAGACAATAAGCTTTTGCTCTAAATTTTTGAATAGTTTTAAGGGTGAATTGCTTTTGAAATATCTCAACAGTGACGACCATGAAGTTTGGAGGAAATGGTTTTATACAGTTCCAATGAGTTTCCCAAGAAATATAGATGCTCAAGAGGGAAATTTCCAGTGCTCTTAGTCTAATTTATTTTAGAAAACTTACCTTTATTTTATCCAGAAAAAATATCCATGGAATTTTAGTTGCCTTAAAATTATATGGAAATCTTCTTATCTAACACTTTTAAAACAGTAAAAATGTAGATTTACATCTGTTGCAATATTCTTTGATAGCCAGGTGGATAATATTTTCACTTGGTTGTTTTTAATGCAAAAGTAGAAATGCTTCTTTTGACACTAAAAAATGAAATATTTCAATTTGAAATTTATTTTCACTGAACAAAAACCAGGTTTGAAGATGAAGTGCTTAATTTGAGTTTAAATTACATGGTTTAGCTGAATTCATATACATTACTTAAGATTCTGATTAGCCAAACAAGCAAATTCTTCTTGCTTTGAAACCTTTTCACCCTAATTTTTCAGCATGATTCTGAATTAAAAGTGAGTCACTCACACAGATGTCACCACAAATTTAAGAGGCAGGGAATTTTGAGTTTGCTCTGCCACAAATGTGTGAAACAGACTTGAATGCTACTCTATGGAAAAGCTCACTGTAAATTTACCTGCAACAGAGCTGCACAGGCACCTACAACACAGTCACAGGCACAATTGTGCCCGTGGTGTCAGCTGCCAGCAACCTCAGCTGCCAAACATCCTGTGGATGTGGCATCAGGGACACAGGGGAACACATCACCATGTCTTTCAAGGCTGGCAGCCTTTCTCTATGCCTTGTGTCACATTAATAAAACAAATAAAGATATAATTTGTTTCAGTACTACTTTGGTCTTCTTAACCCATGTCAGCAGGCAGGGACCAAGAATTTGCTGCATCTGACGACCTCCTCACCTTGCAGATAATGGAGAGCAGTCCATAAAAAAATAGCCCCCTGAAACTCATGTTTGGCAGCGGGCAACCTCTCCTGAACTGCCATGGGGGCTTTCATCTTTCTCTGAACACTGCACCACTGCTGGGGGAAGAGATGGCAACAGAGCAACAACAAAAAAAATTACACACAACTGTGTTCATCGGTGCCAAATCTCACTCTCCCAGTGCTGGTAAAAAAGGCAAAGTTTCTCAGGCTTCCCTGTAAGGTCACAGCTGGTACTTCTATGAATCTTCTTATTACATGGGAACGAGGCAGAGGTTCATAGAGAGAGACAGATGGTGAGGAGCAATGTTACTTATCCTAATGTGCATGTGAGACAAAGAGCTGTTTGGCATACCTCTCGCTCCCAGTCCTCACTGGGCCATGGCGGGCAGCCGACCCCTGCCAAGTGTTTGTTCCCCTCCACTTTTTATTCCTCCCCTCAGTGAGTCTGATCCTACTTGCCTTCATGAATCACACTAGATGTTTTCCAGAGATTTGGGCTCTAATGAGCAAGGCCAGCAAAAACAGCAGCAACAAACAAACAAGCCGGCCCAAGCCAAGCTTGCCCACCGCCGTGCATTTGCATTCACGTGGGCCACCCCCTCCGCCTGCCCCGGCTGCCAAACCCGGAGAGTGGTGGCGAGAGTGCGAATGGGCAGCCCCGGGATGAAGGTCCAGGATTCAGGTTGTAGATGTACACATTAATCACACTGAAAACACAAACTGTGCCTGGGATATTCATGTGGGAAGGGCAGGAGGGAATAAAGCTTTGTGTTGGAGGGAAGGGGGATATTAATTGTGGCTCAAGCCAGGACTTCAACTGTGGGAATTACAAGCAGGAAAAGAGAAGGTAAAAATGCAGTTTGCATATTCATTGAAGTGTAGCTTAGAATATGAGGGAAGGGTAGACTTTGATCTCTGTGGTATAAGGCTATCACTGGAAGAACCTCACTCATTCCAGCTGAATTATTCCTGTTTTCCAGCAGCAATGGAGAGGAGAATCTGCTCTCCTGAGCCCAATCTCCTTCTTCAGCAGCAAATGGAAAAATTCACATAGCACTTCCACTGCCATCACAGTGAAAATGCATCTGGAATTAATGCTGAAATCATATGAGCAGGATCTTCCAGAAGACCTTGCAGAACCAGAGGCAGCACCTCTGAGAGAAGATAAGACAAGATATGGCTCCATCACATGGCAATCGCCCTCTCAGACCACCAGCCAAGGATGCAATTCTTCATTCAGGCAAGTAACTATTCATAACCAGGCTGGCTGTGGAGAAACCCATCCTACCTCCCAAAAACATGATGCCCAAAAATGTAAAGATTGTCCCTTGAACTGGCACTCAGAGGAAGAAGGAGGAGCTGGATTGGGAATTGACAAGTTGCAGCAAGAAGATGAAGGGAATTGCTCGTCCAGGGTATTTTTATCTTGTGGTTCTGTAGGCAGGAAGGCAAATGGAAAGGCAGAACATGATTTGCAGCTTATACAGGACTTTGAGTAACTCCTAACTAGCACACCATCGAGGAGGGAGAGAGGGCAAGATGAAAGCACAGCTCTGGTTTTTTGCTTTTTTTTTAACTATTACTAAAACAGTTTAATTCCTCAGCATAGCAAATGAGCAGATGATATCACATTCACTTTAATACCAATTACATTTAACCAGGTTTTACTTAGAAGTAACCAGAGAACTTTCTTTCAAACAAACCAAATGAGATTTAATATGTTGGAAATGTGACAGATTGGCAGCACAGGAACTTAAAAGTCTACAGCAAAACTGTTGATGATCTACTGATTCACACACATTCATCTACACTCTGAGAACACCATATTCCAGTGTACCCCAGAACCAGGGTAAATTTTTGTAGCTTCACCAAAAGGCTGATCTCAGACTATACGTCATGTCAGCATCTGCCATCATTCTGCCTGCTGTCCTTGCAGCACAGGCCTGGCAGTGCCACTAGTTCTTTCTGAAAAGAACCAGGCACCTCTTCCTGAGAAGGACTAATGGGATCATCATGCTCAGCTTCAGTGGGGATGACTTGCTGACATGGGAAACCAGGGAATGGGGTCATTCCTGCAGCAAGGCTTACACAGACTCATTGTCATTGATGAGCTACTACAAACCTACAGACAGTGGACTAGTAGTAACTTGATATTAATAAGCATCATTTCACTCACTACCAGGTACAGGGTCACCTTGCAGGCATCAATGTTCCTGTGACTTGCAATTAAAAGATAAGACAGCAAATGTGCATGCAGACAGATATGCTTAAAATAAATACTGAAAATGTCTGACAAACTTTTGTGTTTACTTGTGATTTTTGTAACAAACACCAAGGAGGAGGAAAATAAAATTTCATTTGGCATCATTTTGGTTTCCTTCATGTTTGTAAGCAACTCCCACTGTCTCCACTACAAAAGGCAACACCACTTCTTCTGGATGTCCCACAACACAGCATGGCCAGTTTCCAGCTCCCACTACAACATGTGGGAGTTTCCCTATTGGTTTCAGTGGGAAATATGAGCAATCAGCACCTTAGAAAATTAATTAACTTCCATGACTCATCTGTGCTTTAGCCTAAGCTGACTTGTCAACATCAGGGGCAGAAGTCTGCTGGCACTGACTTTAAAATTCAAAGCACCCTTTCCACCTCTGATATAATTTCAACTAAGACCTACTGTAGCCAAGTGCTTCAGGATTTGAGAGTCTCTGAGTTTGAAGGGCTGTTAACATTAACAATACAGTTTGTTTCCCTTTGAGGACAATAGTACAGAGAGCATCATAAAATATCCTGAGTTGGAAGGGTCCCACAAGGACCATCAAGTCCAGCTCCTGGCCCTGTACAGGACAGCCCCAAGAATCCCACCATGCTTGCAAAAGTTGCCTTATTTTGCTCCTTCCATCAGTGCAATATTCATATTTGTACACCTAATTCAGAGAACATTTTCAGCAGATTATTATAAGAAATTATAAAATTGTAAAAATTATAAAAATTATAAGAAAGGCTTTGTTTAAAAGTGAAGTATTTACAATACTCCAATACATCTCATATTTCTGCCAAACATCTATTTCCTGAGCTGCACTGATCAGGAAACAGACCTGCACCTTGATTTCTGCACTTCTTTTATCACTGCAAATAGTTGTAATAAAAACTAGCAACAACACTATATTAATATACTCCAAACTAAATAGGAAAAACCCTACAGTGAGCTGAATTGGCAGTCATTATTCCAGTTGTTTCATATCTTTAAATGATTCTGGTAAATCGATAAAGCTCTGCAAAGTGGCTGTTGTCTGCTGATTTCTAACTCTAGTCAGTGGCATCCACTCTTTAGTGCACCACACACTTGCTGTGTAGCCATTAGATGAAAGCACTATCACCTGTCAAACAAACTGCTAGAACTGTGATAAATTAATGATCAAATAGTACAGTCTGATGTACAGTAGCAGTGCCGAGGCTAGTTACAACCAGGCCTCATGCTTTAAAAATGTAGCTGACATTAAAAAAAAATCAGCCATTAAAGAAAAATGTCACACAGCTTTTCAAAAAAATATCTATTTAAAAAATGACCACATACTGATACTCTAGGATTTGCGGTTTTACTAAAAAAAAAAAAAAAAAAAAATGTTGTGAATGTTACAGTAAAACCTTTCTGTATACTATGAATTTTCAAGGCAAGCAACAACACACAGCTAAGCTGAGAGGATGTTTGTATTTTTTTGGCAAGTAGTGCTGTGTACAAATCTCTACCTCAGAGGAATCCTCTGGTGTGTCACGGACAAAACTCTTGTTTGCAAGGGAAATGTCCCAAGTTCTTCTTTTTCCCCTAATGCTTTTGATTTTTGACATCATGGGTAAAATATTTCAAGGGAGCTCCATATCACTTCTAAATATAAACAATACAAAATAAGCCTTTGCTTTTGAAGCACTTGACATCCTTTGAGCTTTGAATTTCAACTCCTAATAACTCTTGATGCTCACTGCATTAATGTATAAAGTCCTTTTTGTGAGCTAGAAATGGTTCCTCATGTCCCTCCTGCCATTGGTTTTATGAGCTTAATTTATTCTTTTTAATATAAAATCTCATTACCTGAACATGACACCACCACTTCCATTTTATCTTTGATATAAGAACAGAGAGAAACCAAAATCAAAACCTTAAATAAAGTCTGTAATCATCCCTCACTTTCTCTTGCTTTTCAAATTTCTAAACAAAATTAAGTAAAAATACCTTCCAGGGCACACTAAGAAATGTAAAGAGTGGAGAAAAAAAAAGAAAATTACTTCATAGTGAACTAACAAGGGACATAATTACTTACACAAGCAGCATATCTTTTTCTTGATGATATTCCTTCATGTTTATTTTGCTATATTTGTAAAAAGATGAGGATTGCCTAGGAAGAATGGATATGCTGGAAAGCTTGATCTACTGAAGGAAGTTCTGAACAAAGAGTTACTTAACCTTAGGCAAAATACACTTTTTCTAAACTTTAGCATAAAACACTTAATAGACTGTAAAATATGTATTAATGGATTAAAAAAAAATCTTTAAGAAACGGAAACAGCTAAGGAAAAGGTCTGAGAGAATTCATTGAGATGGAGGATTTAGTTAGGTCTTCTTGAGTCCTGATTTTAGCTGAAAATTGGAGTGATCAGGGTATTAGCACATGAAAGCATCACTTCCATGCACTAATGGCAGTTTCTTTATGCTGTTGTTGTTGTTAGAGATGTGACTTAAGCATTGACTTAAATTATGAATTTGGCAGGGATCAAACTCCATGATCTAATTATGTCTTAGGGCTTTCACTGAGTCTTTTGAGGTAGCTGGTTGCAAAGATAAGGACTTTTTCACAAGGAACATGCTTTTCATCCAAATTCACATCCCAGATCCTGCAGAATCTTAATGTTCTGTCCACTTACATGGAAGCCTCCCACAAATAAAGGCTTGCATTCCTGGAAAACTCTATTTTAACTGTGAAAAGTCAATTACTCCCTTAGAGAGCAAATGACCTGTACATTTTTTAACTCCTATGCTGTGTCTTTTCCTCTGATACCAACAATAACTGGGACTGTGTTCATCTGAGGTTACCATGCTGCATCCATTTTTATGAACATCAATTAGAATGAGTGAGAAAACTAAATTAGGTACTTTGTGTAGCTGAAGCTTAATTTCAGGTAGCCTATGAAAATTCCATTTCCCACTCAAGAACCATTCAATGCTTTGGGATTAGAGTATGTTTTAAAACCATGACAACTTCAAAAATTTTATATATATTGGCAATAGGAAGCTGGATTTTACCTCCACAATAAGGGAAGAAGAGATGAATCCCCCTAAAAATTTGTGCAAAAGGATATGTGAGAATCAGGCTCCATGAACCTGCTATCCAATTGCATTGGGAAAAGAAGAAAGCTTGCTAATCGGGATAAGAAACTGATACGTTGTTGAATATAGATTAGATACATTGATTTTGATGTACAAACAAATTCTGCAATAATTATATGAAAGGTTACAACGCTTGTAAATTAAACCATCTTAGCTGACTTGAGCTCATTTTGTCATTTATCCTTTGTTTACTTTTCCAGTATTATTAAGTATTCTTCATTTAATTAAACATATTCAAAACATTCCTTCAATTAGATAAATAATGCAGCTGCTTTCTCCATCACATAAGGATGGGAAATCAAGATAATGCAATATTTATTTTTATTCTAGTTCTCTCTGTCAGACACTTTACAATCAAACCCATGCAGCTGTAAGGTCTATCAGTGGTGTTTCAATCCATATAGTGATTAAAAGAAGTAAATATCTCATTATCTACTTAACTATCATAATCTGTTGAAATTTTGGCAGACCAGGTAAGGGAAAATCAAAAGTGGCTTTATAAAAACAACTTATTAACAGACTCTTCTGTGATAAAAGGCTTCAAGATAAATACCACAGATAATAAAAGCTGGCTTAAACCACTGATTTGAAACTCTTACAGAAGGTTGATGGTTTCTAAATAAGTAGCAATTAGCTGAAGTAATCCATTTATCTCCTCTGCAAGTGACTGAAATAAAGAGAAATTAGATAAAACTACATGCAGAGAAACAACTAAGTGATAGCAGAAATGCAATCAGATGGTACTGAACAAAAATTATAACGGCAGGGCAATAATATATAGTTCATTTGCTTATTGGAGGCTTTGATTCATTCCCTGTGGTAATTGTAAAATGTAATAATATCTGTATACTTACAGTGTTCTGAAAAAAGCACCACCATTACACATTGTTATCCCTGTGGGTTGGATGACAAACGCCTGGGGCAATACTACCATCAAAGCATGTGACATACCCAACATGGATCTTCTAATCTTCATAGGGACAACAACTGTCACTTTTAAAGTGCATGGCAAATGAAGAGGGCATAAGAAAGGAAACTTCTTATTTTTGGGGGGCTGCTTGTGGTAGAGACTGTTTAAGTCTACACCATGCTTTAAAACTGCAGTAGCAAACCCCAAGTAATTCACTTGAACAGTTATATAGATTTCTTAATGCTTAAAAAGTGCTGTCCAGGCTGGGAATAACCATCTGTTCCTTCGAGAACTCATACTCTCCTAGCTAATATATACAGCTAATACACTGTATAGCTTGTATGTCAAAAATAGATCAATGCCTGCCAAAGGAAGATAGAAACTGTTCCACCAAACAGCTCTGCTTAAAACTTTGTGCTTTTTTTTCCCTCTCAATGACAAGTAATATTTTTAAGCTATGCAAATCAAATAAAAGAATCTCCAGTCTGTTGATTTCTATTTACATTTTTTGCTCATGTAATTTTAAGCACTAGCCCTTGTCTGGTTCTCTTCATTTCCCTGTGCTACAAAACGTGGCACAGACGGTGCAAATCACCGACCCTGATAGTCTGAATAGGATTGTCACTTTAATGTTCAACGTGTTTTCTTCTTAACATTTTTTTGCATTATAACAAGACTGTACTGTGAGACACCTTTTGTTATGTATATATGAACAAAAGCAGTCAGAACAAATTTAGTATACTGAGCAAGGGAACTAAGACTTGACAACAGTTAATAGACAAGATACTCTACACTAGATTTAATCTGCTCTTAAATTCTCCTCCCTGGGACTGCGCAATACATTGGTCAGAAGATTAGTATTGTACACTTTCAGATGGAAAAAGTTAATGCAGGATCTATATAAAAAACAAACAAAAGTACCAGAACTACCCCAAAATATGAGTTCAAGATATGTTTTATTGTAGGAGCTCCCAAAGTAATTGTCTGGCATATTCCTGTGGCAGCTATAATAGTGTAAATACAGATTTCCCACAGTCTATTAGTAATTTTTTTTTGTGACCAGTGCAGTGAAACTGTGGTCTGGGAAAAAGGATCACAGACTGATGAAAGGAGAGCACCCAAAACCAGTGACCATTTTAGTTCAATTAAGTGGCACTACAATCACCAGTCAAATCCAGCCAGCCAGCAGTTTTCCCCTATACCCTACACTAAAATAGTGTTGTGCCTCCTTAGATTCCTTCCCCAGGTTTCAGAAAGATGCTGACCACACCAACTGTCAGTGGGCTGCTGCAAGTACTCGATGAAGTTAAGCATGAAACATCTTTGTTCAATCAGTACAAAATAAAAGTGATAAAAGAAACTGTCTCTCACAGGAAGTTGTTTCTGTTGCTGAAGTACAAGATGTATTCTCTTTAAGAAAAAAAAATAAATAATAGAGACAACAGAGCCATTCTCATTTTGAAACAGACCTGAGATTCTCAAGGAGTATGGGTTGGTAATTTCTTTCAGTGGAGTACAGTACTGAGAGATGAGACAAAACTTAGATCCGTGCTCAGATGCAGGCATGTGCAAATTTCAGGAAGTCACCAGGACAAGGACAGCTTTTTTCTGTGTCTGTTCACTGTTACTTGCACAATGGCCTCCCATTCCCAACCAGAGCCTCCAAGATCTGCAGCAATAAAAAAATACTAACTAGTAACAAAAAATAAGTACACTTATGTTGAACTTTAAAATATAGGAGTGGAATTTAATACAGTCTGCATTTCATTAGTTTTAACCCATATTGGATTAACTTGAATAAAATGAATAGATATGACTATTTTAGAATGAAATGCCCGAAAACAAGAATGCTAGATGAAAATTTCCACAAAACTCTCCTATCATAAAAAAAAGAATCATGCTTTTAATATGATCTATTATTTCAAAAAAGAGTTTCATGGGAAGGTGCCTGTTTTATCTGATGTGAAGGTCTGAGATATTGTTCAGGAGTAAGATAACGTGGCAGTGCTATACTTAACCCAGGAATTCTGAATGAGGCTGGACTTGATGAACAGCCAGATCATCACCAGCCAGCACTCACCAACCTGGCAAGATTCAAATTCCCAGTGCAGAGGGAATGAACAGGCTTTTCCAATCAGCAGAGAGCAGATGAACCAAGTATTCTTGGGGAGAGCTGCAGTACAGGAAGTGTGAGTTGCCAGGCAGAGAATGAGCAGCCAGTGCTTCTCAGTGCCCCAGGGTCAGAGGATTCCCACACTCCAAATACTCCCAGCAGGGCAGCACAGGTACCAGTGACTGCTGCCAAGGACAAATGGGGTAGAAAGCAGATTTCTTCCTCATGCTACACAGCATGCTGACATTGGGCTGCTCACTGTCTGACCCACAATTTATGCATGGCAGAATGTCCACGTGTATCTAATACATACACATTCACTAATGATACCTCACTACATATTTTACAGCAACAATGCCAATATGTTTTAGGTTGAACTGACCAAACTCTGCAGACCCCTTTGCCAAGAATGGTATCACCCTCCAGAAGCAAGTTCCAAGTACACCTGGACCTCAGTCTGTTGCCCTGCCTGGATTCAGCTTTGCATGATACAAGCTCATGTTAACAAGAAAAAATCCTGTTCTGCCAGCGATCATTGATTCCACTCATTGTAACTAAGAGGGAAGACTTTTACTAGACCTAGTGTTTCCAATTGCCAAGTTTTGTTTCAACTCTTACAACACTGAATGCTTTTATTTAGCCCCCAGTTCCTCACATGCCTGACACCAGAGGAGAAACTCTGTTTTCTTGTAGGCTTCTAGCCTTACACTTACACCAAAGCATCAAAAATGACCAAAATTTATCTCAAAGAGTCAAAAAGCCAAAAAGTAGGTTAAAGTAAATTCAACCTTAATAAAAACACAATTAAGAATGTTATGGAAAGCTGCCCAGAAAATAAGATTCCCCAAACTATTTTTGCAGGCATCTGCAATTTGACTTTGTACTATAGTGAAATAACGAATCTTTTTCAAAATGTAAACTTTTCAGAGTTTAAAAAAAGAAACCTGGGTTTCTCTTCTTGAATCAGTCAATCCATTTTCAATTCTAGAAATGTTTTTTCAGAACACTGCAAGATTTTCCACACTAAGGAAAGATGCACATTTAAGCACATTTAGTCAGTCCTTTCCATGCTGCAAGTCTTAAGTTATGGAAGTGAAATAAGGAAAATATTCAAATTTTTACGTTACACCAAAAAGACAAATAATTCCTTTTGGTTTTAATTTGACTTCTCAGGATTAAGCTGCCAGGAGATAGACTTTATGCTATTTATTTATTTTTTTTTAAATACTGATAAAATGAACTCACCATTCTTCCAATTGAGTTGATAATTCTGTAGACACCTGTATACGTCTCATTCATTCATTGAGTATTTGATCAAGATACCTGAAGGTTTAGCCCTAAACTCTGACCAGCAAAAAACAAAACCCAGTGAGAACTATGATAGAGGGTTTGATTTGGTGTGTGTAGAACTCACACGTGAACAGCAGCCTTTGACAACCCCACATTACAAAGACCTCAATGATTTATGCTTGCACTTTTGCAGGCATGATTTATGCAGTGTGGTGCTCTCTCAGCCATGAACATCCCCTATTACTGTGAACTTACTTTCCATGTCCCAGTTTACCAGTTACCAAGAACCCGGTGCACAGAGACAACGACAACTTACTGTTCACTTCCTAAATCTCCAGTACAGTGCTCTGCCCAGATGTAAAAGGTAACTTGATCCCAATTAATGAAAGTGACTGGGTCAGCCTGTCACCTCCCATGCTCTTTATGTGCTTCTCAGACATCTATACGCTTATTAAAACCTCAGGCACTCTACATAAGCTCTGCCTTGAAACCAGTTGCCAGAGGCATCACTGCTCAGAACCTGTCTACAGGTTCCTTGGTTTCAGATCTGACATCACATAAACCTCTCTTATCTGCCTTGGCAGCACAGATCAGATGAAAAGCGGCCCTGTCCTCACAGAATAATACTCACAAAAAGGATGGAGGCACACAATAATAAACATTTCACTGCTGCGGTTCCTCACAAATGTACTTTACTGCTAACATGCTCTAAGGTTAGAAAATGCCTACAACACTTGGCAAACCTCTCTTATTGTTTTTATCAGATTCAGAGTGTGGAACTTTCTACTGGAACCTTTTTTCCCCAGCTGATTGTCTCTCTATTGTTTAAGGCAAAGCTGGAGCACAAGCAGTAACAGCAAATGATTTCTGGAACCATTTTTCTTCTGAATAATTTTTGTCCTTAGACTGTTTGACGATTACTGTCTGAGTTCCCCCCCTTGAGTTTGACTGACCACCAGTCTCACAGCATCATTTTTACTCACAACAGGATAGGTACCTTTCATCTTTACACAGTATTGTCAGTTAAAACCTAACCTAGAATTCCAGTAAGAGTGAGGTGACTTTGACAGAAAGAAGAAAGCAATCAGAGGTATCTGCCTAACATCTGGACTCGGAGCTACCTAATTTCCAAATAAACACACATGACAGCACAAGCCTCCTTGTCTCTGCCAGCAGCCCAGAGCCACTGCTATCCTGCAAGAAGCTGTTCCATGGCTCTGTGGCTGCTCAGTCCAATAAAATCCTTCAATTTCAGAAAGCAGCTTCCTAAAAATGCAGTTTTAACCCATGCCTGCTTCTCTCAAACTGGTGACTTAGAACAACAGCCAGTCCATCTTCAAGAGATTAAGGTCTCTTTATTTAAATGGCACACAATGTAACATTCAGGTTAGGCACATAAGAAGAACAAATGCTCTCTTAAAAAGGCTTTGAACTTTATTTCTTCTTCAAAGAAGTTTGGCTCTTGGAGGAAGTGGTTTAATAACTGAACTTGCCAGCGCAGGCAGGAAATAGTATTTCCTATGTACATCCTGGCACCAAAACTAGACTGTAGTAGGAAAGGTTTCTGATTTCCTTTGAAAAATGCAGTGGGATGGGAAGAGCAAAGCATTGCCTTGGAAAGGAGTTCACTCGTTTAAATGTTCAGTTGTTGATTGAGAGAAAGGGTTTGGATCTGGTCTGTGGCACAAATCAAAGGGACAAGAGCCTTTACCAGCACTGAGTGATAGGGATGGCTGGAGTTCTCCTGCTTTAACAAGAACCCGTGTTTATCATTATCAGAATTTCCTCTTCTTTTGCAGGCTCATTCGCAGACTGGCTAATGGGTTTCCATAAATACTAACAAGTGCTGCCTTAAGGCTTTGTTGTGCTGCACAACATTAAGCAACAACAATAGGGAACAGCTGCTCCCAAATAGCTTTGCAGTTAATTACACTGTATACCTACAGTATGTCTCCATGCCCTACATTAAGAGAGCTATTGCACATGTAACATCCAAATAATGATGGAAGATATTCAAGGCAGTCCTACACATTCCAAGTAAAATAAATGGGAACCAGACTCAAATACTCACACTGCCCTTGCTGCAGGAGACATGAAAAGCAAAACAAATTAATGTTACAGCAGTAACATTATCATTGCAACAGAAGAAGTATGCATGTATTTTTTCATTTGTATTTGTATCTTTAAAATAAGTATTAGATGGTCTAACATCTGGTTTGTCAAAGAAGTTTGTCAGGTATTTCACAGATGTGTAATACTTTTATTTTTACAATCTGGAATAATCACAGTCTGGCATACAAAGAAATAACTTTTATAATCGCCTTCCTCACCCAAATACATCCCCATCTCCAAGATATGCACATGAAACATTTAAATTAAGAAATAACTCCAGGATGATAAAACCTATACTTATAAGTGGTTTATGTTACAATTTATAACAGGCACATTTGCTCAGATCTTGGCTTTCTTTAATAACTTTTCAATTCTTAGGCACAGCTGGAAGCCTAAAAATAGGCAATAGAAAATTGGCATGTTTTGTTCAAGGTATTTGAAAGGATACCATATCAATCTTACCAGGGCCAGGTTAAAGGAGTTCTGCAAATCTCCAGAAGAAAAAACAAATTTACAACATACATGTTGGCAACAAATGCAGCCATTTAATGTGGGATTTGTAATTGAGAATTCACCTCATACCTCTTCGATTCTCAAGCTTGACCAAGTTTATCAAGATTTCTCTCAAACATACTCCAATCTCAGACTGTTGTCTGACTCTGCTCTGGTTTTGTTACTGTCTCTCCACTAGCACTTGTTATAAAACACTAAACCAGCAGCATCCAAAGGCAAAGATGACAGCAGCAGTTGTCTGGTAAAGGATTACAAGCAGCCCTTGGCATAAGGTTAGGTCTATCCAGAATTTTTGTCAGCACTACCTTTTTCAGCAGTGCACTGTGCAAAGATAGGAAAGTTATTTCACCTCCGTGGGCTTCAGTTTCTACACTTCTACTACGGTGGTTATACTGGCCTTCAAAAAGGCCTTTGTAAAGGGATGCTCTGTAACCTCTGTAGAAAAATACTGGCCATAATACTTCCCTTCTTTTTTAACATACAATGGTACTACAGTTCAGGAGAATAAAGAAACATTAAATTAAAAGGCTGTGGTCTATTTAATTTCATGAGATTAAAAAAACAACTCAGAGTTATTTACATTAAAAGAAAAGTACAACTAGATTCTGTGTCTAGGTAAAACAAATCATAGAACCATAAATATGCTAAGTTGGGTATCTTCAATTGGTGAGCAGTGGTCCGAGACAAACTTTAAGAAATATTTAGGTATTTACAGATGTAGAAAACCATAGCTCCCTTATTTATCCCAAGAAAAATCTGCCTGGGCACCCTACAGGCTGGGCTGAGCCGTGTGCCTCAGTGTGCTGCAGTGATGGCATCGAATGCAGCTTACACACTGCTCGGGAAGGAACTGCTGCTAATAACCCACAAGTTAAAATACTTTAAATTACAAAGTACTCTTTTGAGTAAAACACACCATCTCTGCCAGGGTTAGAGTGCCTGGCTCTAGACACTACATGCCAAGGATATGTGTGAGATGAAGCTCCATTAAGAGAAGCCTGTGATTGTGGTTATGCTGAAGGTCCTGCTGAGCCACACCACACTGACAGAACTCAGGAGAGGTGAATCAGCTGCTGCTTGTGTTTGCTGCACCAGCTGGGGTTCACGAACTTTCCCCTGACCTCTCTTCTAATTCAAGACTTTGTGGTTTTTCAATGACTTAAAATTTTAGCTTGAATGTGTATATATACATACGTGTGTGTGTATATGTATATATAATCTCCACTGTGCTAAAATTAGGTTCTCCACAGCTAAAAGGACCGAGGGACAAAAGTAGCTCACATTTTAGTCTCTGCTAGAGGCTGAAAACACACCCTCTTCCTGCTCAGGATTTCTAAAAGCAGCTTCATGTCAACATGACAGATGTTGAGGTACCGCTGTCCCAGTTTGTCTGCATTGCTCAACTTTTTATGTGAACCTGTTGCTTCTGGTCACTGCAACACTTGATTCAGAGCTGGCACTGGTACCTCCACCAGGCTCTGTACGTGCTGCATAAGGCTTGTAACCTTGTGTGCAGCCCACCCCCCTGCCACATTCTTGGCTGTAGATGGGAGCATGGAAAGAGAGGGGATAAGTTCCTCTTGTGAAGGATTTAGATCCCTCTGTCTCAGCTGGAATTCCCTTTGCTTGGGAAACCCAAATTTTCTCTGTCTACAAGATTAGCACTGCACCTATATAGGCACAGAGAGCCTCTACTCAGTACCTTTGCTGAAATCCCATTTCAGAGTTTTTCTGTGGAATAGCACCGATGTATCCCCTACCACTCTGGGATAAAAGGGTGCTCAGATGCAGGAGTTACAAGCCCTTTACCGGTTCATAGAGAGGAATGAGAGACACTAAATGAAAAAGCTATAAACAGAAATTTTAACCTCTTCTATAATCAAATAAGGAACGAGACTCCCTAGGTAACAGCTGGGTGCCATCAGATTTTGTTTTCACTTTGTTATAAAGTAGCACCTGAAACTCCCAATAAAAATCTCCCTCACTTATCTGCACCTTGGGTGATGGTCAAACAGCATCAAGAAACAGAAATACCCATAACTCTAGTCAGATACAGAATGAAATAAGGCATCTCTTTTCTGATTCCCTGGGATAGTCTGAGGAAGTCACAAATGATACATGAAACAGAAAACATGAAAAGAAAGCCGGAGCAGTTAAAAGTGGCTGCTTGTTCCTCATCATCTCTCTACAAGAGAAGCCAAGCACCCCCCAACATTTAATCTGCCTGATTCCAGCACATGCTGGCAAATACAGAAGCACAAAACACACAATATTCCCCACCAGTGAAGACCAACTCTAATCACAAAAGTTTTCTCACTGAGTTTGGTGATTGAACTGTCTTGATGCATAAAAAGTCCACATTGACATATATGTGTCTTTTGAATCTCCATACATTCCCAAGTCAGGATTTCTTGGTGTTACTCATTATTTGCTGAGAGTTGCAATTCAAAATATGCCTAATTTCTTTTCTTAGGCTCCCATCCTCCAGTTACAAAAATGAATCATGCCATCTCTCTCCCAAAGACAGGTTGGGCCATCACATACCTCTTCACAATTCAAACACTGCCCCATATACAATTAGCATGCAAGACTTGTTGCCTGAGGATATTGTAGAGGCCAGGAGTATTAACAGGTTCAAAGTAGGATTAGACAAATCCATGCAGGATAAAGGTCCATCAGTGGATGATCACTAACCACTATTATCTGAAACCCACAGAACATGTTAGGAGAAGCACTGCTGTGCCTGTGTCCTACATCTTAGCCTCTTCCTGGGGATTGACTGCTGTACAAGGCTGAAAACAAGATACTGCTCTGGACAGCCTGCAGTCCTTATAGGAAGGAGAAACAACAACATGACCATAAAACTGTGAACCAAAAGTCAATAGTGACAGCAACAAAGGCAAAGAAGCAAAAAAAAAAAAAAAAAAAAAAAAAAAAATCTTTTTAAAGGGAACCCTAAATATTGAAGACAGAACACAGACTGTAAACCCATTCCATCACTCTCCTTCCCCTTCTTTATTCCTTTTGCTCCTTGCTCCAAAGATGAACGGGCTCTTTTCATACCACAATTAGTGACACTTGCCTCTCTGCTCAGGAGTCAGCTACAGGACAGCTGTGGTGGGTTTGAGTTTGAAGAAAGCCATCCTGAACTCCTGTCTCCTTCAATGCACCTGAAGCTGACCCCTCTAAATCCCACTCCCAACTCCCAGCCCTCTGCCACTCACATTTTCACACATTCAAAACTCAGCTGACTTTCACAGTGAACGATGAGTCCAACAGAACAAGACTGTTTCTGCGTTATCATTGTTTCTTTTAACAGAGTTGTTTCCTTTACCTGCTACCATCCTCATTTAAAAGCCCTTAATTTTGAGAACATTTTCTCTAGTGGATGAAAAATGTGCTTTTGAAGTATTTCTGCTTGGAAACATTTTCACAAGATAAAAAAATACTTCAAGAGTAATTTTTTACCAATGCAACATTTTCATTTAAAGTAGACAGACAACAAAGTGGCTTAATGTTTTTTTATGCCTTAGTTACAGGCAACATTTTAATGAAAAAAAAAAAACCTGCCCAGGTAGTTAAATAAATATACAAAAATAAGATTTATTTCTGGCTAAATTCAGAGTAAGACATTTAAATGTACATGCTTCCTTCTGGTGCCTAGAAAGTCTGAAATATAACTATGCTTTGGTGTTATGGATGTAATTTGAAGGCTACTAAATTTGGGGAATCAAACTGACACAGTAGTGATCAGAGTCAAAGCTGTTATTAGTTATTCCAGTTCTAAGGCAGAGAAGATTCAAAAAGCTTTCTACTTTTATTTGAATAAAAATGAAGTATTTGCAGTAAATATACAAATATTTTAGATACAGCAAAAAATTTAATATGCTGCCTTAATTATATCTATTATAAATTAATACTTACATTTTTAAAACAAGGGTTTCTTTAAAAATATTTTAGGTAACAATAATGTTAAAATGAAAATGAAAAAAATGTAATTGAATCAAGTAATTCTGAAGAAATAATGTTTCATTTGGAAGGGTGGAAGTGGTGTTCAATTTTCTCTCCTCTAAAAATGTTTACTAAAATCTAGTTAATTCAAAAAAGTTTCAGTGACCTGAACAGAATTACTCCAGGAAGGGAGGAAGGAAGTGCTAAACGAAATATTGAGTCCAATTCTGTATGCTTCTAAGAAAAGACTTTCGGTCTGATAATTTTAACTTATACCTCATATTTTTTTATTGCTGTTTAAGTCATGCAGCTTGAACGTTTGGCTTGTATTCTTCTCCAGGTTCTCATAATGCAAAATTAGACATATCCTTTTGTATACATCCCTTGAGGGGTTGTGGGTGCATCTTGCCTCTGGACGCTACAAAATATCCTCAAATCAAGAGCTCTCTGTGTTAAACAATTCAAATCCCAGAGCCCATCCAGCCAATTTACCAAATATAAATATAGTCCCTCTGCCATTCACACTGAGCGCAGCGAATTCCATGCAAAATCCCTGGGGAACCAGAAGAAATATTTTAATGTTCAGCAGTAGTCTTTAATTTTGCATTCAAATTATGTCACTGACCACTTTTCTCTTTCCTCTTGAGGTGTCTTCCTCAGAAGGCAGATTTTAGGAGAAATACCTCACAGTCCTTTTCCTAAACATGCTGGCTGACCCGAGGGCTGCCTTGTTCATTGGTTTAACAACAGCCAGTGGATTTTCTCCTTACACATAAGCAGTTACACGAACAGCAAAACACCTATGGATAGGGTGTGTCCCTGAGGGAAGCAGGGCTCTATGCCTACACTTAAGGTTACTCAGATTTTCCCAGTATAAGATCTTATTTCCAGTTCCTTACAGCTTTGCTAAATAAACTGGCTTGAAGTCTTCCATAATGAGGCTCTGCCTCAGGCTGTGTGTTTTGGAGAACTGCTTGTGTTACTAATAAGGCAATAATCCATACTGCAGCTCGATTAGCAGTCAAAATGGTTGACAAAATCTGTAATTACAAAAAGAAAAGTTCCTTGTGCTGACATATCAAAACAGACCTCTCAGACCACAATGGGGAACAGCCACGATAAAAGATTCTCTGCTCCATTAGCTGCAAAGAGAGTGGGTAGGAGTTTGGCCTGAATAAAACATACTGTGGAAGGAAGAAATATTAGAATCAAATGCTCATATAAAAGCTTTGCTGCAACATCAATAATCTTCAAAGTACTTAAGTGGGGAGGTAGGCATTGCAATGCCTCTCTGACAGATGGGAAGATGGAGGCACAAAGAAGCAGCATGGCTCCTTCCAGGCCCATGGAAGGCAGCAGTGTAAGCCTCAGAGAGCATCCTGGGGTGCAAAAAAAAAATTGGCATTCAGAAAGAGATGCTAAAAATCCTCCCCTTACTTCTGAGAAGATTTATTTTACTACCACTGCAGTCAGAAACAAGTTGTACCATGTCTCACTAGAATTGAAATTGCTTTCTCATGGGAAGCACAGAAAATTTCCCGCCAGGAGTACCAACAATTGATATCTTCTAGGATGTACAATTTTCATAAAGTGAGCAAATAAATCGAACTATGAGAATCAAAAGGTATTAGACTGAGAAAATTTTTTTTTGCAGGAAAGAAATACTAAAAACTAACACAGAAATTATATCAATGATGTCATTGAGAGCACATCACCATAAAAACAGCACCTCTTGCTAGAAAGGATTTAACGAGGGACTCTACAAGCCTTTGGCATTGGTGATACCCATCCCTGGGCCAAGCCCTGCCCTGTGTGCAAAGACTGGGGTGAGACCCAGAGGGCAGCCTGGGCCTGGCAACACCCTGCTAACAAGGGTGGCCTCTGCAACAGCCCAGCACAAAGCTGAGATGAATCTTGCTGTAAATTAATTAAGAAAAGTCAGTAGACACACGGGCGGGGTCTGGGCAGGGCTGGCCCACACGGCTATTTCCGAGCAGACGGTCACTTCCTCCTCCTGCCTGAAATGAGCCTCATCCCACGCTAAGTTTCCAAGCCCTTCATTAGTGGTTGTGTTAGTGTATAATAGCTATAATGAGAAGGCCATAAAAATCCAAAGTTAGCTGAGGGTCCTTAACCGTTACGTGTCTCTCTTTCCAGATTTTTATTTAAACTTTATTGACTGCCACATAAGATCAAGCAGCAACAAGCAACATTTGTATTACAGCTGTATTATTTAATTCCCATTAGCTGAAAATGCCAGGCTACTGGCCAGTAGCTCAAGAAAATAAGTGGTGACAGGTCAAAGAAAAATACCCTTCCGGTACCTCTTCAAGCCACTTTAAAGCCTGAGGCTCTGCAATGTCATTTACACCTAATGAAACCTAATGTCAGACCACACTATTTAGCCAAATGTTATCCTTTCAGGGGAAAAAAATGCTACTTTTAAGGACATGGTGCTCTTTCTGGCCATAATTTCAACTGTAAAATTAAACTATGATAGAACTGATCCCTTTAGATTTGCCATTAACTTATTTATTTCTGCTTTTGAAGGTGCACTTAACACCACCTTATATTTGGGAGATCTAGGTGCTGAAAGCTGTAATTTATGCTCTGGTTTAATTAGATCAATGACTTTATTGGACAGCCTAAAATGTCTGAAGTAATAATCACAGTCCAAACTTTTAATTCTGAATCAAGCACAAAAGGAGGAGTGCACACTTCAGTAGAGACTGAAATGTTTTAAAGGGCTGTTTTCATCTCTAAAGGCCACACTATCACTTTGCAGTTCATTTTCAAATGTTTTGGACAACCCACTAACATAGCAAATGTAGAGAAACAACAGAGACTCAGTGCTTCCCATCACGTTTTTACAGTTTTCAAGACAAGTCCAGGAAGCAAATTAGCAGAGTGCAAATTCATATTGATATGCCTGGCTTCTGGAAAAATAAATTTTCTTTCAATGTCAATTAAGGTTAACAAAGTGAGATTTCTATCAGTTTACTTAAGTAAAAGGTCACAAGAATGGGTTAAGAGAAGATTAATCGCATGCACACAAATATCCCTTCCTCAGAGAAACATACTCTGTGTTCAAAGAAAAGCAAGCAGTATATGAATTTTAAGAGATGAGATGTAATCAAGTTTCATCAAGCTCCTTCAACTTCAGTAATGTTCTTATTTTCTGCATTCATTGCTTATTCATTAAGCAAGCCCAGTGTTTTACAAAAAGACCAAAAAAAATGAAAGAAAGAAATCAATCCCCTTTAGGATTTGCAATACAGATATCTGTGGATTTTTCAATCCAGAACTTTGTGCCAAAAATAGTCCTATTGATTACAAGGGATTAAAATTACTTCTTAACATAGAAGCAATGGAATCTGGCCTTGAGCAAAATCACGCTAAAAACTCAGAATATAAATTAGAAAAAACAGTCAATGAACTGAATATTCATGCTCTGCAACAGAATCAAAGAAATGTTGGGTGGAAGAGATCCCTGAAGATCTCGAGTCCAACCTCCCACTTGACCAAGTTGGCCATAACTTTGTCCCCCTCCTAGAGAAATGCATTTCCTAATTGGCAACCAGAACCTCCCATTTCCTGCTGTTTTCAACTATTGCCCCTCTCGTGGTTTGTGCCAGTACTGAGAAGACACTGTCTCTGTTTTCCTTGTAACCACCCTTTAAGTCACTGCAAGTTGCTATTCAATACCCTTTAGTCTTTTACCTAGAACTAAACAAGACCAGATTCCTCAGTTCTTTCTTGCAGGTTGAGTGTTGCAGGCCCTAGACCATCATTATAGTCCTCTACAATTCCTCCACATCACTCCTGAACAGGAATGGGATGAGGGGACAGAAAAGGGATGCAACTGACTCACTATTGCAAGTGCAGACTCCCCAGCACAAAGCAGAGGAGGGTGACAGATCAGCTTTGACTGGAACATGAACAGAACACAGCTGTCTCTAGGAAGAGCAGACACATCCCATTCATGCAGGCAAGCTCAGATCCAAATTCCAGACTTTTCTGTCATACTACAGTTTGATACTAAGGCATACTAAATGCAAGAAAATGTGATTTTTAATTACTTTTGACTTAACACACCGTATAGCATGGGGAGAGTAATTTGCTAGTACAGATCCTTATCTCACTGATTTAATTTGGAGGAAACTGAACTAAGTTACAAAATTAGTAGCTTTCCTTGTAGGGTCAGAGAAAGGAGTGGAGATGATTTTGTCTGCACTTTTGGAGTTCAGTCATGCACACCTAACTAGTGCAGTCAGCTACCAGGATCAGACACACAAATCTAGAAGGCTTCACACAGTCATGTACTTGTAAGACTTCTGATGTGCAAAAAATAATTAAGAATACATGATTAGGACACTGAATTTACAGAACTGAGTCTCCCTTAGGCGAGAAATTCCTAAGGAGTATTTAGGAATAAGTATTTGCCAAGGACAATGAAGTCTCTCAATGATGGATTATTTGGAATTTACAACAAACATCTATCATTATGTGTTTAGAGTCTGTCTGTAAAATGACAGGATTCTTGTGGGTAAAGCACCAACAGGGGACTTTAAACTTGTGTTCATTTCTTGAATTTGCCACAAATTTCCTCTGAAGGGCCGGATGTTTGTCTTCCTGTAGCTCTGCTCCCGAACTGCACATACAGAGAATCATGTTCCCTTTCACCCTAATTACTTTTGTAATCAAAAGCAATTACCAGACATTTTTTTCACATCATGATTATTAAAAAAGGCATGTCAGCCATAGCAAAGACCTTTAGGAAGCCAGAGGGCCTTATAGAAGTGTCTAGCTTGGAAAAGGCCCAGCACTGCCAAGTCCACCACTAACTCAAGTCCTCAAGAACCACACCTATGTGCTGGACAACTGTTTTGTCCTAATCTCCAATCTAAACCTCCTCTGGCACAACTTGAGGCTATTTTCTCCTATCCTTCCTACTTGTTACCCTGGAGGAGAGACTGACTGCCACCTTGCTATACCCTCCTTTCAGGTAATTGTAGAGAGCAACAAAGTCACCCTGAACCTCCTTTTCTTCAGGCTAAACAACCTCAGGTACCCCTCAAAAGACATGTGCCTCTAAACCCTCCACCAACTTTGCTGCCCTTCTTTGGGCTCTACCTTATGCTGCCCCCACCAACTTTCTCCCTCCTCTGCACTTCCTCATGTGGGATGAAGAGCAGTTCCTGGGCAGAGTGCCAAAGCAGCCGCTACAATAATAGGTGCAGATAGTATTTTGGGTCTAGGAAGAGGATCATAGTTATTAAGAGCTAACAGGACCAGACACAAAGCTGTTTTAAACGTAGGATGGTTACCCAGCTATGCATCCTGACCACATGCACTGGGAATATGGGCCACAATGAGCAGTTTCAATCAGAGATGGGAAAGGCTAAAACACCTTGCTTGTTTTTCAGTGGTGTGCTAGACTAAGTCTGCCCCTTCAGCAGGACCTGCCCAGTCACAACACTTTGCTGTTTAAACAAACCACTTCTATGCTGGATTCAGTCAGACACTTGTAGACAACAGTGCCAAGTGTAAAATGACTCTTCATCTTGACCACTTTAGGCCTGCTTTGCTGCTTCTCTTTTCCTCCTTCCCTTCCAGTTCAGTCCCTCTCTACTTCTTTCTATTTATTTCTCCTTTCCTCCTAATTCAAACTTTCTACCTCTCCAAGAAATAGGAGCTTCCCATGACAGCTCTATCACACTGCTCACTTTGCTTCTGAATTTCACTTTACTGCATTGACTTGCTTCTAACTTCTCCTTCAGAATGTAACTTAAGTGACTCACAGACTTCTTGTAAAGCCTCACAAATAGAGCAAATCACAGTAGAAAACCAAAACTGAAACTGTTTTACCTGGTAAGACTTTGATGGAAACTTGATGTACGGGACCTTAGACAGTTACCCAGATAGCTTGCACTCGCTACTGATTAGGCCCTGAACTTACTTTGGAGAACATGATTCATCAACATTAGGGAAAATTGCCAAAATTTCAGTTAACTAATCTGTTAATCTCAAAGCGGGTTTTATGAATAAGGACATTAATAGTTACAAGGTCAAATATTACAAGTCTTCCTTGTATGGTCAACTGGATCTTGTTAAATGCAGTAAGAGGTATCAAGGATGAAAGGATGAAAATAAAGGATGAAAGTGCACTTGAATCTATGCATAACACTGATGGGAATTATTAGGAAAATCTGTCCAGTTCTGGTTTCCTAACTTCAAGAACGTGGAAAACCTCCAAAATGTACATGAATATGATATATAGTTAATACTATTAACAGATAACATGTTCTGGATTTCAAAGACAGGAAGAACTGTCCAAATAATCCCAGACTTTGGGAAGCTGCTCAACTCTCACTGAGTCACAGTGCTCCTTTTAGCAGGGCTATGATTCAGGTCATTTCTCTAGATTCAAATTCTTATAATTGACAGTGCCTTACTGTTTTGTTACAATCTTGTCCTTGAAATTCCTCTATAAACCCACTTTTCCCAAATAATCAACATTAGTCCAGAGTTACTCACTCCTGACAGGCCCTCAGCCGATTTTAGTGTGCTTTACTTAGGTCCCACAGGAAAAGCAGTGTCCTAAATGAAATCAGTTCCCAGGGAAGCTTAAATTGCATATGTGTTTTTGGACAAGAACTTGTTTCTTCATGATGGGGATGAGATTTTTGTACTAGGTTTAGTCGAGCAGGGTGACATGTAATGTTACCATTTATATATACATTCCAGTGTTTAGGTAAGCAGTTTCATCAAATCCATCATGGTATTATGTAGATGGTTAAAATTAAGCAGTGTAGTATGTAAGTGTTTATAGGATTAGACCCAGAGATTTGAAGCATATAAAAGGCAAGTTCTGTCTAGAGACATTATGTGAGAAATGATGAGCTGAAGGCAGGAATAATGCCAGCAGTGTGACCCTGTATTTGTTTGCAAGTGCAATGACTACTACCACAAAATCCAAATTTGAGGGGCAAAAATTACAGATCAAAGTTTAAGAATTCAGGAGTCACAGTAGGACGAATAAGAAATTTTTGCAGTGCCTGCAAATCCTTGAACATTTCAGATTTATGGTGCACATTTCTGAAAACAAAAACTCAGTAGTTCCCCACTGCTCTTAACACAAGCAGTGCCTGATGTTTGCTTCACCGTTCACTGAGTCTGCGAATGACAGGAAGAATGTTGACATTTTGTGCCACACAGACAGGAAGAAACAGATCAACTCCCTCTGAAAGGTGCGTTATTTTATGTGAGAAAAGACAAAACTCTGAGCTCCACATCAAATAAATCATACAATAAGAACATTATTTTTAAAGGGAATGAGTATTTTGCATATTAATATTAAATGACATCTGAGCAGCAAATATAGAAATTATAATATTCAGTCTCTCACAGAGAGCTGACACAGAGCAGAGGAGTTCTGGTTACCAAGCTGTCTTAAATCTACAGCCTCAAAAAAAAAAAAAAAAAAGCTTCATCAAAATTTAATATTCATGCAATAGGGACTCTTTCATTGTTATGAAAACTGATTAGGGCTAAACATAAAATCTTGGATGCTTCATTTATTCCCTTCCTCCACTAGAAAAAAAAGAGGTGCAAAAATCAACCCAATGAAAAAAAAAAAAAAATAAACCTGGCAAACATTTTCTTGGCAGCATTTCAGGGAGCTACTGTTTTGTATTTGGTAAGGATGCCGTCCTTACCAGCCAACACAGAGACCCTTATAAGGAAACGGAAGGGACATTAGTAATTCAAATAAGGGGCAAAAGAGACAGACTAAAATTAAAATGTGCACAATTATTTTCCAGAAAACCAGCAACAGCATATAATCTAGTAGGAAATTGGAAAGAGAGAGCTGATTTTTTTTTTTTTTTAAAGATGTGGGCAAAGCTCTTCTTTTTGAAGAAGTCACAGAGCTAAAATAACCATATTGTTAGGCAGTGACTCATGGGAACAAAGATAACAATGCTATCTAGGATCGTTATACTGGTGCCTTTTAATCATAATGTTGGTACAGTTTTCCCTCACTCTGACCTAGTTTAAATAGTTTAGAAAGCTTAATAGGCAATGCTGCTTACAGCACTGTTAGGAGGACCTGAATATATACAACAAGTTCTTTTGTGAATGAAAATTACTGATTCATGGCCCGTTACACTCCATGAATTCAGAGAAACAACAGTGAAGTTAACTCACGGAAGTTTCACACAACTGAATCTGAATTTGTCCTGCACTTTCTAAACATTCATGTTGGCAATCTGGCATCGTCAACACAGTATGTCCTGGAACAGCCACCCATATCACAGTGCTTCAGTGACAGCAGGGCACAACCTACCTAGGAGCAAAGTATAGGTAAAAATTCTAAATTTCGAAACCACTAAGTTGAGCAGGAAATGTTTTTAGTTCTCATAAAAAAGATTTATGAGAACAATGTTTTCACTGAAGTTTTTTTTAATAGAAGTTTTTGTGTTTTAACTGACAGGCTGGAAATCAAGAATTTTCAGTCTTGGAGTTTTCAATGAAAACAAAAAGGTTGCCAGTAACCGCCATTTCCAGTAGAAATATCCTTTTGGCAAGAAATGATATCTTTGTTCATTTTCTTATTGAAAAACATCGATCCGTTCCAGTGATTGATGTCAACTATAGGACACAACTGTATTTTCCATGGGATAACTGATGAACTTGCTTTTAGTGTTAACTAGATTAATGCCTGCTATCATCTGCAAGTTTATAGTCCACCAAAATATAAAACCCAGTTTTCTGAACCTCTAGCTCTGAAGTCACATATGTTACCTACAGATACTGCTTGAACTTGTGCTGAACATAATTAAGTTGCTCAGTGTATCCCTGTGGGCTGCACCAGCCATTGCTCTTTATTTGCAGGGTGAATTTTTCTCCCACTGTAAAGCCCAGCCAAATCTACTGGAATCATTAAGGGGCTTTGCTCAGCTGCAGCAGTAACAGCCCCACAAGGGACACCCTGCCCTTCCTCTGCTGCTTAGTCTGGGTCAGCTCCAGGATCCCTCAGAGACCAGCATAAAGGACAGTGATGAAAATGAACCATAAAAGAAACTCATGAGGTCAAGCCAGAGCATGCATTTACTCTACCCGAGATTCAACCCTTGATAGCAGGGAGCCATAAGACCTTCTCCAGTGATTGGGCTGGGAAAGGCAACCCCCAACATCTATATTCTGACTTGAATTAGAAAAATAAAGCTTTCTTTCCAGAATTATTGACCAACAAACCTATTTCACTAGATTTCACACAACCAGGATTTATTTTTTTTTCCCATCTGCCTCTCTGGCTCCTGAGAGGTATTCTCAATTATACAGAGGAAACAGGCGCCTTGATTTCTTCATGTGGCTCAGTCTTGGACTATTACATGGAAAAATGTCCCAGTTGGGATTTTCAGAAGCATTGGCTTAATCCTTCTCCCACAAAAACCACTGGTAAAAACACCCATGAATCTGCAGTTGGAAGAAAAGAGGACAGTGCTAAACACTCTCAAAAACATTACAATTGCCACATGTAGACATGAACCAATCTTGTTACAGAAAAGTGCTCTTCTGAATATCAGATAGATTCTATTTTCTCCTAATGAATAAAGATTAATCCACAGCAGAAATTCTTCTTAAAGAAGGTTTTCTCAAGGCAAATTAAGGGAAAGGATTTTTAGGTAGCGTATTGGAAAAAACCACAAACTAGAGCAGACCACCAGGCAGCTTGGAAGAGCAAAAGTTTACTTTGTAAAACCAAACTTTGCAACCTTAATTTTGTTAACATGAGAGTATCCTCTAATTTTATCTACAGCTACCACCTTCTCCAAGTTACAATTGCCAAAAAAGGTCAAAATATCTTAACGCTACATTCCACCAAGTCACTAAATGGAACACAAGTCATATTACTGTAATTCATAATTCAGAACTCAAATTTCATAAGACAACATACGAAATGTCATTTTAACCACGCTAATTCCTTCACAGCTAACATGAGTGGGTGTTGGTGCAATCCAAGCTGAAAAAAGCCATCTAATTTCAGCAAGTATACCACAAGCCAACTTGGCAACCCTCCACATGGATCAGACAAATGTCTGCTCTGTTGAAGCTGAAGGAACAGTGATAATTATCATAGCTGATACTGCATCAGTGGTAATGACAGTGTGGTTTGTAAATATGAAACAAACTAGGATTCTCTAGTTCACAAAAAGGGATTTGGTGCTGCTGTGGGAACCCGCCATAAACCTGACAGATCTGAATGCGGCCCTTGATCCAAACTAGGGCACGTTCCTCTGTAACTGGGAAGTCATTCAATAGCTGCAGTGCACATTTAATCATCACACTTTTTGGGTGGGTGTTGGTAGAAGCCGGACAAACATATAATATGACAATTATAAGACAATCACATCCACCAGATGGGAAAAGCAGCCAGTGCCACCACTCCTACAGAAAATGGAGCTGCTGTGACCATTTTTCACCTTGCTCAGTACCTTGCTATTGGGGTCAGGTAGCTCACCAGGAAGGTGCCAGCTCTTTCCAGAATAATTAAGCATGCTCAGTTAAAGTTCCCTAAGGCATTTAGCCAGCAAAATCCCCTCTCAAACGATGGCATCAAGGGAAGAGACAAAGGATACTCTCTCATTTAATTAGACAGCAGAAAAAGTAATAATGGCTGAAATAGGTAGGTATTTCCCAGCTCAAAACTGCAGCCACACAAGATACATCAGAAACCTAAGCTTTGATTCCTGCCCTGTCCCTCCAGTGGCAGCCTAGGCCAGAAGGGAATAGTGGTTTTGCAGAGGTTTTTGGCTCACAGAGCCCTTCTGCCACACCACAAAGCAACGCTCATGTGCAGAAAACGAGCTGGCTCTGAAGGACTTGCAGGTGACTGAGCAGCCCTCCAAACCAATGGGAGGCTGGGCATGCCCTCACCAAAAGCCTGTGGATAAAAAATAGCTTAAAATCCCTCATCTGTGGGACCTTAGCATGGACCAGAGGGTTTTCCCCAGAGCAATCTTAGATTTACTTACAAAGCCTGCCTTGTGCTTTAACTCCTCAATGAGAATGCCACTCTACTTCTATATTAATGAATATTGATAAAGCACTAGGAGATTCTTCATGAGAGGTGAGCCTGGTATTTAAAGCAAGAAATATTATGAAATTTCCTTTCCAGCTATTAATCAATATCCAGTCATTAGGAAAGATTCCTGATAAACAGATACTGGCTTCAATAAAATGTTTTTGAACAAGTTCTCCACTGTAAAAAACCAAGATCAATGGAACATTTTCAATTACTTCAAAATAATGTGATGTGGAAATGCAACAGCAATTTCCTATGTTTAATTGTCCTCCTCCCAAATTTATGCTATCTCTCTAAAATGCTAACAATCACTTAAAACCATGTGTTTTCACTTTCCCTCAGACCATCTTTTTCCATTACAGAAGTCTTGAGCTCTTTCACTCACCAAAAACCTTACACAGGGGCAGAGGAGAGCCAAACTAAACTTGACATTTCATCCACTCTTTTTTTTCATTTATTGGCCTTGCTCACATAGGATTCATCTCATCACACACTCCTCTCCACTCATTGCAGATGCAGGATTACCTGGAGAGCAGCTGACTTACTTTAGAGACTGGATTGGGGCTTCCCTGCTCCATTCTCCCTCCACTGCTTTTTTGTTAGAGAACACAATGAACTCTTAGTCATGAGCATTTTATTCAGCTACACGGCTGTAACTGAATTAGCAGGTGGCTGTCAGCATCCACAATAAGAAAAACAAGTATAATATAAATCCTTATTGCTAGTCCTTAGAAGAAACAAATAAATTGATTTATGTATCTGGAGTAGTGGTGGATATTTGTATATGAAAACTACTTGGATTTTAAAATAAGAGATGAATTTCACATTTCTGTCAGATTGCATGAAGCTAATAATCTTTTATTTTATTATAATTATAGGTCCAGGTATATCAGAAATATTATATCACGAATATAAGAGTTTCCTCTTTGATGACAGTTTTACCACCTATTTCATTAGCTGTCTGGCAAGTCAGTTTTGTAAAGATGAAGCCCAAGTGAGACAAATTTGCTGGGAGACAAACTCCAAACTGGACTGGGTGGTTTGCACTATTCTGTCACTGTTAATGGAGTTCAGCTCTACTACTTATGACAAAACCCTCTGGTATGTAAAATGCTTACTTTACTGCCATATCATTTTTAGTAATAAAATCAAAGAGGGACCTGCTATGCACACCCCCCCCTCCCGCCCCCCTTCCCCCTTATAGAGACTGCCAACACCCATGGGGTTCATGCAGGCTCCAAAAATCATCCAACAACTGCTAAACAAAGCAGTTCTCATCCCCTGTCCAGTTCCTCTCTGGAGTGGTCTATGCTCAGCCTTGTACCATATAAAAGTAGCTTTAAATTCAAGATAAATTAGCCCACATGGAGTTCAGTGCTAGCGTAGCTGAACTGCTCTGGGGAAGGCAGGTTACCTTATTGGCACACTGGTAAGAGCCAAAGCTGTGTCTCCTTTACTCTTAAAAGAATAGGTAAGACAACAGATGTATTTTTAAGGCCCACACACGAGTTCTCCCTCACAACCATTATTCCACATTGAAATGCAATCTTGCTTTCATTAGGAAAGAGAGAGCTCCTAACTGAAGTTGCTATATCTGGAATGAAAACGTATGTATCATATGGCAGCCTCATTTTATTTCATTCACATCCCACTTGAGTGCCTACTTTTCCTCCTCCTGGTTCTTCAAGTGTAAGACAGAGTTGTTGTTTGTGTGTAGCATGCACATTAGCACAGATAAACTGCTCACCGAGTGTAATGATTAATGATTGAATAGTGCAGTTGTTGCAAAAATAAGTCATGCAGTGAAGAGAGATCTGAAGATTATATCTAACACCAGGGGATGGCTTATTAATCTTACTTCTTGAAGAATTCGTGAGTAAATCATTCTCCTTTATTAATGATATTTCTCTTTGCTCCATGAGACATCTTTTATACATCCAGAAGGGCAATTATCTGTTTAGGCCAGGAAACAATATTAGTCACAGATGGTGCTTGGATGTTTGATCTAAGTCCCTTAAATAAAAGAGGGAAAAAAAGAGTGAAGCACACTCTGAAGACTACCCCAAACAGGACTGCATTTCCAGGTCGGTTGTTTTGGTTACCCTCCACCTAGAAATGACAACTTATGTGGTTTTCTGAGTCTCAATTAATGTGGAGTTTGCATACTCTAACAATGATATAACAACTCAAGGAAAACTACATTACTTTTATGTCTTCTGTGTCTGAAGAAATTCTATTATATGTGTGGTAGTTAAACATGTCTGAAATGGTTTATTAATATAAAAGTCTTTCAAAGGGAGATCTTAAATTCTTGATCACTATGAGATATTGAAGGCAGAAAGCAGAGTTTATAATTTAAAAATAAAAAAAATCCTCTTCTTGGTTCAAAACTCTCCTTTTTTCTAGCTGTCCATCATCTGCTACCCACAAAAACATTGGAAGATTTAAGGAGGGAACACAGACACCTGTTTAATAGTAGTATTCCAAGAATCATAACATAAAAAATACACAATGTTAATATAAATCTATAAATAATCTCCAAAAGAACATTCATTAACTAGTTTTAAAGACCTTGGGTATGAAAATCAGAAATTTAAAGTATTATAGAAATTGCATTAGATAATATGAATTGATCACAGAAGTGCTTTGCAGTTTCACAAAACTTTGACAGATCTCTTACCATGGATTTCAAAACATTACTAAGCTGAGTCACAGCTACCCTTCACATCAATGGATCAATTAAATGCAACAGTTTGGAGGACAGGTAATTAATTAATGAAAGTCAGCATGATCTAGTGAATAGAACCATAAGGAGGCCCAAGAAATATGCAGAAGTTGTACTTTATTTTTCAAGTATGGATTGAGGCTAAGGCTAACCCCCAGGGGGGAGTCTGCAGAGATGCTCTTGCATGGGAAGGCATTGCATAAAGACACTGCAGTCTCTGATATTTGATAGGGACACCTGGCTTACCAAGTGCTGTGTGCAGAACTGCATTTTCACCAAATGCCCCCGTGTGTAATTGGTGAATTAGAGCTGCTCATTTGGGTGTCACAGGTTCTGCTGCTGCCAGTCTGGTCAGCTCAAAGGTGGAAAACAGTATGTAGAGCAAAAGAACCAGAGTTCTGCCTTGTAAAGAAGTCATCTTTACCTGCACTGAGGGATCTGTTTGGGTTTTGGAAACATGAACACCCTTCCATGCTATGTTTGCATCTCTTAATTAAACTTCTTTAATTTAAAAAAAAAAAAAAATCATAATTGGAAAATCTGGTATAAAAATACTACTTTAATAAGGTACCTATTTTGAAAGGAGGGGTGGGGAAGCATTCAGCAGTGCAACAGTCCCCTTTTCAGAATGAACAATCTCTGGTAAAGTGCCAATTTTTTGACAGTACCAATCTGCCTGACTGTGAGAGTACATTGTCATCATTGTCTGGAATCTGAAGTTGCTTTATGTTCTTAGTTTTAAGTTGCTTGTTGCAAAAAAAAAAAAAAAAAAAAAAATAAAAATAAAAAAGAGAAGTCATGAAAGAACCAGAATTGATCTAATGAAACTGGTTCAGGATTTTCACTTGTATAAATTGTAGAGATTCTTAATTTTTGTTTGGTTGGTACTTTTCTTTCGACTCAAGAAAATAGTGAGCATCCTAACCATACCTTAAAGCCAAAAATATGCAGATCAAAATATGACTGCACTTTGTATCAAAGATTGGGTCTGACTGCAATGTGTTTTTGGCATCCAGCTTCAGGTCCTATATTTTTTATTTGTATTTTCAAGCCCATTTGACCAAAATTACATAAGAGCTCCTTTTCTCCTAAATACCCAAGGCACATTAAGATACTATTTCACTGGTTCATTTCAAATCCAAATGTTACATTGTCTGATCATCATTACACTACTGACACAAGCCATACCTGTTTGTCCACATAGCATTCAAAACTGGAGAAATGGGGTTTATTAAAAGCCATCCTTTCACATTCCTTGGTGTAAAAAGGTATGTTGAAGCTTTTGGGCTGCTGTGAGTCTATCCCACTGAAGTTTATAAAATAAAGGTTTGGCCTGCAGTGCAGTTATCCATTACAAAGAGACCCGAGTCTATTACCTGCACTTGATCTTTCCCACCACTCGGCCCCACATCACAGCAGCAGATTTAGCATCTGCCCGTTATGCAGAAAAGCCTCTACACAAAAGTCAGATCCAAACCCACATTTCTAGAACACAGAATCTGTGCTGGAGCTACAACATTGCCCTGGATTTGCTGACAGTAGTTTTAAAGAACAAAGGTAAAAAAAAAGCAGCAGTGTGTTTGCAAACAGAATTATATATTTTCATTGGAACTACCTCCAGCCTCGTGCAGGCCTCAGTGACTAGAAAACAGGGTCCCAAAGTGATTAGAAAAAGAGAATAAACGTTAATAATATTGATTCTTCTCTGAGAATTCCCTGCAGTCCTGCTCAGGGAACCAAGGTAGTGAACAGCAGCAAAGAATCCAACTTTTCCAGCAGGTGCCTAGGTAATATTTGAGGAGCAAGCAAATATGTGATCTTTTTAGGGACAAGCATAAACCCCATTTGCTGAGTGAACCCATGCCTCATCCTGCTAATCTGGAATGCTAGAAGATATGTTCAGATTCTCAAGCCTGACCTGCTTCTGAGAAGAGAATTATTCAAATAGGTTACACCAAAATAATCAGCAGTTAAAAACTAACATCAGTAGATAGTGACTCTATCAGCACTTTTTCTTGCTGCATTTTTTTCCTTAAGTAATTAAAAAGTGTCTCTGAAAGAGCAGTATGTACAGTATGTCATAAAGTCTCTCTGAACTACCTATATTTACCCCTGAAAGTGAATTCTTTATAAGACCTAGGATATCAAAGAAACGAGGGATCAAAGTAGTTTTAATAAGCAACCCAGTGTTTGTAGAACCTGCACTTTCATGTATCATGTTTTGTTCAAGTTCTTAATTTCAGTTCCTCACCACAGAAGGCACTTAAGATAACTATCTATAACCATATTGTCATGTTGAATCCTTTGATTATTTAACATGTACACCTTAGTGAAACAAAAATGTCTTTTTTTCCCCATAATATTTGGACTTCATTGTATTTTCTCACATGAAACATAGATTTGATTTGTTTGAGAGTTGGGATCATATAGTAGCATCATTTTCTTTAGTATTTCTATTTATATATTGGTAAAGTTCAATGTAGCACATTTTTATCTATTCCCATATAGGGATGTAATCTATAACACCTTGATCTTTTATAAATTTCAAAATAAACACATAACAAAAGATTGTAAGATCTACAGACAACAAAGCTAACTGGGCCTTAAAAGAGAAACCAGAGGTTCCCCAGTGAACACCAGTATGCTCTTTAACACAGTAAAATCAGTTTCTAACCCTCTTACTTGAAATTAGAGCTCTGCTATATTTACAAATTGTTTTGTGGTGAAAACAAATTACTTAAAAACCCCAAAACTCCCATATATGTTTGATCTATAGTCATAATAAAATTGTCAGTAAAGACTGAGAATTATTACACTCTTGCTTAGAAGCACAGATTGAAAGATGAAGGAACCTTAAGGTCAGACTGGATGCAAAAAGCAATAATGACAAACGGATCTGGTAGCTACTCCACCATCACATCTGGAAATACATTTTTTTATTTTGCTCTGAAAATTACGGTACTGTTAGCTTGGAATCTGAATGAGCAATAAGTTAAAAACCTTAACATTAGCACACTAAAATATAAGCAGGCAGGTTTATTTTCTCCCCTTTTATCTTTCCTTTCAAAGTCTAACAGTAGGATCCACAGGCCTAAAGAGGGAAGACTGTTCACAGAAGATATACAAGATTAATTCCAACCCTTATGGGAAGTAAAAGCTGGTGTTTGAGCACCTAGGTGACAGTTTAAAGGATCCCTTACAATAACAGAGGGTGTTTCCTCAGCTTTCACCAGTGTGACTCCAGCTACTAAGTTCTCATTCAGCAAAGAGCACTGGAATGGTTTTCTGGACATTTCAGATACAAATGCCTTCCTGCAGCCTTTTTGAATACCATGTAAAACCCCACCACCACAACAAGCACAGTAGCACTAGCATCAAGGTAGCTCAAGAAAACATTGTTAATAGAGACAAAAATGTGGCATTTGGGCTAATATAATAAGATGACATTTTGTGCTTCTGTTTTATCACACTGAGTGCTCACCCAACTCACCCCAAAATAGGGATCTGCCTAAATAGGATGGCTCTCAAGTCTAGTGGAGCCTTCAAAATGAAACAAAACCTTGTACTGGAACAGCAATCAGTGCTTACAGTCTCAGACTACCTTTCCACAATTCAGATGACAAAAACATGCTGGCTCCAAACCTTCAGCTCTGGTTCCCTGCAATTCCACAAAGGAGTGAGGGTGGTGTATGACAGAGGGTAACTGGTCAACACAGCTCACTTGGCTTCTGCACATAGGAAATAACTTCAGGGGGAAGTTCCAAAAGAGGAATTTAATTCCCTGACAATACAGGCAAGAGATTTCCCTGTGTTTCTTATCTTCTAGACCAGACCTAAATCAGGCTGTCATGTAATCAATGGACTATGATAGCCTGATTATCATGTAGGATAAGTGATATCTATTAGAAAAAATTGATCCTGACATAACTCAGAAAAGGCAGCAGCTTAAAGCTAGAGGCCACAGGCCTTGGACTGGCCTTTGTACATATTTAATGGCTGTCATTTTCCTGGAGGTGCCTGAAAACAGCAAAACTCTCAAGGTAAATCTATATTGATTGAATAATCCTTGTCATCTGTTAGGACTAACAAAGCTGTCACAGTACAGCCACAAGCAAACAGATTTTATTTGATAACTTTCTTTCCATTTCACCATAGAAGCACAAGTACTAGAGTTTCAAGGGAGCCCCTTCATGTTTGGTCTGTTTTCACTCAGGTAATTCCCCAGTGGAGGCCCCTGTTTTCAGTGGCTGATTAACTGCCACGTATTTAATTAAACCTGCAGCATCAGAATTACAGTTTATGAAAGACTCAGAAGCCGGCTGCCAGCGAACCCCCAGTTCTGCAGGGCTCGTGCTATATTAGGAGCTGAGCCTGAATGATTATGGCTCGGAGCTTGATAAAGATTGTAGGGGTGGGTGTGCTTGAGGCTGTCCCTTGTGACAGCATCTCCCTTTATGAATACAGAAAAATTCATCAAACAGAAATCATTAAATGGAGCAGATGGGGTTTGCTGTGTGGCTGAGGCATGAAGCGCCTGGAGATGACGAGCAGTGCACGAGGCGGCCGAGCAGATCAAAACGGCAGTCCCGGGGAAGGTGGGCAGTGCAGGACCCTTTGCTCTTGTTGTCCTCTCCATGCACAACTTGCTTTTGTAGAGGTCAGAAACAAGTGTTCCCCCCGTCACACTCCCCTTCAATCTCCCCTGAACCTCGCCTGCTTCCTGTCTGTATCTGCCTCATGAAACCCTTGCAAAATGATTGGGAAAAATCAGTGTTGGGTAGAAGGAAAACTCCCCAGTTCCTTAATTCCCTTATTCCATACTCTAATAATATTTAATAGAACATGAAAGTTGTTTGTGTTTTCATTGAATCCTTTTTAAATAGGTCAAACTTTTATTCTGTTTCTGTTTTTAAAAGCTAGAAACTACTTCACTTCCCATGAGATCCAGGTGCCAGCACCTCAACACAGAACTGTATATGGACAGATTTGAGCTGTATTTCATTTCTTGGGGCCAATTCAACCTCTCTTGAAATGGAAGCACAAATCCAGGCATCCAAGCACCCCCAGAGAGGGTCATAAGAGATGCACATCCCACATGGGCCTTGTCCTGCCTCCAGGTGGGAATTTCACCCTCACAGATTTTAGAAACATTGTTCTATTTTCAACAGAAAATTCTGCCTCCTAAGCCTACAGAGAGCACTTCTATGTAAAAGCACATTTATCTCAACTGGTTTTTTACCTTTCATTAAAGGGTGTATCTTATGCCCTTCAAAAAATATGGAAAGAAAACCATTTAACAGGCAGCATAAAGTGGCAGATTTGGAGTCTCAGAATGAAATCTGGCAAAGGTAATTTTTTGTTTCATTGGGATGGCAAAATGTTGATTATGTTAACTTTCCCTGCAAGTTGCAGATGTTTCAGTTTTGCTTCATTTTCACCTACCAGAGCTCTTTTTGAATTCAAAAGAGCAGTAATTTTGGTTTATATTTCATCTTTATAGGCTGCCATAAAATCTATCAGTCTTAATGATCCTGCTAATTGTCTTTGATTTTTAGCACCATTTTCACAGATTTCTGTTCAAAAGTATACATATGTTCTTTCAATGCAATCATCTCACAAATGTTATTTCTATGAAGAGCTGACCCATAGCTGAAATAATGCCACTCGGGGATCTGGGAAGTTAGCTTCACACATATCAACATTCCTAGAAAGAAAATACAAAGTAAATAGCACCCTAGAAATTTTCTCCAGAAACAGGGTCTGTAGATCTTACACGGTCTTAAAAACCCTGGTGGCTTGGATTTTTTATGATTGAAAACCATCGGGAAGGACTCTGGTGTTTTTCCTGTATAATTCTCTCACCTGAGAAAGCAGTAACTTGGAATACAAACATTTCCTGCTGCTTAAACAGGAGAGGGTCTCAAACTCTTCCACAGGAAGAGTACGAAACAACAAAATGAGGCTTTAGATAAGCCAGACAAGTGCTCATGGTGCCATTGCTCCCTCCTTTTACCATATAAAATATATCTCTCCTTAAGCATGCATGATCTCAGGTTAGTGCAAATTGGGAGTAACTCCTTTGATCTCAATGTAAATGATGTGGGAATCCTGCTGCTACTGTACCCATGTTCCTGTATGTCAGCATCCCATATTAACCAACCTCCTCCTTGGGTCCCTCTGACAGCCCTGCAGACACCCCACACTGCACAGCCTTCACTTGAAGCTTATTAGGTTTCTAAATATCAATTATAAGAAAAGAAAGAAAAATACTAAAAAAAATAATATCCCATATTCTGTGACCTTTGCAGGTACCAGGGATAGCAGACAGCACCTCTGTGTGTTTTAACACAGCCCATTTACTCAAGAAGCCTTTCATAAGGAGATTCTCAGACAACTGAAGTAGCAGAGCTCGGTTCTCTCCGAAGGAAAAAAAAGAAGTTTGACATGCTTGGGCATTAACTCTGTGTGGATCTCATTTGAACCACCTTTAGATCAAAGCACAGGTTTTTCCTGGTTATGCTTAAAAAAAACCCCACTTACTTTCTGGTTTCAAAAGGAAAAGATCTGCTGACTTAGACATCAATAGCTAGCTTAAAACTCAGTGAATAGCACTATTAACTTTTTTATTTTTTGTATTTTATTGGGCCACTTGTTCCATTCCCACATCCAAATGCTTGGAGCTCTTTGTAAGCAGCCAGAGGAGAGGAAATGCAGCAAACCCGTACCCATCTCAGAAACACCATCTCATTAAGACATTGCTGCTGTACAAACTGACTTCATGTGCCCTTATTCAGTTAGAACATGGTGCCAATTTTTTATATTCTCAGCTGGAAAAAGGGAATGGTCCTACCACAGTAAATGCTGCCTCTCTCCCCCCTCTTATCTGGTCTCCTGATGGACCCTACTGATGTTAATGTAATGTACCTGCCAGGAAGATTAAGCCTAGATTACCTACAATCTGTTTTACAATACTAATGTGAGATGCAGAGAGATTGGCAAAAGAAAACAATAATTACCTGACACATCAGTTTTCCTAACACAATTGTTTACATTCTTCTTAAATTAAATAAAAAGAAAAAAAAAAAGAAAAAAGTAGGAAAATATTCTTCCTTTTTTAACTAATGCAGCCCCAATCTCTTTCTGAGCTTTCAAAGTATGTACTTTTTTTTTGTAAATATGCCAAAGTCAAGGCCTGTACAGCATGTGATCTATAATAAACTTCAAAAGAACACCTTTGACATTTTAGATAACTTGCAAATGATGATGCAGAAAGATCTTTTGCCACTACAAAGAAAGAACAAAAGAATCAACATGAAAGAGAAATCAATAAACATATGGCAATTAATAAAACATTTTCTATGAATACCCTACAAAGAGTTTTACAACAGTATAAAAATCCAACAGTTGTTTCAATGTGGATTTAAAAAGTATCAGCTGTTATATTAAGATATTCGTTTTAAGCAACAAAATGTACGTAAAATAACGGATATGGATTTTGTTGTAAATCCATCAGTTGCAGTGTTATGGATCAACTGGGAATTTTTTTTAAGGTGACCCAACAAATTCTGTAATGAAACCATCCATTTTTCAAAGAATAAAAACAATAGCTGGAATCAGAAGCATTTGTTTGTTGACGTATGGTTCAACTCAGTAAGTTTGGCCAGTTTTAGTGGCTTAAAAAAATAATCATGTCCTGTTTTTTTTTAAAAGGCATCTATTGATTTTCTTTATAAGTAACATTACACTAACCATTAGGATGGACATTACAATATCTTCATTGTAACCTATGAGCAATAATTTATCATCATCATAAAGACAGATCTACTTGCACAATGTTAACCTACCCTCTTCCCTTTTCATCAGGGAACATTCCAGTTCCATAAATATTGCCAATAAACCTTGTAAAGTCTGAGCAACCCAGGAGATAGCTTATACAGGAATGTGCTCCCCATACCTAATTAAACACCCTGATGGTCTGCTTGGTCTGTCCATTCTGGTCTCCACAAAGATGTGGGTCTATTCTGGTGGTTTGTTTGCATTCATATATTCCAATTCTTTATTATGGCAACAATAGCTAAAGAAAAGATTTTAACTTCAGCATCAAACCAAGACATTTATCTATTCACATGTTGGAAGCCCAGTTTGCCTATGTTGTCAGAAAACTCAAAAACTGAGGAAAACTGTTTATGTGTTTGTCCTGCCTTGCTTCCAGACAGAAGAGAGTTCATTTTTGAGCCAGGCAAACAATTCATTTCACTGTCACCTATACAAAACTTGTGCCTGGAAGAGCCCAGAGAAATTCTGTTTCATTACATGGTTTTTAATGGGGCCTTCTACCAACCCTAGAAAATAAATCGATGAAATAGCACAAGAATGTGCATGCAGAAAATTCACAGTGCCACAAAGGAAAGGCACTGCATTTCCTTGTGTAGTCCCTTTACTCTGCACTTGCAGGTGTGGGGAGAGTCAGCAATATTATGTTTTGTGGTTTGATTGGTTTCCTTCACTGTCTGCTACGCAAAGGTTGCACAGGAGATGGGTGGCCTACTTTAGTATTTTTATCAAGGCCATTGTAGATTGTGTTCATATTTTCAGAAGAGAACAAAGCATCTGTTTTGAGGACATGAGAAGAAGTAGAAGGCCAGAAGTACCCTGGTTAGTATAGCTCAGGTAAACCTAAATATTTTTTTCTATGCCCTGTATTAGGCTAAAGAGAAGCTATTTTTCATAATTTGTATTTTGAGACCTTCTCCTGAGTGAGAACTTAGAGGTGATCAACTCAGTCTTCCAAGAAATAATGTATTTAGCTCCTTTCTGTTTTTTCAAGTGAGGTTTCGAGCATATTTGGCTTTCCCCAACTTGGTTATCTTTGTCCTTTGAGCACTGATGACTGGGGGGGAGCCCAGCTCAAGAAGCAACACATGCTGTCAGCTCAAAACTTAGTGTTAAATCCTCATCTCAATGAGTCAGGCAGGATGATCAGTGGCCTAAAAAACTTCTGGAAAACTGACAAACTAATCATGCATATAATTGCTTCTTGACTTTTGCTCCTGCTGTGACAGGACTTAATAATAACCTCAAAGGTTTGTGTTGGAACACACACATCATTTAAACGACTCCAGGATGATACAGTGCAATAACATTATTAATTCTTGCAGGCCCACTCTCCAGCACTTCCAAAAGATTCAAAAGAAAATGGCTTAAAAGCCAGTAAGAGGAAGCGTGTGTCAGGTTAGTTTTGCTAATTAGAACTTGAGGCTCATTGTAACACAGCTATGAACTTGTTTGATAGCTCCTTGAAGGCAGATGATTCAAATAAACATGTGAGCCAGTTTCTATAACTGCTTTCATGTCAAATTACTGAGCAGTTCTCTCAAATAGGAGCCATGAATGGAAAGCATCTATATTTTGGTTCATTTGATAATTAAAGACAAATTGAGAATTAAAGACAATGAATTCAAAAAGACTACCCCTCTGCATACTGCTTGAAAAAGGAACTGGCACTTAGCATCATATCAGGAGTCCACACCAAAGCACTGAAGTCAATGGGAAGTGTCTTTCAACAAGGCAGTTTTGGATAAAGCCAAATAAGAAAAATTATTTGCCTGGAAAATGCTTCAGATCTCTAGAATGATTCAGTGCTCAGAAAACCAACCACACTTATTAAATATAGACCACAAGATAAACTGTTTCATTAGTCTCAACTGGAAGAGATTATCTCGTAGTCCCCCTGCTGATGAGACTTTTTCAGGTTCATTATCATAAAATACTTCCTATTTTAAGAAAAGCTCATAATATATCCTTCGGTGTTAGACAATTTTCACATCAGAAATTAAGTTTTAACAGCTTGCATACAAAAATGGACTATTTTAAAAATTAATGCATGCCCCTCTCCCCATTCAAGTTTTGGAAAAGCCAAAATTCCCAATGAAGTTGAGTAAAATTAAGTGGCATGATCCCACAGGTAAATAAATAAAGAAAAAAAAGCATATTTAACAAGTGTTAAAATAGATGACACTTGAAATTAAAAATCTGACAGTTTCAAGGTAACTTGTTCTCATTTTAGCATACATCTAAATGAAAAATAAGGATTAAACAAGAGCTGTGTACCTCCCCAAAAGTAATATACTTTGCTTTGAATCAAATAAAATTCCTGGCTTGACCTTAAACCATATGTTTAATTCTGGGAAGAACTCCTCAGTGACCACTGTGGGCCATGGGAGCCTGTGGATTTGTGTGCAGGCTGAGGCAGCTCTGTGCAGCCTGCTCACTACAGACACCAGGGCACCTGTGCTTTGAAGAGAGCTGCATCAGAGGTGTTAACAAAGCACCAGTGCTTCCCAAGAAGAATTCACATACCTGCCAAAATTAAACAATATTATTTTCAAAGTAATAAAAAACTAGACATCCTTAGCTGGCAGAGAATTATTTGGTTTTCTTCTTTTATTTTATTTATTCTTCAATCCTGTATCTTAGTTAAGATCTTTCAACTTTACTTACAGCTACCAGATTAAGCTGGAGAATTTATCACAATTATCCAACTTCCTGCTCTTTGCAGTGAAGCAGGTAGCCAGGAAATCTTTACATGAAAAAAAAAAAAATCATCAAAGAATTCCTGACTTGATTTGGGAACAGAATCTAATCATAGATATTGGCTAAGTTAGCACTCTAAAAACCTTTCATTTATTAAGCTGCATATATTTGGAGAGTTCACTGTGGCAAACACTGGACTTTGGGGACCACTACAGATAACTGTGTTTTGTGCTGTCTGAGGGTTATGGTATCTCTGCCAACAGTTCAATACCAGGGGTGTGGCCACACCTTGACTGGCCTTTGCCTTTCCCAGGACAGTCAGAAGCAAACCACAATTCCAAAAACCAAGGGGCAATTCCAAAAATTGTATTCATCCAACCAGTTCTTGGATTTCAAACATACTGAAGAGCACTGGTATTCAGAAAAGGAAGTTAATACTATAACTTTTTTTTCCCTTCTAGAAAGTCCTCTAGTTCTTAAGAACAAATTAATTTTCTGTCTGAAATTCAGTTTAAGCAAATTATTAAGCATAAATCAGTCCGTCTTTGCTTTTCAAGGCATGCATTAACTTCTTTTCTGAATTAAACATCAATAAAAAGGCATATCATTAGTGTTTATTCTGAATGGTACTTTTTAAATAAAATTTCATCCACTCTCAAGTACGTCCAAATTCTAATATGATTTCCATCCCTCTGTCATGTTAATTTCTCCAGCGCAGTCCATCTAAGCCATTATATAACAGAATTATAAATAATCTTCTAATACCCACTTCACAACTCTTTAATTGATAGTACTCACCAGAGCACATTATGCAGGTGCTCGCTTTTATTTCTGATGGATAAAATGAAACATTTTAAAACAAGTTTCATCTGTTCTTTATCAGACACTTCCTAGCCATAATGAAGGCTTGCACTGCTGGTACTTTCTCAGCAAAATGCACCAGAGACAGAAAATAACAACTGGCAACAATTAAACCAAGAGATAAGGGAAACAACAGCAGTAAATACTCTCCAACAAGGGTGTGTATATGTAGCAAAGAGACCAGATGTAAACCTTTTAAAAAAAATTCTGAAGTATAATATATCTTTGATCAAGTTCTTTTGGTTTAGTTTTTAATGAAAAAAAAAAACAACAATCAAAACTTCTGTTGCCAAAATCTTAATACTACATACAGTATATTCTAGGAGATTAAACATATAGGGAAAAACGTGCACCTGAATTACTCCTAAATTAATCCCTGCAAGCCTGACCTTTCAGTGTCACCAGCACATCTAAATGGAAGGCCCTATTAGAAACTACTTTTTTCTTAGATTTCTGCAAAACAAAAGGAGTATCTTTCTGTCAAGTACTGCAGAAGAAAAAAACCCATTGCTATTGACAACTTTGATGTAAATTTTCCAAGTCTGGATTCTGATTCTTGGCAAACACAATTAAGTAGTTTAAAGTAAGTTTGAAACTTCCTGCTGCCATGGAAGGCCCTGAATCAAAACCTAGTAAGTACAGGTTGTATTTATGTAGCCCATTTACAGAATCTCAACTAACTTTGGTTGATACTAAAATTGTCAGTTGTCCACCTGAAATATTTAGACACTATCAGCACAGTTTATCCCCTGGTTGACCCTGTGTTTTCCATTGGCTGTTGTTGTTCAGAAATCTATGACTCATAGGAACTAAAATTTCAATACAATACATAGAAGAGCATTTTAATGAATACAATAAATGCATTACAAGGCAGCTATATGATGCAAAACTCCCTGGTTATTGGTAAGCAGATGCAAGAGAAGTATCTGCTGAGTTCTGATATACCAGAATTCATTTTCTCTTGTTCCACAGCATCAGCAATCTTCAGCTGGATGTGGGCTGTCCTGCAATGTTTAAGACACTCAAGAGAAGTCACCAACTACTTCTAGTCTCTGTTTTGGTTACTAAAGTTTCTCATTTCAACTCATCCTTCTCCTACAGGCTACACAAAGCACTGGAGTAATACCTTCTCACAGCTGGCTGTATTAGACATGCACCTTTTAAGCTGCTTTAATTTGCTGTTTTAGATTTGTTTTCATCAAGTTGAAGCCTTTTGTCTGCACATTTGAAGCTCTGCTGCATATCACTGATCATTTGCATCCCTCCCCAAACTCTTTTGAATTTCAACATTTCCTATTTTTATTGCACCCTTGTGATGTTCACCTCTTAAAACCAACTCTTGACTTTGTAACCATCTGGCTCAAGAGAAAACACACACTGGCACAAGGACACTTGGCTCACAAGTGAAGAGAGCTGGGAGTGAGATGACGAGACTTGGGAGTTGACAGCAGAGAAAAGCTGGGGGAGCTGTGGGTCTGGAGGACAAGGAGCAAGGTTTGGACAGAGCCTTTGCTGGGGCAGGTCTACAGCAACTTGCCTGGAGTGCAGGAAATCAGAAGACTGGGAAAACTGACCTGAACAATTATACATATAAAAGGATAAAAACCCAACCATGGGCTGGGAACAACAGGCATGAGGAGACTGACTCTGGAGGAAGTGTGGGGAGGGAGGCCCTACCTTCATATGCTGAACCAGATTTCCCATCCTTGGGCACTGGCATGTGCTGTTTCTCATCTGCACTTGCAATTTGTGGCAGCTACACTAGTACAGCAACTCTGTTCCTTTTCAGGACACACACTTATGGGAAACTCCCACAGGCAGGGATACTCAAAGAGGTGCTGCTTGGAAAACTGAGAACATTTGCTTCCAGTTACTGGAATATGCAAGTTTCCAGTCAGTGGGAGTCCAGCACACTCATACAGGGAGCTTCAGCAGGATTAGCTCTGCTTTCCCTTGAGTTTGGTCCTTGTTCCTTTTTTCTTTTCATTGCACTCTCTTAGAAACGCAGTCAGTCATGGGAGAGGTTCCCACAAGTAGGTTTGTTCACAAACTTGGTCTTCAAGAGGCAAAGAATGAAGGAAAGGTGATTTTCTACCATTTCAGACAGCATTAGGCTCAGCAGCAGTATATTTCCACCTGTCATGACACCACACCACTAATCAGAAAGGAAGTGTCGCTACCATTTAAAAGATGTGTAGATGTGGCACTTAGGGACATGGTTTGGTGGTGGACTTGGCAGTGCTGGGTTAATGATCTTAGAGATCTTTTCCACTCTAAATGTTCCTTTGTCATCAATACAGCCCAAGACTGCTATGCTCTGGCCTCAGTCAGTGTCAGCAGGATCTGATCTATGGGTGTACTATTGCGGTAAGCTGGAAATTCTGCTAGGAAAAACATAAAATTAAAAAAAAAAAAACACACAACAAAAACCAGCAACAACAACAACAACAAAAAAAACTTCAAAGGAAAATGAATGGTTTGATTGATATTGTTTCCTCTGTAAGTCATGGACCTTAGCTATGTTCAAATAAACTAAATGTTATAAACCAATGATAAAACCCCACAGTCCAGAGGGAAGAATTCTGGTTTTTGTTCTTGTCTTTATATTTGAAGAACAGCTTTAATTATTTTCTTCCTATTTCAGCTAAGTCAGATGCTTAAAAATTTTCAAAATATAGGATTCCCACCATTTTCATTAACAAATCTTCAGCTTCCAGCTTGCTGTTCTGATTAAAATAAGCTCTTACAAAGTTTTAACTCACAAAATTAAAGAAAATACTTGAGATCTTGACATTTCTATGACACTTTTTTTCTGAGATCTATTTTTTCCCCCTTAATTGCTAACATACTAATATTGCAAAATGATATTTCACAGAAACATTACTTCTGAAGTTACTTATTAATGCCAGGATTTTCCCATAGCACTAAACCTAGGTTGCAGTTGTCTCCTTCTTCTTAGTTCTGGCATGACTTTGACCGGTTGAATCCCCAAATATGTATCAGTAATCAAAAGGTATATTTCAGTACAGGAGAACCTGTTTGGAAGAATTCTTCTCATTTCTTCTCCGCTTGTTTTATCTTTGCTTGAGATGTGAATAATTCATAGGCCTCTGTCTGCTTTACAGTCAAACGCATTCTGTCCACCCAAGACTGTTCGACTTTGTGATTTATTATTTAATAATTTGCAGGGCTGCGCTGTTGTAAGGTGAGCATTGTGACTGCTTGCAGAACTGTTACAATCTGGTCTAGTTAGCTGTCCTTTCTTTCCCTCTCTCCAAACAGCAGCAGTTATTGATTTTTTTTACAAACCTCTGCCATGTAATCCCACAGCTGCTGATCTCAAAGCTGTTGCTATAAAGTAAAAGTTGGCCCTTCTTCTTGAAAACAAGAAGCCATGTTTTGATTCACTTTTTCTTTCTTTTTTTTTTTTTTTTTTTTTATCAATTGTTTCTTTTTTCTCCTTCTTTGTGCCTTAGTCAATGACAATACTCAGGAAGCGCCACTGGCTTCTCTTAAGGATAAAAATGAAAAATGAAAGCCCTTGTGGGAAATACACGCTGATCCTTTCATTACACCTGCAAAAAATGCCTGTCTGAAACTTTTCAACCTTTGAAACTTTTCCAAAGGAAGTTGAGCTATTTCATGTATTATCTTGGCAACAATTACACATAGTGTTGTCTCTCAATAATAGAATATTTGTGTTTAAATCCCACTGCAAGTTATCAGTCACACATAACGGTGAAAAGAACTACTCAAAAAAACACAGTGTCTCCTAATTCTTAAAGATTTACTATGCTGCCAAGCTCAGCGATACTAATCAGTGTGCAATTAGGGCCTGATCGATTGGCTTCAACTGACTTTGGATCAGGACTGTAACAGGCACTGAGGGCACAGCCGCAGCAGTTGCAGCCCCCAGTGAATTAACTTCTGTACAGCCTATTTTCTACCTGCCAATTAATTAGAGGATTTGCAGCCTTTGAAGACTAAAGCATTGTGGGACAAAACCCAAATTGTTTCTCTTTTGCTACTGTGCACGCTCAATAAAACTTCTGTGGAAATATTCCTACACTGTCTTCTTCCCCTCTAATCCATGCCTTAATTAAAATTGCATTAAAGCATTTAAGTTTATGCCTAAACGGGAAGATAAAACTTTCTGGGCCAATGTGTGCACTTCAATAACAGAGTGCCTTCAGCTCAGCACAAGGCTTTGTGTAAACAAGCTGGTGGGCTCATCCTGCATTGGGAGGGAAACCCACTTCCCTGGGGGGGAGTGGAGCTGGTCATTCCCTGACTACAGCCCCCAGGACTTGTACAGAGGACACAGGACCAGAATGTCTGCATGTTTACAGTAGATATTTGAAGGTTTTGAAGTTCAACTGTATCTCAAGTTTCATCTAGAATTACCCTGAACTGAGTCTCTTATCTCTAACTACAATGTTTTACCACTCTACCACCTTGAGCTCTTTGTTTTCTATTTTGGCTATAAAGGCTTATCCTTACCAATGATTCATCTTCTTGGCAGAAAGGCTTTTGTACCAACATTGAGTCTTGCAAAATTTTCTGCAAATAGATAGACTTGACTCAGCCACATACCTCAAATCAGATAAGTCAAAATAGGCTCATAAATAGAAAATCCCTTTCTCTTGATATACTTTAGGTTTAGATCCTGCATGACATGCCATAGTTTTATATATATTTTATTTGGTCATGAATGCAAAGACCTGAAAATAAACTCCAACCTACAGAGAGCTGTAACAACCAGGGATCCTTCTCAGAGTAGAGCTGGGTTGCTGCCTTGTGTGCCAGCTGAGGTTTCTGAATTCCTTTTCCTATCAGCTCTGGAGGCATACCGGAGGAAGAAAATATACATCTCTGCAAAAGGAACTTCTGCTGAGAGGAAGAATTTATTTCCCTTTTCTACTTATTCCTGTCTTCCATTATTTATTCAAGCCAGCACGTAAAAACCATTGTATTTTGGCAATGCCTAATGTTTTACATTAATAGTATGGAAAAATCTTTGTGAACAGCAGATACTCACATTGCTGCAATACTTGCACTCTACATATTGATACTCTACTAGATCTTTTTTTTTTTTTTTGAAAAATAGACATTGAAACAAAATGTTACAGTAATACAGCAAACCTTTCAGCTGAGGAAGAGGTGGATAATTTGACTGTATTCCAAAGTAAAGCCCTAAAAGATGCACCTTCTTCTCTTGAATATGAAAACTGCACATACTTAGCAGTTTTTTCTCCAGCACTTGGGAAATCTGACAGATTTACCTGCTGAAACTATAGATTATCTTCCACTTTCACCCACCACCCTTCATCACCAGCCCACTGGCTTGATTTTACACCTGGGAAAACCACTACTCAGGAGCTCTTTCCTTTAGACCTCCTAGTTTGAAAGGTCTAATAGCCCAGATAAAGAAGAATACTTAAACTTGCATAATACCTTTAATGACTCCCTGGGGGAAAATGCTGCACAATTTATTTAACTCTTTGTACATAGACTTTCATCCTGGGTGCTTATATGTTAAGGACCTCTAATGTGCAAGCCATTAGCACCTTTCACCATAATCTCCTCCCAATGTCCATTTAGATTACAGTAATGGCCACTAGTAATGTAGAGTAATGGCCACCAGCAATGATATCATCATAATGACTTCACTGAACTTGCTCCACAAGCCTCCTTATGAATGGTAATCACATACCCTTGGACAAGGTGCCTTAATGCAATGCAGCATGAAACTTGTCCAGATACTCCAATTCCCACCTTTAAAAGATATGGACCTTCACTGTAATATGGCTACCTCAATTTTTTTTATTATCTTATCATCAACAAAGGAAATAGCTCATTCTATTTTCTGAAGCCAAAAAGCCAAAGTAAGCAAATAAAAAATTTAAATAACTGGTGGTTTTAATTTGGGGTTGTTTGTTTTTTCAGACAGGAAATACAACACTGTGAAGCTTAGGGATAGTTTTGATGGCAAAATAACATTACTGAGAAGGAAGAATTTCTGGAGAAGACCTGAGCAGCAGCCCAATTACATTACCAGTTATCTCCTTCTCTATACAACAAATATAAAAGCATACTGTAGACAAGATGCGTCTCACTTGCACAGATAAACTCACTAAGATAGGTAAGAATTGCCTTTTATGTCCTTTTTGAATGAATTTGGCCCATAAACCAATACTGTACTTTGACGATATCCCTGCTAATAAGCCATTTTTTAGGCAAAGAGCCAGTTGACAAATTTTCAGTATCATGTATTTTCCCCATTTTTTTTCCACACACAGCTTAACTTTGGAAAATCCCAAGCACAGCTTGATCTTTGCAGGGTTTTTTGTCCTTAACAATGTAGGGGGGAAACAGTCAACTCTAACACCACCAGTTTTCATATCCTTTTGCAGAAATGGGGACAGAGCCAATTATACAAAATATCCAAGCACATGCCTTCATGTAAGAATATTGACTGTTTTATTTACTGCAGAGGAGCAGGTGTGTACTTTAAACACAGACCCTCCTGAGATGCTGAGTGCTCTGAAGGCTGCATGTCTTCTCCATTCTCTATGTCATGAGATAAGACCTCAGAAAAAAAGGTCAGTTCTGACAGTTTCACTCCCAGCATAATTTCACTTTATTACATGAGAACAGTCTGTGGATTGCTGTCTGAATATACAGGAAAGAGCTATCTTAGGCTATTAGGCAACTCCTGAACTTAATCAGCCTACAGAGAAACAAACAGTTTAAAATGAACTGAGCTACTGCTGGAGAGGTGGGGGGCTGCTTTCCCCTCTTCTCTTCATTGTTAGGTCTGGCAGGTAAATCCCAGCCCTTGGTAGGGTAGCAGCTAGTCTGCTAGTGATCACTGAGAGATAGATGAATAATTAATAATAGAAATAAATAACTGATTATTTAACAAGTAAATGTTTTCTTCTGTAACTGATAATGCAAACCATTTCTAGGTTATATTGTACTTTCCAGTAAAGCTTCCAAATTTTACCTTCAATACAGACAAAAGCACCTCAGCTAGTTCTTTCATACAGAATGGTAAATTATGTTATTGCTTTTGTACACTATTCCCAATGCTTATTGCATACTCACTTGTATACATCTAGTGCAACATTATTATCTTGTCTTGATTTTCTTTCTTCCTCCACCCATACCCCCCTAACCTCCTGTCAACAGTTGGGGAAGCTGCTAATATGGTATTGTATATTCATTATCCTAGCTTTTTCTTTACAAATATCATTATAACATCCTGCATTTGTAAAGTAAATAATTAAACGTTCTAGAAAGTCTTATAGGACACAGTACTCTAACAGATGAAAGACATCAGAAATGTGAAAATCAAATGGAAGCACATGTAATATGTATCTTTTAAAAGAGTTTTCATAAAATAGGGTTAATGTGTTAATCAACCATATTTAAAATGCTAATTAATCACTGACTTGGAGTCTATTCATAAATAATTGAATGTCCTATTTATGCAGAATTTCTTATGCTTGGAAATGTGTGGCATTCATTCTGCTCCTGCAGGATGCAGCCCAGCATTAACACTCATTGAACTCTCCCAGCTCTGTGTTTGGTTAGTGCAGCCACGACTGCCCACTGGGTCCATTTCCCAGTCATATTCTTGCAATTAACCTACTCTGTCCCATCACTACATATATCACTAGGATGGAAAAATACAAAGAGCTGCATTAACCATGACATTTTGCCAGCACTCCAAACATTGAAGTGAGGGGCACAGAAGGTGAATTTTGGGGGTTAATCAAGCCAGTCATGGATATTCTACTTTTCCTTCCCCTCCCTCTTTTAAGGCATCTCCTTCTTTCTCCTCTGAAGGCCACTCATGCCCCTACACATGGGGAAGTAGTCCACACTCCAACAGCACTTCACACAATACACATTTCTTCCTTCTCTGTAGATTCCTTCTCAGCTAATGGATGTCTTCATGTTTAGACCCACAAACAATGATACTTGCAATGGGTTGCAATGGGAGATCTACCCATGCATGTAATAGTGAAAGTAGTGCTACTAAACACAGCATCTTCAGTTTCCAGCAAAACCCAAACTCCTTCTGTGAGGATGAAAGGGATGATCTCTGACGAAGAATATGAAATTTTCACAGAACTAGTGGAAAATTTCTTTATGAAAATACATGTCAAGGCATTAACTCCTCATGCTTTTGATGAAATTCACAAATGCAGCTTGTTTTTTTAAAGCTTCACAATTACTTAAAATCGATATATATATAATTTCCAAAAGAGAAAAGCAGTTGGGACAAAATACATTTTCATGCTAATAAAATGCCAACTTGTAAAACAGAATTGCAGTAGCACAGGAATTCCCTGAATTCTCAACGCATGTCCTAAGTGGGAGATTTTTTTTGTTGTTTCTGGTTCCTCTCTATTTTGGTATGAAGAAGTAAATTGGACCTTGCCTAATGTGATTTAGTGGACAGCCTGGCAATGTAACTTGTCATTAAAGAATGAGAGTAAGAAGAAGAATAGATCCTTCCTTCTAATCCTTCTTGACAGCCTAACAGAATACCAATTTACCATTTGATGAAGGCTTCAGGATGTTATGAAACCTCTACAGGGACTTCAGAGTTCTGTACAGAAAGGAATGAGGATGAGAAACAGCCAAAGTTGTTGGGGGAAAAATGCCTCTGGAACAGGAGCTGCTCTATAAATGGCTGGTAGCAAGCCAGTTGGCATCCTCTAAAATTTGGACACTCCAACTAATCCAGTGGAGAGGAAAGGAGCTGGTGGACCTTGTGGAGAATCATTCAGCATTAAAAAAGAAGAGGACTGCTTCAAGCAGTTCCAAAGAAAGACTGGGCTGATGATTGCCTGTCAACAGGCTTAGGAATACTTGATAGGGTTGGCCATGTTTCCATGGTACAGCAGTGTGATTATCACTGCAGAATGGAACATCTTTGCCTTTAAGGCTCTCTTAAAAAAACCCAAAAAAACAAAAAACCTCATAATCCAAATACAACTCCAAAACAGGCAAACACTTCTTTTTTTTTTTCCTACTGGGTAGGTAGTACCTGCACAGCTAAAACTGACAAGGAGAAATTCTAAATTCAGTAACTGTCTTTCTCCCCAGGGAACAGCCACTGGGCTACTGTAAGCAAGTAAATAGGGGTCTAGAAGAAAGCTAGTTCTGAAATATTTTGCTTTTATCATGCTACCCAAGAAATACTGATTGACACTAAAGTGGAAATCCAGCATCCAAATGCTTTGGAGTTCTCACATTGGAGGAGTTCTGTGGCAGTACCCAATTTACTATTCCATTCCTATTTCCAAGGAAAAAGACACCTATTTTTGAAATGCAGCTTATTGCCAGCTCTCATAAAGGTATTTTTCAACAGTCTTCTTCCCTCAAGAGCATAATTTGAAAACTGAACTTAATGAGTGTTGCTCATAACCCAGCAACATGTTATTTTCATCAACAAGGTAAACTGGTTTGTGATCCAGATTACTCTTTTCTGGCAGCTCTGTAATTCAAAAAACAGTGACAGTGAAAGACCCAGCAATTCTAGTGGAAATGATCCTTAGTCAATACAGAGATTTTGGCAGAGGTGAGAAATGCAAGGTTCTGCAATCATTACGCCTTTGCCAATCATGCATGATATGGTTAATATGTTGATGATATCTCTTTCTAACATATTAAGTCAGTGTTTGCGTCTATCCACTTCCCTCTACTGGACAAAATCAGAGCTGTTCAAGTGTTTATGATATCTTGTCGTTAAAAGTGGTTGGCCCAAGAGAGGGATATGTGCCCTGTGACAATGAGCGACTACTAATGGAGATTCTCCTTTAGCTCAAGTGATAGAAGCTTGTGCTGTTGGAGCAGAAGGTCACGAGTGTAATTCTTCCTGTTAAGTTATGCTATTAAGCTGATAACCATGATGGCTGCATGCCAGCAATGAGCAGATACACCTCCACCCTTTGTGTTCTGGGTTAGCACTCCTCAACCTCCTTTAAACTGCTGCCTTTTCTCTTGTCTCCAAGATCCTTTTTCAATCACAGATGAAAGGAAGAGAAAGGAAGAGAAAAAAGAGAAAAAAAGCTAAGAGAAGCTCACTCAAAAAACTCAAAATAAACGTTCTTGAGCTGGTGGTTGAGCACAGCTTCCTACTCTGCAGAAAGTGGCCCAGAGTTATGCCAGAAATGCCAAGTGTTACTCTAGATGTTATTTGGGAGTTTGCTTGTCCCAGAACGGTAAAAAACCACAGACTCTTCTGTGTATCAGTGCACAGCTCAAAGGAGCCATGATGGTGTTAGATGCAGCTTCAAAAGAGACTTTCCCGTCTTTCTACCAAAACCACAGCTTTTGTGACATCCCTCTCCCTAAAAGTCAGTGCTAAGGATTGAGGATGCACACTGTTCATTGTTATCATGCCTTTGTTCTCTCTCTCTAATTTGTTTTATCTCCCAGGCTCATTTCATTCTCTGTTCCACCCAGGATATAACAAGATGGAGGTGAAAATTTCCTTCCTATGTGAGCTTTGGTACTAAGACCCTAACACATTGCTTTCCAAGTACTAGAGTGGTTGCATAAAGTATTTCAGTCCCAACTCATCTCTATTTCAAAGTTGTACTTTAATCTGGAATGTCAGGTAGAACATGAAAGAATATTAATCTATGCTACATAAATAATTTCCTTCAATTATCAGGAAAGAGCAGCAAGACATGAATTTTCAGGTTGATTGAGTTTTAATCTCTAAGTGTAAAAATTAATAATTTAGGCAGGTGAGTTGTTGTTTGGTTTTGGGGTTTTTTTTATGGAAAATTAAAGGTTTGATTTCCTTACTAGAGAAAGAGAAAAAAAGATAATTTGGATCCAGAGGTAAAGGTACATTCATAGGTTGGAAATGTGACAATTATGAAATTATTCACAGAAGAAAATACTTATAATTCAATGCAAGACACCCAGATTCATCACAAGGCACAAGAGATTGACAATCTATTATGAATGCCTCACATCACAGATAAATATTTCAATGCAAATAAATAAAGGATGCTGAGTGTTTCTCTTCTGAATGACTTTTCACAGCTCACTGAACACAATAGTTCTGGGACTCCTCTGTCCCAGACTTGTGTCCAAACTTTGGCATCCCCAAAGGCTTCCTGTGCTGAGCATAACCAGGTTACACTGTGATTTCAATTTGGAGTTACAAAGAATCAATTAATCAGTTTCCCCCTAACAGAATGTAAAAAACATTCTTTGGTGCATTAGGACAATCACAGACATTGTGAAACTGGCCTGGTTTTGTTTTGTGCTCCCTTGTAATTACTACAAAATGTACCAGTCTTGTCAAACTTAATGACTTTTCTTTTTTGGTGCAGGGGATTAAAAAAAGAGAGAAAAGACAATGATGTCTCCAAGCATATGGCTGGTCTACTCTGCAGATGGACACAAGACTAAACTAAGATGTACGTCTGGTGAATTGTGCTCAAATAAAGCTTTTCTTTTACAGGTTTCTTACCTGTCACTGTGATTATTCTTCTTGATCTGTGTTGTAAGCCAAAACTCCTAAAGAGTAAAAATATTCTATGCCAAGATTGTTTTTTACTTATTTTCAAGCAAATATTTTAATGGGATACTTTCAGAAGAAAGACTTTTTTTTTTTTTTTTTTAAACAGGGACCTCCTTAACTGTTTTCATCTGTTAAAAGTAATTGTATTATTTTAACCACTGTCAGGAAATTCCATGCTGTGTATTGCTTCATATGAAGCCATTTGTAAAGTTACAGCTTTTTAATTTTGCAACAGCTGTATAGAAAAGGAAAATGACTATGTAAAATTACATCACTCATGGCTGCTTCTCCATTAAAACAATATAAGTAGAAAATGTTTGCATGTTCACAATAAATGCTGAAAAATACATTTGAGTGAACAGAGAGAAATATCTTCAGCACTTGAAAAGATAGCAAGCTGATCCAGAAGACTTTCCACTTAAGACTTTAGCAAATGAGTGCTCATCAGTTACTCATTTGAACTTTAATAAAACACAATCCTTTTAAAGAAGGTGAAAACTAAACTCAGGGAATTTGGTGTTCCTCTGATTATAATGTAAAGAAATAGTTGTAAGGAGCATTTGTTTTCAGGTATTAATTCATATCAACATATGGGAGAGAAATATTCACAGTGGAAGCTGGATTATAAATGAAATTACTATTCCCATAATCAGATTATGGAAACATTCTAAATCTTTTAAAAACAACTACTCAGTCACATTTATTCTGCATCCCAAAGACCTATCCTTGATACAAGCCTGATGTTCACAGAATGAAGATTATGCACTAAATAAAGACCACACTTCTTTCAAGTATCCACTGCCTGGGGTATCACTGTATCATCGGTCTCTTCTGAAAACACTGAGTACTAAAGACACATCAAAGAACATTTGTGATCAGCTGATAATCTGGAGAGTACTTTGCTGCTCATATACATTCTGAATCGTGACTGGTGTTATCTAGGCTGAAAGAAGAGTAGAAAGAAGAAAGGGATGTTTGTTGACCTAAAAACCAACAATATTGTATCCAGATGGACAATATTTATAATACATTTAGAGACTTGAAATGGGCAGCAAATAAAAAAACATGCTTATAAAATATTTCTATGTGAAATATGAAAAATATACAAATACTAAAATATAAGCAAAAAATGCAAATATACACACAAACGCACACTAGTGGTAGAAAATTACATGTTCATGTGTCCAGTATACTAGCTTTGACTACTTTCAAGTACAATTTGAATGCAGAAATATCTGTGAAAATTAGATTTTACCACAGATAACTTTGTCACAGAAAGGTACCTCACAGAATTGTGTTCCTACTCAACAAGTCCAGAATTTTCATTAAATAAGTTTTGCTGTTTATGAAATTATTTTGCAACCTGACTTCCACAGCACCTCTCATTTCTGTCTTTTTTTTTTTCTGCAAAAACTCCCTTACTAAGGAAAGGTGCATTTTCATTGTCACCCCTCTGGAGCAAAGGCACGAGTAGGACCTGCTGGGACACTTATTTTCATAATATAGTCATAATACCACAGTCTCTGCTTTTCTGCTAAATGTAGTCAGTAGAGTGGTTCAAAAATTATTCGTTGAAAACATACAGACAAAAATTTATACAATTTCTTAGAGAAATCAGATTTAAAAGAAAAATCATATATCCACTTGGATTTGTCATCTGAATTCACCTGAAGGAAAATTTTGCAGTGGCCTTCACACTCCACTGCACAGCAAAGCCCAGCCCAGAGCATGAGTTACACTGGCTTAGATTTGGGTCTCCAACACAGGCTCTGCTCCACAAAATACACATCAGGAGTTTCCAGTACATGAGTAGTCAGTGAGTAAGAGGTTTCCTCCATGTTCTGTGCTGTACATGGATCAGGTGATTAGGAATTATCCTTAAGCACAGGAGTATACATAGAGGAACTGCTGAGATGCTTCTCTGTGTGTCACAAATACCGTGTTACTGACTCACCACTTTCCTACCCAGCTCTCCTTATAGGGACAAAATTAATATATAGGCATTTATATGTCACAGATATCATCCTACAAGCTTCTGCTCTGCTCATATGGCAGGTCAAATTCAATCAGCAGACATAAGAGTTACGTTCCTACTTGATCCCTTCACCTTAATCCAAAAATATACATTTGAAATCAATTCTCTCTGTTCAACATCACAGGAAATTACATATATCCCAGAACCAATTGAGGTATCAGTTGACTCAAATTACATTTTCTAATGCACTGAAATACTTGTTTTGGTAATGACACTGAGGAATAAGGGAAAATAAGATAAAAACAAGACTTATCCCTGATATGCAAGCAAGATAGTTTTTTCAATTTACAGTGTAGTTTCACATTGATTTTTTGATATGAGAAAGCTCTGTCAAATTCTTTTTCTAAAATTTTTAACCATGTGTACAAAACTTCTAAAAGACAAGAATCCTTTATATTTTTCAATTTAGCACAGTTTCTCTCCTGCCTTCACACAATCGTCCAAGTTGATTAAAAGCATTTGTTACTTTTCTAAGTGTAAGACTACACATACATAAAGAATTTTCAGAGAAAAGCTCCTGAACTCTGTTGCAGTATAGAAAAATGTATACAGCATTTTGTATAAGTGCTTTCTTTATATTCTCCCATTTCTCATGTGACCAACATTACTTTTAGAACAAACACACATGCACACAAAATCAGTATAACAAGCTACATTCCTTATTTTCAAGATAAACCTTTTCAACCTCTGCCAATGTGTGGAAGCCTCTAAACAGGGCCCTTAATTCAGACAAAGCATTTCCGCACGTTCCTAAGCCCATCCATATGTGGGATGCTCAGCTTCAGGCAACACTTCTGCTCCATCAGCAGCACAGAACCACATGTTCAAGTGATGTCCTAAACTGGGACAGCTTTCCAAGCTGGACCAGACACAGACAATTGCTAAATACTTTTAAAATTCCATCTGACATTTCCAGAGAATGGGGCATTTTTCTCCATTTTTTTGAGAATATTTTTCCACTTCTCTCATTCATAAGCTTTCCAGGTTTCTAGGATGTATCACATATCTAGGCTAATGTCAGAGGGCTCCACCTTCCACAGGAGTTTTAGATTGCTGCTTCCAGTATTCTCTGTCACAGAAAAGTTATTTTTTAATCCTAGTAGCATTCATATGTTGTCGCTTCACACAACTGGCTACATTCCTAATTTTTCTACATTTTGAATAATCTTCCAGGCTGGAAAAGGAAGAAGGGATGAATATTTGGTGCCTTAAAAAAAAAAAAAACAACAAACCAAACCAAACCAAACAAACAAAAAAAAACAAAACAAAACAAAAACAAATAAACCAAAAAAAAAACCCAAAAAAAACCCCAACCCCCAATAATAATGTCTATTTCCAGTACAAATATTTTCATCCTGCAGGACTTCACCTTCATGTTTATTATGTGACACAAACCCCAGTGTTTTAAATTTTTTTTCTGTTAAAAAAATGAAAATATTTTGTTACAAGTACCCAATAGATCCCTACTTTTCTTGAGGTTTAAGTGTGACATCAACAGTGTTACTCTTCTAGCTTTTCACAGTAACTGAAAAAAAGTACTCATTGTCAAAGACCCTGAAAGTCACTGCTGATCTCAAATCTGTTTCTAAGGATCCCCTCTACATTATCATTTCTGTTAATCATTACTAGGATATGAATCATAAAAATATTAAAGGTTTGGTTCTCTAAAAAAGTTATTACAGCATAAGAAGGTGTGGATTTAGAAGTGTACCTGCTACCCTGCAGTACCTTCTTTTACATGTATCCTTATTCCACAGCAGACCTGAAGTTGTCTGTCTCCCCACCTTCACTGAGGTGAAAGCTATTCACTTTTACTGGGAAGGACATGGATGGAGCAATTGTTCCAAAGTGGTTATTGGTGCAAACCTTCCAGGATGCCTGAGGATAACTTGTGCTTGTAGCCTTTCCAACACTAATCCCTCTCCCTTATCACTTCTAATTGGACAGAAGGTTATTTGAAAGCAGGAGGACAAACACGCAAAGCAGACGGAAACAATTTCCAAAGTGGGCTCATTTTAGCAGGGAGTTACTCTAATTCCAAACAAAGACATGAATTCTGCAATACCCCTTGATGATGCAGGTTTTCAAAAAAGCTATAAATGTTTTTCTAGTTCACTTAAGGCTGTATTGTAAGAGATAAACTTTAATTTACAAGTCAGCTGCTTACTGGACAAACACAGAAGTGCAAGTGGCTGTGTAGCAGTCATGTCAACTAATGAGGTACTCCAAGAAGAATCTGGTTACTCACTCTCCAAACATGTACATAAACTCAAGCTTTCAGAATGACTCAGTCAACACCTGAAGATGAGTCTTGAGAGCTTGTTTGTCTCGTTGCAGGGTATGTACTATAGCAGGATGCACTTAATAATGCCAGTAGTTTAATGCACAAATCTATAAAACAGCATATAATAAATATCTGGGTTCCCAGAACCTGAAAATCTGGATGAGTGTTAAATAAGGAATTACCATCAGATGATGCTGGAAAGTTCCTAGTACCTACTCCTTAGACCCTGAGTGTGCTTCTGCTGCAGACCCCCAACTCCCCTGACATTCACTGTTTCATAATAGATCTTCCTGGATGCATGTGTTAGCTCTGATGGCAATCAGGCCTCCACTGCTACACACACTCCATGTGCTTAAAAACAAAGGTCATTTGGTGAAGACATTATTAGTTACTGTACACGATTTTGCCATGTAGACTACTGTATACTGAGATGTAAGTGAAGAAAATGATGGCAGTGAATAGATGTAATTATATGTAGAACCAGTGACACGCCACATACAATTCGGAAAGTACAACACAATCAGAGTGTCAATTATTTAAGCCATAATTAACATAGCTCTGCATGTCTTTCCAGGGCTCTCACAGAACATAGAGCATTGTTATAGTGGAAGAAAAGAGAAAATAAAATATTAATGGAGGACTGCTTTGTTCTCAGCACAGTGAGATAGAGGTGGTTGTAAAAACCGGATTCCTGCAGTTGCTACCGCTTTAATTAGGAAGGTCGCTATCTTCCTAGACTTCCTTGGATTCCTTTAATTTCCACAGAGGAAAACGGCTTCTGAATTTTATTGAACACAGTTGAATTTTTATTTTCAAAAATCAAAACAGAAACATTTCTTGGCATCTGTTATGAGCACTGGGTGTTATTTGCTCTTTAGAGATAAAGCTGTTTTTATACAGGGATATAGCTTGTGGGGAAAAAAAAGAAGGGCCAAATATATTCGTACTGGGAAAGCTGCTCAACAGGGATATCACAGTCAGCAGAAAATATCTAGCCAACCTAATTCATCCCATGCTAGAATCCACTTAAGGCCAAGGAAATACAATAGATAATATATAGTTTCACAACACTGAACCAAATGCTGACATTAACTCGTTCATAGCTGGAATCCACCAACTTTTTTTCCATAGAAACAGTACAACTCCAACAGACACAAGAGCTTCAGCATCTCCTCACTCCAAAGTGGAGATGGCAATGGCAGGGAATCATCTGCGTTTTGTGGCTAAATAAAAGCTTGGCTTTCTGTTACCTGAACTACACTCAGATAGAATCACTGACAAAACACACCAAAATAAGGCTGAAATACAAAGGAGAGGCAGAAAAAGAACTAAATAGAACTGTGTTACCACCATCATTCTCTTACTAAATCCAAAACACAGCCCTGTACCAGATGCTAAGAGGAAAATTAACTCCATCCCAGCCAAAACCAGGGCAGATATGTAGGTTAAAATTATAGAGGGAGTTCACAGAAAGAAAAAAAAAAAAAAAAAAAAAAAGGGCCTGCATAAAATCTGCACTTCAGCTTTGAATACCAGGGTTGTTTTCTTGCAATTCATTCTTGGACATCAGTCCAGCCAAAGCTGTTTGTGTGCAGGAAAACAAGACAAGATATGTGAGAAGAGGTTACCCATGTGCTACTCAGGGTATCTCCAACTCCAGTGTCTCTGCCTTTGATTCAAGGTTTTCCTAAATCTAAGCCTGCAAATAGTCAGCACTGCTCTTCTTTTGAGAGCAAGGATTGCTGGATGTTTGAGTGAATTCAATGCAAGTATGATTAATTTGCATTTACTCATATAACTGAATGCAAAATTAGTCTTCATGAACCCAAGATGTTTGGATGGGATTAGAATTTCAGACACATTGGAAGATGGCAACCAGTGCCACTTTTCACATATCATTTATTCAGGTATAGTTTCCATAATGTGACTTGTAATTGCATGGAACTTCATCTTTTCCATAAAGATGTATGCAAATCGAGCTCAAGACCTATTTAGAAGACTTAAAACATTCATTGCTCTCATGATAGCTTTGCATTTGAGTGAATTTCATTCAAATACCGGTGATCTTATTAATAGACCCAAACAGTTCTGCTTTACCATTTTCACTAAACATGTCTTGTTAACAGGTAGGTTTTAAAAGTAAATCTTCAGAGAGAGTTCATCCTTTGAACTATCACCGTGAAGCAATTCCCACAAGAAGAATGGAGTGGCACTTGCAGAGAGCACCTGCATCTCCCAGCAGAGCTGTCTGCAGAGGGATGTCCTGCCACCCAGACAGGTAAGGCAGGGAGTGGATAAAGACCAGGAGATCCTTAAGCACTGGCTTAGTCACAGTCTTGAAAAGATTCAGAGATCTCCCAAAACCTGAGTGCCCGGAGACCGGCACTCCAGGCAGGCACTCATCACACACTGTGCCTTCCCTCAGAACATTTGTTGCTCTTTTTTCTGCTTTCAGAGGGTAAGTCTGAATCATGACTGCTGAAAACTAAGTTTCCAGGATTTTTCCTGATTTGTATGACGCAGGTCTTTTGGGTATGAGAGCTGTACAGGTCAGTGAGGGTGTTGGTAGCAGCTGTGGGATGAGAGCTGGGGCTGCCTCTTGGTGGGGGCACCTGCACAGCACAGGCCTTCAGCAGGAAGAACAGAAAAATCTCGTGTGACTTTGACAATAAGATTCATTGCAGATTTCACAAACAACAGCAGTGATCACATTTTATGATCTTTAGGCCCAAACCTGTGCCCATTATAATTACAATTACAATATTAATTATAATTACAAAATAAATTTCAACTGATTTTAGAGAAAGTACAAACACCTCTCTTCTATTCCTCAGCTGAAGTTACTCTGTGTAATTATATTTGACAGCTATTTTGTAGATTGGCTGTGTAGCTCTGGAAAACAAGAATTTTTGCCACTGACTGTAATGGAAGTAGTGACTATTTGTACATGATTTCAGTAAATACAAAATAGGGGGCTTTTTAAAGACCTCAGATGATTTCTATAATATCTTTTAGAGCAGAACATTAGACTGTCATTGTCTCAACCCATGAATTTTACTCTTTTTTTCCCCCCTTCAATTCTCTCCCCCATTCCACTGGGGGAATGGGAGTGAACAAGTAGCTGTCTGGTGTTTAGCTGATTGCTGGGTTAAACCACAACTATTTGCCACATCTGTGTTTCACAGGTAGTGAAAAATAGTTTTGAAGATTTATAAAAAGTTTATTATCCTACTCCTCTTTTTTTTTTTTTTTAATCAAAGAGAGAAAAAAATGTTAGAGTGGAAATTCACTTTTTTTCTTTTGCTTGCTAAGAAGGGCAAATTAAAAAAAAAAAAAAGAATTGTTCCAAGGATTTGGTGGAAGGCTTGGCACTCATTCCCAGTTTTAGCACAAGGAAGTAACTTGCTGTATATCTCATTTTGAGATTAAAGGAAATGAATGCATGTGTATAATAAAAACAGATATTCTTCATTACTCTATTGATACAGTTCGATTCCAACTTGAAAGCAAGAAACTAATAGATCAGACTGTACAACTGGAGGTAAAGTTTAGGTGAAACAAACATAAAATCACTCTGTTCCTCCCAAACTCTTAAGAATAGGGATCTATCCAGATCCCAAGCAACAGAGCAGACCAGGCAGGTTTGCTGCTGAGCAGAGAAGAAGGAGAAATCTGAGACTGCTCCTTTTCCACAGAAATTCAGATTATATTTTGCTCCAGAGTTCAGTACTGAGAAAGCATCCTTAAGATATGGTAGATGAGACTTTCATCTTCTCACTGCAATACACAGCAAAACACACAGCAGAGCCCTCCTGGTTCCCCTGCCTTCATGGGCAGTCCCAGGGAAGTGACCTCCCAGGGCTTCCCTGCACAGTCCTGGGCAGGGGCAGCTGAGCTGCAGGGAGCAATCCACAGGGCTAGGGTGGCAGACAATGTGTGAAGAGAATTATATATTTTAGAGTAAAATACTATAAACCATATTGCATATGTTTTGGACACATTTAGATACGTTTTTTAAGAGAATACCTACTGATAAGAAAGCTTACTTTAGACAGACACGTGGTGATTTCACAAGTAGAGCACATGATAAATCCACAGGAACTGAGCCCTGCATCATGTTCAGTGCAAACATACCTGGCTTTTTCATTTAAAAATTCTGCAGAGTTGGGGAGAGCCTCATTACCACCAACACAGAATTTAAAAATGAGAAAAGGATAAGACATGAAGAAAAACATAAAATTTAAAAAGTGTAACTCCTGGAAACTTAAGATAAAAATTTTAAAACTTACAAAAAAAAGTTTGGGGAAAAACCGAGAGGCTTTGGTCTTATGCTGCCAAAAGTCATAGTGATTTGATTAAGGAACATCCCAAGGAAATGTCAGCAGGACAGCACACAGAGAGCAGAGCATTCTCTAGAACAGGTTTATGAAAATACTAAACACAATAGTCATTGCCTGATAAAAACCTCAAGACAGGCAAGAAATATCAAAAATAGAAGCTGCTGTGGCAAAACTAACCCAGCCACATCATTCTGCAGATACATGGGGTGTGTTACTAACGAGGAACAAGCTATTATTGCCTACACACAACAAAAGAAGAGCAAGAAATACTAGAGATGAGAAACAAGGCCAGGAGAAGTCAGCTAGAAACTTTTAAATGTTGCAATTCAGAAGTTTCCAAAAGGTAAATCTTGCATGTTCAATACAGTATGAAGTCTCACTTCTTTGTTATCTAATGAAATAAAGCTACAGAAAAAAAAAACAGTGATAGGCATCTATTTTTCTCTTCCATGTTATCAAAAGAGAGCAATCTAGCTCTAGGAATAAAAAAGGGCTAGGATAAAAATCTGGAAAAATTATACTTCTGTGAAATAGAGAGGGGGAAATAACACTGCAATTCTGACAGAACAAAGGGAGAGCAGCTTGTCCACCAAATTGTTTCTGGAGATACTGGAGAGAGAACGATCTTGAACTATCTGTAACACTGACTCTTTTACTTCTTTGGTTGTGATTAGTGCCAAAAACAGTACTAAAGAACCTGAAAAGGGACTCTGTGAAGGTTAGACTCCTGAAAATAAAGACTCTGAACAGGCAGAATAACTCCCCAAAATTATGGACTATATGTGAAAAGAGAGCAAAGAATCAGTCTCAGCACACAGACAGATGGGTTGTGGAAGATTTATTTTATCTGATAAAGCAACAAACCCCAGTGCTAACCAAAAGGGAGAGAGGTTGTGAAAAATAAGAAGCTTGGGGAAAGTATCTCCTGTATGGCAGCTGGTCCTTGTCCCATAGCAATTGTCAAGGAGGAGGACTAGGTTTTCAAAGCAGAGTTAAAGTGGGAAAAGACAACAATAAAAGTCCTTAATAGTGATGAGAACAGTCATGTGAAGTGCCTATTGTTTAGGTCAGAATTGAACTGAAAATGACTCATGAGCAGAGGTTTAGGGAACCAGGGGCCTGTGTGGGTACCCACTGTGCAGGGACAGCACGCAGGTGTTCCAATGAGGGAAAATATTCTGACTTTACACAGGAGAAGGAAGAGGGCATCTGACCTCATACAGGGGAGGCTGCACCAAGCCCACTGGGATTCCCATCCAAAGTCCAGGGGCTGGTGGTAATACAGTGGCATCTCTAGAAGAGGAGCTTGTCTAAGCACCCTTAAAATGAATGTCATTTTGAACACAATAATGCTTCGGATTTCTTGAAGTATTTAAGCAGTACTTCAGCAAACTATTAGAAATGTTTTGGATGAGACCAGATGCTGTGGGGTATTTTTCCCACCCTGAGTACCTATTGCTGCATAGTCCATTTGACAGGTACTATCAATGCCACTGTTTTCCAATCCAGTGTTTATTTATACTGTTTTTCTATCTAGCAGACAATGTAGTACTACCATGCTGATGTAAGACTTCTTAACGTCTTTTAGTGAGTTTGTTCAATCTTATATATAGTTTTATCTCATATAAGTTTTTTTTTTGTTGTTTGTTTGTTTTGTTGGGGTTTGGTTTCTTTTATTTTTTCTGCCTGGTAAGCTGTCCATAATAAGAAAGTTTAGAAAAAGGCAAAGTCAACAATCATTTACTAACTAAGTTTTCCCTAGGTATCTTTTTATTCCAAGGACAGGGAAAAGTGTGCTAAATTCAGATGTCACCATGTGGTCAGGGCTGACAAATGTTGACTATTTCTTAGAATAATACTCATGTTGTAGCTGTCCTATTTGGTCCTGTGGGGTTTTGTTTGCTGGTATGTTAGCAAAACAGAGATCCAAACATGAAACCTTTCTTTCCTCAATGTGGGTGTTCAGGAAGTTACATGCCTGTGAAATCCATAGGATATAATTGAAACAGTTTTGCAATCTAATGAGAGAGAACTCAAAATAGGGCCTTTGTGGTATTTGCACATTGAAAACAATTGGGAGTTTTCCCTGAAAAATAGCCAAGGACTGAGTCCCCCGAGCAATATTTTCCACTGCACCAAGTCTACACCAGTGTACCATCAGTCTCACTTAGGCTTCAAAAATAAAGCATAAAAGGACACAAATGATATATATGCCTTGGGCTGAGCTTCAACCCAAGAGTAAATTTCCTCCAAAAGCAATTTTACGTTGCTTTCATCATCACTGGCAAAGATACTGCATACAAACACTATAAAGTGCTTTCCTGCTCAGAGCCTGATCGCAAGCAGTTCCTCTTCTAAGTTTAACCAAACAAAAGTAACAATAAAATATGGCTTGTACCCATCTGGGCAATTATCACTAGATGCTGGAAAGTAATAATAGAGTGTCTACGTAGTAGATGGTCGCATTTCCAGAATGAAATTAAACTAGGTCCGGAACAGGAACTGGTTCTAACCACACAATAAAATTTAGCTGGAAGTTGAAAAATGCAGTTCAGGCAGGGAACAATCTTCCTTGTCTTAACTCTTGCTATTTCATCTCTCCTGCCTCTCTGTCCCTGAGTCCTTCAGATCCTTTGGTGCACTGCAGGGAGTTAAACAGGGTCCTTGCTCAGAGGCCTCCAAAAGCTCCTTATCTACAGATCTGAGCACCTTCTTTTGTTACACTGAGCTCTGTTGGTTTCTCTGTTAATCTCAGCAGAGTCTTGTATTCTTTTAGCTTTTTGCCCTTTCACGTGAGGGATTAACAGTGTCGATTGCAGGCTTTGGCTGAGACCTGTGAGTACCTCTGGAAGGGCTGCTGCCCCCCTCCCCTCTGTGGCATCCAGCTATGGCAGACCCCCTGAAACGATAAAACGATTTCTGGGTGCCCAAGATCCAGAAATTTTAATTTGCACTGACATTTTAATGGCAGTACCGAGGTGAACAATAGAGGCAGGTGACAGAGGACAGACAGGACTCTCTGGACGGAGGAACAGGAGTGAACTCTCACAAGACGCATAAGGGAGTGAAAAGGTGTGGCAAAGAAGCAGTGTAGGTGACGGTGGCAGAGCCATGCGGTGGGCAGGAGCAGCAAAGGAGTCGTGCTGTACATGACAGGAGGAAGCAGATGGCATTGCAGGTGACAGGGGACTCGGTGCGGAGGACAGAGCTGCCTGACAGGATGGAGTCACATAGAGGGAGAAAGAGGCACGTTCTGGGGTGGCAGGGGCAGGATGGGCAGGAGAGGGAAGTGGCTGTGCAACAGCTCTGCCAGCACACTGCATCTCAGGCAATGGTCCCACATAACCTGCTGTGAAACACGGGCTGGAACAGGCAGGCAGCAGAGTGGGACACAAATACTGAGCTTCTGAGAGAAAATAAAAATCTTGTGAGAAACTGAAAAGAGGTAAAAGGAAAGGAAGGGGAATAAGATTATAAGACATTTACCAAGCCCTGGACAATTTCAAATGCTATGAGTACAACCAAAAATCGCTGAAGGATGTGGATCCAAACCAGCAGCAATGAGAATGTGTTACTGTAGTTTTACTGTGGTAGCATAAATGTCATGGCTACACTGCAAGGTACAGCACACCAAGAGAAGTGTTTGATGTAGAATTTTTAACTTCTGTTTCACACTTATTTTCTGTTTAAAAGAACAGAAATCTGCTGTCAAATAAGCTTATTCTTTCTAATGGAAGTTTTTTTTAATCTCCAGGTTTACCACAAACCCTTCCCCTCCATCTCAAAATACACTCTTTTCAATAAAGCAAAAATACTAATTTCTGTTGCAAGGCATGCAGTTACCTCAAATAAGCATGTTATAAAAGCACAGATTATTTGGCAGGGGGCAGGGAGGATTGCCAGCTTTTAAACCTTTACATTTTCATGTCTTTCTGATTATTAGGAAATTAGAAACACAATGTTCAGTTGAAATTTAGACCTAAATGCTATGAGGCAGGTTCCTTGTCCATTTTTTCTTTACTGTTTTTACAACAAATCTGAATCTATTTGTTATTTCAAGTGTTGGCCTATTTTCAGCAGTGATTATGATGGTACCACAATGTGCAACTTGACATCTCCTCCTCTCCTCTCATTCAAAGTCTCCCAGGGCCCAGCCATTTCACACAGGCTTGCTTTAGGCATTTATTAAATATGCACCTTCCAGTAGGGTTTAAAAACACCAACTAATCTCATCAGAGGCCAGAGACCTCCAGATATGTAAATCTACATCTGTTCCTCTTCAAAGGAAAGATTCTCCTGGATTACTCCAGGAGAAATGCATCCCACCCGGATATAGCCACTGAACCAGAGAAAAAGAACTCCCATGGCAAACGTGCCACCTCAAACTCACCAAGATCCAACGACAATGAAATTACACTTAATGTAATTCACTGTTAGCTTTAAGAAGCAATTAAGTAAAAGGCAGTACAGCACTTGCCGTAGGCTGTTGGTTCCAACAGGGGCCAGTGGAAAGAGGCATATAATGTTAAAATTGGTAATGTTAGTATTAACATAAGGATGAACTGTAGGTGGCTGCTCGACTACAGTGCTGTAAAATAGCAGAGTCCATTAACAAGCAGCAACCACCTCCCTTTTTTCTTTTTTAAAGTGTGTAGATGTTTGCCAGTGAAAGCATGCAGCAATAATTAACTGTCAATTAGCCTGTTTTATAAAAAAAATCCACAATTCCCTCTCTTCCTCCAAAATGCCCCACCAGTATCCTCACTTCCCCATACTGAGAAGGGAGATCAAACAATTTTATGAAAAATATTTCAAAGCTATTAGAGAGGGACAACACATTTCACTGCAGCAGAGCAGTCTCACACCCAGCACACTCATTTCTCAAGTGGGAGTGAAATCTTACTTAGATTTTTACATCCCCTTCTGTAGAAGACAATTTTAAATGTGAGCACAAAGGATTTTTCTCAGCACCCAGTCATGTTCTGTCTATGTATGATGAGTTTAACATTACAATTAGAGATGCCTACATATACCTAAAATATAGCCTTAAAAGAAACAAATTTGTAAGCCATAAATTAACAACAATTCTAATGTATTTTTCATTCACTTATATCACCATGGCTTCATTGAATAAAATTCAGATTCAGAATTTGACCATCACAAAAAATAATCTGAGTGTTCTAGTGTCTCCTCCCTCTACACTTTTGTTTGAGGGATTTTTGGTAAGCTGCAGAATTTTTGGTTGAATCAGACAAATAAATACAGTCTATTTCATTTGGGGAAAAGCTATGGGATGGTACATGCCAATATTTTTTTAAAAACAGTCCTGAAATACAGCAGATAATATTGTAATTAAATCATTTATTCCAGTTACAGATACTTAAAATACATCTATATATATTTCTGAGATTCTGAAAAATTTCTTGGCCGAACACAGTCTGTGCACTCTGGATTTCATATAACTAGAAGAAGTTGATGCAGTGATTTTACTGTGCTTAAGGTTTATAAAAGCACAGCTTTAGTATTAGAGGGTTTGAAGATTTTTTTTTTTAATTTCATTAATTTACCAAACAGGCAAAATGTAGCAGCTACAAAGATGTGGGGGACATATCCCGTGAGAAAGACAAAAAAGAGGTGAAAACTTGCTTTGAAAAGAGTGAAATACATTTTAAACTATTTAAAATAAAAGTTCATGTCTAATGAAGCCATCACATAAAAAGTGAAACTCATATGCTCAATTACAGCTTATAATTTTCTCACAGATAAGATCTGAGCGAACTCTTTAAAAGTCAACATTTTCTGTCATAACAGCAGTTCTACCTCTCACATGGCAAACAAACTACACAAAAAGGAGGGAAAGATGAAACAAGGGATATGGGCAGTATGAATGGACCTAAATCTTTTAATTAACACCCTCTGAAAAGCACACTCTTTTTCCACCAAACTAATAAAAAGTGTGAGTGTGGGGTCTTTGTTGTTGCTCAAGCCTTGCCTGTGCTCTAAGGAACTGAGGAAAGGCTAATCAGGGTTATTTAAAGCCACTTTCTACTTGCCAGGCTCCAATATCTCATTAATTCACTCTTAGTTGGCATCATTGTCTGATAGTGTTTGAAAATCACCAAAGAAACAAGGATTTCCCCTAATCCCGTCTATCAGAGGTAACTCTCTGGAAGACGATACCACACCACAGTATGTAGGACATGGAATACAAGTGTGCACACAGGAAAATACCCTGTTTTCATGCAAACTACCATTCTCTGTGGCTCAACACATACCTGACAAATTCTAATCAGAAGATGCCTGTTTTGGCCTAAGCTTTAAAATAAAATGAAAATATGTTATGATCATAGTTTAAAGAAATCATCCTGAGTAACTAATCTTTGCTTGAAACTTTTGCCTGGTTTCTTTAATCATATTTGTAAGAGCAAATATGTCTATTTACATGAGAAAAGAGAGAAGATTTTGATCATGGTCATAGGGCAGAAAAGCAATTGTTTCAATGACTTTGTTGTCATAAACTAGAGCATTCAGTTACAGATGAGGTCTGCTCTTCTGGGATATTTGTCATGGAACAACTCTAACCCTGGGGACTGGAAGAAAACCTCAATTCTACCAGCATGCACATCTTCAACTGAGCATCATCTCTGTCACGTCCAGAGACAGCTGAACTGAGCATTAGTTAACTTTCCAAGAAGTTTCTCCTCTGTACAAACTAGCCTTTATTGCCCACTCATACCAAAACAACTCCTATATCCAAATGATGTTTTATACCATACACGAGCACCATGCCACTGAGTGCTCCATCCCCAGTGGTTTCTGTAATGTACCCTTCTATGACAAGGTCAGGCCACTCTTGGGGACCAGCTGCCCTTCAGACCTAACTCTCTTCACATAGCCTCAGTTTCTTTTTAATTCCTGGAAAGCGAACAAATTAAGATTCCCTTACAAGCTGGCTGCAGTGAAGCAGCCTGGAAGAACCACAGCTCCCAGTTTAGCATCATAAATACTTCAATATTTTTGTCTTCTGATATTTTACTTATTTTGTAATGTATATCTTTGTCATTTGATTTCTTATTTTTTAGGTATAAAACAAAGCTAAGTTTGAAAGGAGTTGTAACCCAGAACATCCAATTGTGATGGCCATACTTATCTTTTCATTAGTATTTACCACCTGTGCTAAGCAGGAAAGAGTCAGATGTTTCATTGTATAAAGCATCTTCAAACTCTTCTAAGGAAGTGCATGACTTCAGACCACAAATTACCTTTACAGTTTTCCAAAACCAGGATCTCTCTTCACTGTTGTATTTGAGGGTGAGTCAAAAATTCAGGATGAGCACGTATATGATTTGTACTGTAAACACAGGTGAACCATGATAGAGGTAATATGAATTACCACAAGTCCCAACATCCCAGTTCAGATGCCATTAGCACTGGATTTACTGCTGAGCTCAGAGCTCTCAACCCCATTGATGGTACATATGTTCACAGGTTATGGTTCAAGGAAGACACACGTGAAACAGGGGAGTGTGCAGTCATTTCCCACTGACTTAAATTTCTCCTGTTTATAAGTACATTTTATCCTGCACTGCTACAATAAAGGACTCCTAGAGTTACCAGTAGACAAAATAAACAATTACTTCATCAGCAGTCGATTGCAGACAAGCGGGGCAGTGGCACTGGTTAGTGCTGCTATCACTGTGCCCTGATACTTTCTGACAGTCTTCGATATTTCCTCTGTATCACAGACAATTGTCCCAGACTCCAAACTCTTCATTCAATTTTTCACATTTCTAAGTGCAGTTTCAGTTCTAATCTATATCTTTAGAAAGAGCTTACTTTGTCTCATGCATTTTATATGCCCTTTACTATTATGGGGAAGGAAAATGTAAGTATTGATTCTGGACTAGGTAGGTTTACTGAATCACAAAGACATATGCTGAAACTGCAGCATAAAATGTATTCTATAAAACAAAGTGAAATAAGTGGAAAAAGATTGCAGCACAAATTGTTTATGAATCCCTATAGAACACAGTGTTGTATAAACCAAAAGGGAGAGAAGTCCTTATATCAAGCAGTATACAACCTAAATAATACCATTTTTCCTGCACCTGATAAAATCAACGCACAAGTAAGATTATGTCACAAAATTTTTAATTAATAGCAAGCCATGCATACCACAGTGTATGAGTCTGAAAATTTTGCCAAAAAAAGGTAGTGTATTTAAACTTTAGGTACTGGGAACGATTTTATAAAAAAATCACTTAGTATTTACATCAAGTCCAAGGAATGCAGATTACAGAAAAAAGATTTCACACTTAGTTTGAAATCTCCAAGTTACCTAATGGTGAAGATATTTCAGAAGTTAAAAATACTAACTTTTTGTGTAATTGTACCATAATAAACATGGGTAGAACAATTCCCCATATAAAAAGAGAATCCAGTCAGTAGACTAACATAGAAAAATGTGGGTTTTCTATTCTTCTGTACACCTCACCTTATTTTATATTAAAATGCTACTTTATTGCCACTGCTGTGGTTGTGAAGTGTTACCAATTCTCTGGCTAATTAAAAGATGGGCAGCAGATTGCCATTAATGAGATTTGGCTTCCACAAAATAAGGCTCTCTTGGTGTGTGGCTGCGTAAGTCAGCTAAGAGAATCAGACCTCCCCTTAGATGAAGGGAATCTGTACAGATCACATCGAAGTAAATCTAAAAGTAATCCGCTGTATAAAGGAATGAGCTTTTTGCAATTGTATTTTTGAGGGTATGCAGGGGTCCCCCTTAGGGTTTTGCAGCCACAAAGATATCACACTCACTTGAGCTGGGATCTTGGAAGAAATACATAGCCAACAGAAAACAAAGATTTTGCTTTCAGGTCTGCTGTATATGTAAATGACCACATAAACCTAACTAAAGCTATTCTTCTCCATGCTTCAGTGGAGATGGAGGAGAAAAAGAGATACAAACATAAAAAATTACCACTAAAGAACTTCTCTTAAGACTTTTATCCCCAGTAAGACCTTTATTCTTCTGACCTTTTTCAAGATCAAAAAAGATCAAGAGGTGAAAGAGCTTGATCTCTTGTGTGGTAATGACCCTATTTTAGCAAGTTACTAGCCCATTAAAAAAAATAAACAATATTCATCTCTTTTAACAACTCTTACCTAGAAAGACAAAAAGGTACAGGTTCAAACCAAAGTCTGCTGACTTCAGTGAAACTTCACCCAGACCACTGCAGTTTGAACAAAGGCAGTGCAGCATCTTCTCCTTCTGGAAACCCATTACTGCTGAAGCCTTCTGGAGAGGAAGCCCCAACATTCTGCACCCAAAGAGCAGCCAGGATGACCCAGTCCACTGGTGCCCCTTCTGCATGCCAGGACAGGAGTTTTACATTGTGGATTCCTCACTCTCTGGCTGTTACTCAAATCCTGCATTCACAGAGAATTCTACTCAAGAAAGGGAACCTGGAGGTGCTCTGTAAGATGTGAAGATTTCATATGAAAGCTGGAAAAGCTCCAGTGGAAATTGCACAGGGCTTTGTTGGAGGGCATATGCACCCTTGAATATAAAGGCAGTATTAACCTCTGGAAGAGGTTTTTCAAGTCAAGTTACACCTGGAAGGAAATCAGCTCAAGATCCTTGGAGTTATTTTCCATTCTCAAAGTTTTAAATAATTCTCAACGAGACAAACACATGCATAGGATGCCAATCCACATGCATCAAACATAGGACAGCAACTGTCTCCATGGGCAGAGAAAAATTTTATGCATCACCTTGTCAATCCTTCATTTTCCATTAGGTGGGATAAACACTTGCTGGATCATCAGAGAGCAGCCTCTGCTTGAAACGGATCTGCCAACACAGGCTGTTGGTCAGAGCTCAGATAACACTTCTTATTTTCCTAATCTCAGCAATATATATTTTTATATATAAATAATTCCTTATATATATGTATGTCATATTTATCTATGACATAAAATATACATGATCTGCACATATAAAATTCAAATACAGACCTTAGAACTGATAAATACAGACTGCCATTCCAATCCTTCCCAACATCTTTCCAACCTGCCTTTGTGCACTTGTGTTTGACAACAGTCTGAGCTGCAATTTGAGGGCCTGAAAGTTCAAAGTCATGTCAGAGTTTCAGTCCCCTCTTTCTTTCTCTCTCCCACTTACTTGAATTGTTTCTGCTTTTGGTCTTTTCTTAGGAAGTATGTGTTTGCAGCAGCTAGCTCAGGGGAATGAGTTATGTTCTCTTCCCATATCTGTAGAGGACTTTGTCTTGCTTTCCTCATACATAAAATAAAATCAGAATTTAAGTCACTGGTTTTAGAAACAATGGATCTTTTGAAGTACTTTGATGTGCATTGATTCCAAATATGCCATGTTTTAATAGTTTAAAAACAAACCATAAAGTATAGAAACAAAATACCTTTAGAGAAGTATTTTAATTAGAGGCACTTTGGTGTCCACATCCAGGATACTGAAATTCCTAGGAGACTGCTGATTTGATATACAGCATACCTCTAAGACAGACAGAAGGATCAATAAATACATGCTTTTTTCCTACCATACAAACCTTTTGTTACCTCTCCCCCAGTGCACTCAGAGAACTTCCCTCCATCAGATTAATCTCCAAGTGATATCAACATAAAAAGTGAAGTTTTTTCTTGCCTGTATAATGACTCGTCCATCATTGGTTAACAGTTTCAATTTAAAAGTGCAAAAAGAAATAGTGGCTAAAAAGGATATGATTTTAATTTAGGATTTTAATTTTAATTTAGTTTGAGAAACCTTCCAATTAATAGGATAGCTTAATTAAAAGATCCATGTAAAGTCCATAATATGAAATTAATGGTGAAAATCTACAAAAATGCAGGATTATTTTTTTTTTAATGTACAAAAGTAACATTACTGACTTTTAACAAATACCATAAACAGTCATTGTTATTCAGAGAATGGTTGCAAAAATTAAAGCCAGGCAGAATTATGACAATTTTAGAAGTGTTGGGCAGCTCAGCCTTGTTGGACACACACCAAATATTATTCAAAATAAATTCATGTGTTTGTACCAATCTTTCATATATATATATAAAAAATCCTCTATTTCCCCACAAATGTCTAACCTTTGGCCACTCTTTAGTGAAGCTGCATTTTCTACAGTGTACTCTTGAAGAACAAAGTAGAACAGCAACTGGCAAAGTTTTTGAACATACTACTGGAGGGAGGCTCAAGGAGCCAAAATCATTATTTTTGTATGGAGTGTTTCATACCAAACACAAACACTGGGGGGTCTTGACTGAACTGCTTTGCCCTCCTGCAGTTTATGCCTGTGATACTGGGCAATTACACAGGTTTGGCTGAAATAGTATGTTGGATAGGAAATTTCTCACTTATTGGGGGGTTTGGACTGCACTTGTCAACAAAAATGAGACCATAGAGTAATCTTAATGAATTTAAGGGGCAAATCATCTTGCTTCTCTCCTAAGATCTAGCCACCTTCTGTTTTTCCCTCCTTTAAATAGGACACACTTTTCTCTATGCAGCTTGAAATTTAAAGGAAACCCACATCCCAAATTAATGTAAAACTACACCACAAGTAAGAGCTATGGCTGAATAAGTCTGCGGGAGTTGCAATTAATGAGACTTGGCAGTGGCTTTTGCCAGCATGCTTTGCTACTGCTGAAACACACACACACACACAGAGGCACAACACAGAGCCCTGCACATTGCAACAAAACTATAAAGGACAGGTTCCATTAATCAAACTACTTCTCTTTTACCCAATACTTATTCCAAATACATTTGCATATTAGAAGGATTCCCAACAATGAAAGAGCTTTGTCTAATCTTCTCTAAGACATCTTCTAGGAAAAGTTTGGAGTTAACCTTTTTTCTCTTTTGTTTTCACTTTTAGAGTAGAGCTCTTTATGCGAAATTTTGTGATTTCTCAACAGATTTCTGTCTCATTTCTACTCTACACTAAAGTCTTTTTTCTAATACACACATACACCTCCAGATGTATCACACAACAGTAATATACACATAGCTATATAACTCTACATACTTAGCCCTTTTCTTGCAGTCCCATTACTCCTAAAATAAGCAGAGAATTTTAAGCCATCTTGCCTTTAGCACAGAAGTTTGCCTATTTTAGCTCCCAAAGGAGAAGTCTGATTAAGAACTATTGAAACCCTCTTGTTTAACAACTCGATGTTGCACTTGGTCCCATTGGTTTAGTTGCCACGATTGTGCTCAAAGGTTGGACTCGATGAACTTAGAGGTCTTTTTCAACCTTAACGAAACAATGACTCAGTTGCTCCACTCCACCTGTTAATTAGGACATGCCCAGCAAAAATCCACTGGATACTCACTCCTCAGGTGGCTTTCTGTATTAGAGCTAAATCAAATGCCATTCTTCTCAAGGCCAATGCTATCACTTTCACTAGGAGCAGCACTGAACCCCAGCATTTGCACTGTGCTCCCTGACTGACCTCAGATATTACCCAAGAGTTCCTCAAGGCCTGTGATAGATCCTCATTTGATGTCATTTACTTGGTAAGTGGGAAGGCAAGGGATCTTGAGTTGTAAGTGTCAGTGAGAAAGGCTTTCATACCTTTCTGCTAAGAAAAGTCACCTGAGACAAGGAGAGTTTGTGCCCTCCACAAACTGATCTGCAGGCAGGCTGAGGGCTATTCCCAGGAAGAGGGGGGGAATAACAAACTGGTTTGTGGGAGGTTTTTGGCCTCTGTTGCCCCTGCTGTTCTTCATCTGCCAGAGGCAGGGAGCTTTCCCCACCGGGGCAGACAGTCCTTGAGTGGCCAGTGAGCAGGGAACAGCCTCCGAGGTCATGGAGGCTGCCACCACCTTGGCCTCCCATGGAGCTGATTAATTAGTCCCACGGCGGTGCCAGGCACTCTGTGCCAAGCCACAGTTAGGGAACACACTGACAAATGTCCCGGAACCAAACGTGTACTTTTCAAAAACACAAATTAAAATGCAGATTAGCTTAGCGTATCAGCAGTGGTATAATTGCTGGTTTAGGAGAAAGGCCAGCAAGACTACAGATAACTGCCCTGTTTTCTCATTGTTCTCTTTTAATAAGAGTCAACTTTGGAATTAAACAACTCCCTAAAAACACATATTGAAACGAATCTCACTTTGTTGTGCTGGCTTTGTGCCCTATGGAAGGAAGTTACTAGTCTGCAAGCAAGGTGTTTTAATACTTATAGATACACACTTCAAAGGCAGTCATTGCCATACTTTTCAAGTATGTTTTCAGAAAAAAAAACAATATAGAAGATCATCTGCATCTATAATATTGATCACTTTTCTCTAAATGTGAGAAACAATACCTTTATTCTTCATTATTAAATGATAAGGCAAATGAAGAGCTATATCAGATGATATAAGAGCAGCATTCTAAATGTGTAACTCATTCTGCCCATATAATTGCATAAGTCTTTATGAAGGACCTCAGCAGTGAAAAGCTATCAACATCCACAGGCTCTCTTATCATACTAGGAAAGCAAATCATCTCTTCCATGACTGTAACCCAGACCAGCATTACTTCAGCTTTATAAAGTTAATGCAAAGATAAACTAGTGGTAACAAACTTGTTTGTGGCACATCTGATTGTTTGAAGGACACTTCTTTTGTTGATTAAATGTAGTTCAAAACTATTTTAGAGATGGCTCAAAAAACTTTAATCTCTTTCCCACCCCGAATTTTAAACTCTCTGTCATGACATCTTTATGGAGGAACAAGTAACTATAACAAACAGAAATGCCATAGATCACCCATCTATTGGAAACCCAGCACTGAAATATGCAGAGGCCAATTCAGTCCATGCACTGTTCACCAGAACCAGTCTTCCTGAATTTGGTGCTGAATCCGTTGTAACGAGAGAAAGGGCAGCCACTTATTGATTCATCCTTTTCACTATCCCAAATAAACTTTACATATTTAAAAACACAACAAAATACATCAAACTATTGCATTCTCCCATATTTTATGGAGCTCCGTGTGATTTTCTGCAGGGTATTCAAGCAGCCAATTTGCAAATAGAGCAAATATTTGCAGCATTCAAGTCACCACCTGAAAACAGTTTGTAAATATTTTACCTTTTAAAAGCCATGGATTTTGTTGATGCTTTTCTATTGCTCTGCCAAATTACTATTATCTACTTTTTAAATCAATGCAGATTTAATTTATGCAGAATAAGATCCCCATACAGTTGCAAGCTGGTCTGAAAGGCAGTGAAAGGTCTGCTGTTAATGAACATCAATCCCCCCCATCCCAGCACTACTGCAGCCTGACATCCCAGACTTCAAGACACAGGACATTTCATGGAGTTTTCAGTATGTTTACCTTCTCTTCTTGGCTTTTACATAGTATTTTATCTAGAAAGTAGGTAAGAAGGCAAAGAAAAGCATCCACATAGCTACATGACACAAGCCAAGGGGAACTTACAGGGTTTTATCTATTCAACACCACCAGATCTGAGGCAACAGATGGAAATGAGAACTGATCCTGATCTGAAGTCCTAGAGATGTATTGAAATATAAAAGAAATAATGTAAAAGTGGTGAATAGCCTTTAAATTATTTCACTCAGCAACAAATTTTGCCATGTTAGAATACTGAAACTGATTCTAAAAGGAAGAAAAACAATGATCTTAGTCTGTGAAACCAAACAGGGACAGCTTGGATATTTTACCCCCAAACAAACTATAATCTGATCCTTCTAGCTGTGAGGAATCTGTTCTAATCAATGTCTGATAAGGACATGTTGGAATAAATTTTCTTTTGCTTCACTATTTGAACTTGTGACATCCAGTTAAATCTTAATGTTGCCAGTGGCAAAAACACATCTTGTATATATCATGATTTGCTGAAATTCAGAACAGCATAAAGTGTCCAGAATATTAATAATCTTGCTTTGAAGGACTAAATTACTTTGTCTTCATGTGTTGTTCCAGCAACAGTGTCCCTTCTGTTTGTAAAGGTAGAGTGCCTTGCAACTAGCACTTGAGAGGAAAGAAAAAGCTCAAGTAGCTCCTGCTGGGGGTCTCCCCCTTCCCTGCCCTCACAGAACCCCTGCTCAAATACACACAGCTCCCAGGGGACAAAACACACATGCTAAACACTTTATAAAGCAGTGAGCAGTGCAATGGCTTAGAAGGGACCCCAAGTAATGCTTTGTGTGACTTCACTGATTTCAGTGGAATTAAACCTAGGTGGCTTTTGGCATGACCAGTCCAGCAGCGCAGAGGGGGCTTTTATTCTGAGGTCCTGGTTCTGCTGGCACAACGGGGCAATTCACAGAGCCCAAGGAACAGCAGCTGCAGTGAGGGGGGGCTGTCAGCATGGACAGGACCAGGATGAAGGACCAGGATGAAGGATCAAACAGGAGGTAAAGAATGCCTTGTTTTTACTGGTGCATTAAAAACATAAATAAATCAGGCAGTGTATAGCTTACAACCATGTAGCACTGCTGCCTGGCTTAAAGTCTTGGTGGTGTGCTTTAAGAGTATTCATGTTATCACCTGATCTTTTCTACTTACCATAATAATTAATGTAGGGGCAGTACTCAGAGGGACCAGCTCCAAGGCCACAGAGGGGAAGAAGAAAGAGCACATTTCAAGAGGACTCCATTTCTCAAATAAATAAAGAGGTACTTGAAAACCATATCAAATATCTAAAGCTGAATTTAATAACCCCTTTTTACAGAGCTTTTTTGTTTTCCAATGAATTATGCAATATTATCTGAAAAAGTAGCATCTATAATTAACTGACAAAAGGATTTGAAATAAGTAGGAGGAAATAGTGATTAAAAGCATGTTCTTTATCCCCCAAATTTAGTGAATTCGTACTTAAATAGAGGCTGTGGGGAGACAGGAGCAACACAGGAGCACAAAATTCCCTATCCAACTTGTAAATGTGTACACAACTTGTATTTTTTCTTTCCTGCTAGTCCAAAGTTCTGTGTACATAGATTTCACTTATATCCCCAAACACCAGCTTTTAGGGAGTAGAAATAGAAGAAATAATTTAGCATAATAGTGCAATTTTTTTTTTTGCTATGCCTTGTTGCCTCCAGTGGCATTGTCCCTACTGGACAACTGATTCCAATGCTGTGGCAGCCAGAGCTCAGCAATAGCTCAGCTCTGCTTCCTCCTTGCAGCAACTTCTCCCATGCACAGCCCAACTTTGCTGCCCTGCCATCTCCAGTGGGAATGGCAGCCCCAGCTCTGGCAGACCACTGGTGCAATGGTGACCTGCCTTCCCACTGCCACAGGAACTGGCACAGGCAGGTAACCCCTCTCCCAAGCATCTCAGAGGAATTCCTTGCTAGAGCACGCCACCCTCGAAAAACGCCCCAAAGAAGAACGTCTCTTTCATAAAGAATATCTGGCCCTGCTGAGCCCCTTCCTTCCTGAACTTCTGCTTTTATAAGAAAGCATCCCCTTTGAAGTGCAAAGAGTCAGAATAAATTATATTGTTTAAGAGAATCAACATTTACTGAGTCATGCAAAATTCTTGAATGTAGACTAGCTTCAAGAGACTAAGGACAAGCATGTATACTTTAATCCAGAGGAAACTGTACAGAGTGGCTAAGACTTTACTAAACATTTTGTGAAGCTGTAGAGAGGGTTTCACTCCTTTTTCTCCTTGGCTTTGTCAGTCTCTCTCACTCCTTACCTCTGCAGAAGGGCCAGCACACAGCTGCCCCTTCAAATTGCTTGGTGCAAATACGAGTGCAAAGGCTTCAGATCACTTACACAAACTTTTCTAGTGATTAGCAATACAGGTTGCCATAAAAAGCAGACAGCTTCTGGTACAGTGAGCTAATTATGTGGTTACTACAAAATAATGGAAACAGAAAGTAATTACACTGTTGTAGGCATTACTGCTAACATACTATCTCTTATCTTGGTAACACTGCAGATAATTAGCTCATGTCACTACACTGGTATTTTTCTCTGTGTAGTTTTACACCTCAAAAAAGGCAGAAAAGTTCCATGATTAATAACTACTCCAGAAAGTTTATAAAAGACCCAACTGCTCAAGAGACAAAGGACCACAGAAGCTTCAACTGGCCAAGAGATCAAGTACCAGCAACAAATACACTCTGTGATGGAAAACCTGATTAAAATTTCTCAAAGAAATCATTATGGGTGAGAAACTAATTGAAAGACCTCCCTCCTGCCAGAGCTTTGCTAGAAAGAGAAGACTTCAAAGGCATAGAGGGAGAGCTAATGTTTTCACACTTAAAACTGAAAAAAGGCAATCCTCATGTTTGTGTTTGTTCAGTACACACTTCTCAAATGTTGCCCCCTCATGCTCTAAATCTGCTGGGTGGAAGATCTAAACCTTGAATATACAATGCTCTTTAGCTAGGGTGTATGGTGCTATTCTTCCATGCTGTGTGCCTGCCTATTCATGTGCTTTTATTCTTTATTCTTCAGACTGATATATAGTAAACAATATGGTTAGCCACTTAAAATTCTCTAGGTTATTAAAATGTGAGTAGCATTTTTTTTCTCTCTCCTGGATTTCATCTGGAACCACTACCTAATTAATATCCAGAACCCAGCAGGAATCTGAATAATAATAATAAAAAAAAAACAAAACAAAACAACTTTTGTTGTTCCTTGAATAAATCTGTGTAATTTAAACCATAATCATGGGGATTTCATCAAAAGTAACTCAGTTCTTCCAAATCCCACACCATCATTACAAACAACTTTGTAGTGCAATTTCCAAGGCAAGATATCTCTTCACTTTCATATTTTAAAGGAAACATTTCTAATGATAGCAAGGATGCATTTAATATGTAAAAATCTGGGAGCTGGATGGTTAGAACACAATGTACTTCCCTGTATCTTCTACCAATGCATACACCATACTGTAAAGGATCAGTTCATACAAATCCTTCCTTCTCTCAAAGACACATTGTCTTATCAGTCGAGAGCTAAGGTGCAGTTGGAGTATAATGTAAGTCCATTTCTCACAAGCTTAGAGCTTAAGCACTTTGTTATTGGTTATTAGGGCTGGACTCCTAGAGATAAACCTACAACTACTGTACACCAGTGAAGGGCAAATAAGCAAAATCCCTGACAGAAGTCTGTTGTAAAATGATGAATAAGCCTCCTAAATTGCCATAAGGCGCTAGTCACAATGGAATTGTATTTGTCAGACATGCATTGTAACCCTAAGGTTATCATAGTGGGCCAGCAGATACAGGAGGAGTGCTTAACACTATCACCCCCTAATCATATCTCCTACAGGCTAAAAACTCTGCAGGGAGCATTACCACTTAAAGAGGTGGTAGTGTTTCTATGGAATGAATGCAGACAGCATTTGGTAGAAAGAAAAAACCTATAGAAAAGACTGACAGATATATTCACCCTGGCTGTCCACATGTACACCCTGAATTGAGATATAAAAAAATCCTTGCAAATCATATCCCCAAGGCTAGGGCTCTAAATAATAAAATACTGTAGATTTCCACTTTATTAGTTTTTTAAAAGCTTATGAAAAATTATCTTTTGCCTGTGGAAAGACATTTTATCTGAAATTATAGCAACTCCAACAGTTTTAAGATATCAAATTTAGAAACTAAGCAGCTGTAGGAAATAGATGATATTATACCATATTCTTGCAAATTAAATTCTCAAGTTCTAGTCCCCCTATAAATTCTTTAATTGTATTTATCTTAAGCTTGACTAACACTGATGTACATTGGAAACCATGACTAGCTAATATTCTAAATCCTATTTATTACCACATATGGCCAAAAACATGACAAAACTCTTTTTCCCCACTGGAAAATAATAACTCTTGCAGAAACATTTGCCCTCATAACCCTCTGTCTTGAAATGATGCCCAGTTGTCAAACGCATACAAGACAGTGAAAGCAGCTCCAAAATAGTCCTCAGCCCAGTGATTAGGACATTCTTGCAAGAAATTTGAACATCATCTCATGATTCAGAGGAAGGAACTGAGCCTGGGTTTCCCTGCAGCCCAGATGGCTGTTCTGGCCACTGGGCTATGCTGTCATTCTACTCCCTTGCTCTATCCCCCCCTGCCCATGGCCAGTGGGCCGTTCAATTATTTATACCAAGTGGAACAACTCCAACAGGAGAGATCGAGGCACATCGCGTGCACCTGCTCTTCCATTCGTATTTTGCACATTAATAAAAATTACAAAAGCTGGACTCCTTTAGGACAAAGGATCATTTTCTGGCCAGTCCTATGTATTATATGACAAAAGAAAATGGTCACAGTATTTGTAATAGTGTATTTCAGCTTTTCCACAATTGTTTATAAATGTGTGCACTTACAAACACATGTAAAATACAGTAAATCTTCTTTCTGAGAAAAATCAAAATTAAGCACCTCTGATCATTGTAAGATATGCAAAATAAATAGAATCCTCATTCCCATAACTGAGAACTAGGTAGTTCTCATTTTCATTTAAAGGATTATCAGCCCAATAGTAGCATTTTCATTTTTTAATATTAGGCATAATTAGGCCTTAAATATAGCAGAAAGAGCAAAATACATTCCATGGAATGCACTTTAAAGAATCCGTAAATAGAAGGTGGGGACTGCTGCATTAGAGCAGCTTTAAAGTACAACCACACATGATAACAAATAGAAAAAAATGTAGAGTTGTGCATCACAATGCTTCTGCAGTCTTTGTGATGATTTAGAAAGCCTTTTGAATTCATTCATGCTTAGGCAAACAAGAAATTTAAATACCAACAGCTTTGCAGAGATACAGTAACCCAGCATAAATGTTGGTTTTGCTGAATGCATGAAGACATAATTAAAAGCTCAGTTTGGGTTGTTCTTTAATCCTGTCTTAACCTTATAGTCATTCATATGGACCGCTAGTGCTTGATGTCACTATATATTCCCTTTGGATTACCTTCCTGTCAAGTAAAAACAAAATCAACCTCCTTCACCCAAAATATCAAACAACTGACAGAATATCTCAAAATTTTTCCAAAGAGAAAACCTGAGTTTCAGTATTCGTGAGATTAAAATCACACACAAAAAAATGGATATGGTCTTACTAACACAATATTACACAGCAGATCTGGCTGCAGGTATAAGAAAGTTTCCTCTACTCAGCAAGGAAAATGTACTCCTACTGGGCCATGGAGGACAAGAAGGCAGAGCTCCCTTTTTCCTGATAGCTATCTCTCTTCTCTTATCCCATGCCCCATTGACTCCACTGCAATTTAATAAGATGAGATTTACACCTCTGGAGGCTGTAGCGATGCTTTTCAGGAGAACGAGCCCACCTTCTGGCTCTTCAAGCCAAGAACTCAATTTCACTGATTTCTTGATTTATAGTGCAAAACCACTTACTGCAATTTACACAGGCACTGCTCTCACTCTTTCTTGGTCTAGAAAAACCATTGTTTAAGTAAGGGCAACAACAGGGTTTTGCCACAGATGTTGCCATTCCCCATTTATAAGAAAAGACTAAGGCTATCAAGAGAAGTAAAAGCATAAGACAAATAATTAAAAACTGTATATCAAGGAAAAATTCCTTGATACTTGGACGCTGAGTGTCCAACCAAAGTTGTTTTACATTTAATTTCTAGGTTTACACAAATTGAGAAAAACCTTCTTTCTAACATGTTGCAATTCCATACGTAGGCAGACAAGTATTTAATGTGATGTGCAGTGTGAACCCACTCACAGCAGTACGTCTATGTTACTATGAAATATTCTTTTTCCTTTTAGTGAAAGAACCAATAAAACCTCTCACACAAGCTGAACATCCTCCACGCCCCCTTTTTTTTTTTTCTTTTTTAAGCTGCATTGACAAGCAGCCAGTTTAAGCAGTTAAAGTCATTGCTCAAGTGGCAGGCAACTGGATAAAAGCTCCCTGTTTGGAAAAGCTGGGAAAGAAGGTACTGGGAACTTCTGGCATTGCAGTTCCATTCTAGATGGACTAAGAATGAGATTGCAAAAGGTGGGCTATAGAACTATGAAGAAAGGTTTAGGAAAGAATCCAACTTTCCTGTGTGATAAAAAAATACAAGAATCTCTTTACAGCTGAGGAATATGCAGTCTGGGATGTACAACCTATACCAGAGTAGCTTGTTCTGCACTGCAGATACCTGAATAGCAGCCATTAAAGTAACTTTTGAGGCTTTAACCTCTGGGATCAGCAATGGTAGATCATATTTTCTTTTCCGTTAAATCCAGAATTTACAAAAATCTTCCTCCAAGTTCTCCTGGTCATTCCACCAGCATTCAGCTCCAACACACACTAGCTACCCAGCCCGTCTGAATACCCCCAGCAAGTCAACTTGTCCAGGAGAACAGGTTGAAGAGCTACAACCGACATCAGCAGCGGCTGCCTGTAACATGCTCAAATGAACAATGGAGCTGTTCTATGCAGCGCATCAGCTGTCCCACACCTACAGAGCTGCTGAGGAGCCCTTGGCTGGAGCCTCCCTTGCCACGGGACACACACCCTTCACCCTCAGTAGTGATGCGAAACCTTCACAGCCAGCGCAGAGAGGCACGACTGGCAAGCACACAGCCCCACCAGTGCCCCCGGCGCGGGCCAGCGCGGCCCCGCAGCGTGCCCAGCAGAGAGGAGCGGGTTTGTTTTCCAGGCGCGGAGCAGCAGATGGCACTGTCCGCTGCGCCTCGGCTCCGAGCGGGCTGCCCGCGGGGCACCGCCACACACGGAACCTCCGCGGACGCTCGGCCACAGCCTGGCCTGTGATCTTCACCGACAAGGGAAAACACTTGTCTCAACACTCTACTCATGTGCACTATCACAGCCACAATTTTCAGCGCCTGCTCATGGGCTGGGTTCAAATCATTCTGCACAAGTACCCCCCAGAGGAGGCTGTACCAGGGATGGGCGAGCAGCTCTGCTGGTCTGTCGAGGGCAAGCTGTGGGTGGCCACCTATGGAGAGGGCTCATTTTTCCATATCAGAACTGGATGTTAACTGGAAGAAGATCAAAAGCAGAAGGAAGTGCAAGAAAAAAAAACAATAGGAAATTAGTTGCTAGGAAGTCTGGAACAAGCATTACCTCAACAAAACTAAACAGAGAGACAGACTGAGCAATTTGTGGTATCTCTGTTTATTTAGTCTTGTGATGTGTAAGCAGACTATGCAAAAGGGATGCACACTTACTCATCAGATCTGCTTCCTAGGGCTGATCCTTCATGTCCAGTTCCTACTGAAACTGAAGAAGTTCTGAAGTTCTGAGCAATTTTATTCAGGGGTTGTCTTCAATAATTTTTGATAAAGGAAAATATTTTTCACTATAAGGTACTATACCATACTAAAAGGATTTTAAGTGCCTTTGTGAATTCTGTGTCTATGTACACACAAAGCCTTCTCATCAAACAGCTACCTTATTCACACTAAAAAAAGCCACCTGACCTGCAGAGTAGTAGTTCAAAACTACGACTTCTTGGCCTGCTCTCCCACGTTTTCCTTACTCTTAACCCAGAAAACCACTGTGGTTCCAGTCCCATACTCTCAGACCATGTTAGCTTCTACCAGTGTTCATTCAAATGCAGAGCATGCCCAGAGGCTGATGGATGTCAGCAGTCCAGGACATGGGAATAGCGTTACAGGGGAGAGATGGAGTAACCAGGGCTGAGCAGGTCAGGTGTTTCCATTTGTCTCTGCTGTGGCACAAACTCACAGGTAGTCTCCTGAGTAGCCTGCTTTGAAGGCTTTATAAATCATAATGATGGTTGCTCAGAAATTTTCCTGTGAAACATGTTTCTGGGAGAAAACATCAATTTATCACTACTAACACATCCTAAGGGTATGTACATTAAGTTTGAAAAAATGGGGAAGGATCCTCACATGACCAACAGATTTCTAATGGAAATCTTACTTGCCCAGTAGCTTGCCTGCCTTGCATGCTTGCAGCCCACATTTATGTGTGATTGTTTGATCCATGGAAACCCTGGTCCTGAGCCATCAAGGCTTGGACTTCGGGACTGCCAACACCCATCAGGTGCACTGGTAGGGGCCCATACAGCTCACAGAGTCTCACAGAGGCCCAGAGGACAAGGGCCTCACACACAATCACTCACACACTCAAATAGAAATAAAATATAGAAATTATGGACTGTTTAAATATCTGGGTGAGGAATCCTTTTTTGCAAATTTTAGCATACTGAGAAATATCACTTCAAAAACAGTGCCCAAAAAAATACCACAATCAAATCTTTTGCTGCACTGTTAGAAAAGGAGACCAAACCAAATCCAACGCTAACTCTTTCAACTGCCAAATACAGTGCAGAAATCAAGATCAGAAGTGACTATCTCTGACAAGCCCACTCAGAGACAAAAGGTTTCACATGTGACTTGTTGCCACATGCTGCCAAGTAATTGTTCTGAGAATGAAATCTGCTAATGCGATGATGGTGAAAGGAACTGCTGAACTCTTCACTGTACCTCACAGCACTGGAGAAACCCTTAGATGAAAAGAAAAAGCAGCAAGCACAAAATTGTAGAATAAAACGTTCTAAGGAGACCAAAAAAAAAGTTATGAGAACATGACTTAAAATAAAGTGAGATGTCTTTATATAAATGTTTGATTACTAAGTGAGTGCATTGGAGAAACCCAGTCTTCTTCCTCCCTTATTGGTTTTCCTTTGCAAAAGTGAAGTTAGAACTATTGTTACACTGTCAAGCTAGATTTATTTATATACTGGAGAAAAGCTCTTCTCTGTACTGGTGTCCTTTCACCGGCTCAAAATAAATTGACCTCCTCATGAGGAGGTAGATTAGTTACTATTATGATAGCTCTAAAACTGAAAACTGGATATTATGAGCTAAGCTCTGCTCCCGCACAGACACCAAAACAAATCCAGTGATTTACTGAAGTCACTTTGGAATTGCAAGATGGTAAATCCAGCTCCATGTCACTTAGAGTAATGTTTTCAATGTGGACAAAATAAAGAAATTTGGAAGTCTAAACTGGCGTGGATTGAGACTGAGAAAATGTGAATAATAAGTAAGAAGTGTAAGAGTAGAGAAATCTGCACTAGATTTCTCATTAGCACATATGATCCACGCCTTCATGTTTCCAGCTTGCAAAGGAAATAATCATGAAAATGTAATAATGCATTACTTTGCTCAAGTTTCTTCATAATGATATTTTCTAAAGTTTCAAGTCAGTCACAGCACAAAAAATTACTGCTGCTTATATCCATTTATAAAATTTTTCTTCAAAAAACCCAAATCCTAGATAATTACACCAAATCAAATTATATTGGAAGTACAAAAAGTTAAGACGTTTGTATTGATATTCAGCTAGTGTGCATGGGGGGTTTTTTGTTATTTGAGGTGGATTGTTTTGGAAGGTGAGTTACTCCTACTCTGCACTCATTTGAGGGGTCACACAGATTGGAGCCATTGGGCATCTTTTGATCAGTTTCAACAGATTTGGTATTAAGCTCTCAATAAAGTCTATAACTAGGCTGACTCAGATGGAAAAAAAAAAAAAAGCAATGAGCTTAACTACTAAATACTCCAAAATCAGTGCCTACCACCCATTTCCATTTTATTTGCATTTTTGGAGATGCATTGGAGAAAGCAGAGCTGGGGAAGAAGAAAGGTGATTACCACTATGGCACCAACCCATTCTTCCTGGAGGGGAGGCAATTTACAAACAGACCTCTGACATGTGAAGGGGGAGAAAGACATTTCCCCCCTAGCTCTGGATAAAATAATTGGAAAATGTGGAGAGAGAGTTTTAAAGGAGACTCTTAAAAAATAATAAAACCGAAGAGCAGATGAGAATTTGCGAGGGGCCCCTAGAGGTAAGGGAGAGATCTGGAAGTCAAACATGCTTAATGTATTCCTGTGTTCCCTTTTGTATATTTAAATATAGGGCTAGAAGGAACCACTGTAATAAACTAGCCTGACCTCTCTGTGCAACAGAGACCACAAGTCCTGCCTGAAATAATTCCTGTTTGAGTTAGAGCTTTTTTCCCCTAAGAGGAGAAGCAGGAGGGGGATTCCACAGTAAAATCCTTGCACTACTTCAGCTCCCCTGTGAGGCACTGGATCCCAAGCGTGCTCTTCACCAGCTCTTGTTATGTCTTTCCAGTTAGTTTTAATATAAACAGGTGACAATCTAGTCCTTTAAACAGCGTAAGAGGGATCAGCCTTTGCCTTTACTACTATCCAGCGTGGTATGCCATAAACTAACTCTAATATGTTAGTTTTTTTTTTTTTTTAACAAGCTGAGTAGGGCTCAGCCCACAGTTTCCACTCTCATTGCAAGCAGACCATTGCTTTAGGACCACAGTGGTCTGAACTACTTTCAAAGCCTTTAGCCCAGTTCTAATTTTGCTGCGAGTGTATCTTTAAAAAGAAAAATTGTTATGATGACAGCTAAAGAAAGCTGGAGTCTCTGGGGCCAGTGTCATGTGTTCACATCAGGAAACTGACCACTGTTGTTAAAAATTAAATGCTTGACATGAACTAAAGTCACAGAAAAATATGATTCAATCTTTCAGCAAGCACTGTTTATGAAAGCTTGAAAGAGCTGAAAGCCCAGTATGATTTACATCCTGGGAGCTGGTATGCAACTTTAAACTTGTTCTTTTTCAAGTTCATCTTGTCATCCATAGATAAATATAGATTAGGACAAACCAAAATAAATGGGTGGGTACCAAAAGCCACAAAACAACTAACCATAATGGAAGTGCTTGTCCTCCTGTTCAATAGCAAAACCAGCATATACTTGGTTTAAATAGCTGGTTGGGGTAAAATGAGTATTACTGGACAGGAACACTTAGCCAGCATGATCCAAACAAGTCAAAAAATAGCCAGAGTACAACCACATAAAATAAAACACCGACCAGATTTAAGTATAATTGGTCACCCTCCCATGTTTTCGGATTCCTATTATTATAGCTTAGGAGGCTCTGTAATGTACCTTTGGAAAAAGTCTAGCAATTGCACTGGGTTTCCAACCTTTGCACTTCAGTAAGATGATCCACTGAGAATGTTACTGTATGAGACAAAAAAAAAAAATATTAGAGCCCACTTTGCACAAAGAGGTGTAGCAGACACTTCTGTGACTGTTCATCACCACCAGTGTCCCCAACCCCGTTTGCTCAATGTATTTGCATTATGAAGGCAATATCTGAGCAATACTAACTTTGCATGTTCCACCATAACAAGGTACCCTATTTTCAGCCTAAAAAAGGCATTTAAATAAATATTTGTGCTAGGTCATTGGGAAATAAAGGTCAGACAGCATCCCACTGTTTCCAGGATGAGCAAATCCAGTGATTAGACCACAAGTCCCCAGGAACATTTGCTTGGGGCAGTGAGAAGGATTATTTAGCCATGTTACATAATGCAGCAGGCTAAATGGGTGCTTTATATATGGGAACAAATTCAGTAGTATTTTCTTCGCTTGATTTTTTTTTTTTTAGTTACCCTTTTCTAACCACTTCAGCCTGTGCTGTTCGGAGCCTCTCAGATGATATACCTGAATTCCACTCACAGTATTCATTCTTACCAAAGTACCACAGCCAGGCAGCTCTCCTCATGCCAGGAAGGCCTGGCTGCCCTGCAGCCCCAGGAAAATGAGAACATCAATGCAGACCTGCCACATGGCACCAGTATCTTCAGCCACACAGTGCCCACCAGGTTACTGCTCCCAAGCATCTTCATGATTTAACAAGCAGGGCATGTAGGACACTACTGACATTTCCTATCACAGTATTTACAAAATGGTTACACGTACATAGAGAGAGAAAAGCCTTGCAAAACTTTGCCAAGATTAGCACCTTTCAGAACTAGAATAAGACGTGGCAGGAAGCATTTGAAGTTATCATATACACACACTAATGTGTACACATTCAGTAATTTGTTCACGAGCCCACTGCTGTTTCGAAGAGGAAAGGAAAATCATGTATGACTGTCTCCATTGTTTTTCCCTAGTCCTTAACCTCTGCTTCCCTTCTTTTTCTTCTCAGAGATTGTAAGAACCTCTAGGAAAGATCCTCCCTTCTTCAATGTTTAGAAAGGGCCTAAACAAATCACTGCCACTAAATAAGCATGTATTAAATGGCATCCCAATTTCAAATCACAAGGGGCTGGAAAGTGCAATTCAAACAGCTGCTTTTTTCATTTATGCATCTGTAAAGGTCAACCATGAGCTTGAATGTATAATACATAATCTGCCTGTGCTCATCAAAGCAGAGTTCCAATCTTCAGTTACTTTAGGGAGAAAAGAAACCAGTCTGCCTAACACCTAGTAAGGTGCCCTGTGGGAACTAAAACTGATGTCAGAAGCAATGTGGGTGATGATCAGTTCTTTAGTTAATCTTTACAACAGTTGAATCACTCAATACTTAGGTTTTAAATTCTCAATCAACAAGCAATATATAATCTTTGACTTCAGGAAAGCAGACTTCAAAGGAACACAGTTTCCTTAGACAAGCGACTGAAATTTTGTAATGTACAGAATTTCACCATTAAACATAAAAGCCATGATAATCCTAAGTCAATTTATAATGCCTCTTTCTTCTGCATTTTCTCTTAAATAATGATCTTGTAAATCATTAATAATAAGATGAAGACATTTAAAACATTTTTATGAAATATTTATAGTTGTAACAAAATTCAAAATACATTAGCACCTGACGTGGCAGGAACTGTTTACTAGTAAAGCATAAAAATATGGCTACTGAGTTTATGGAACTAAATTTAACACAGTATATTTGATTCTGGTTGCAAAGTTCTAATTCCCATTGAACCAGATGGGAACTGAAAATTAAAAGAATTCATGCTGCATGTGAAAGAGGAATGTAGCATATTCTGTATAAAGAATGAAGTGTATGCAATTCACAGCCATTTTAATGTGGCATGAACAGTTTACATAAAAATGTAGTCCTGGAAAATTTATAATTAAAAATACAAATGGGCAGATCAGTAGTGTGGCAAGACGTATTTTGTGTAAGGCAGTACTGACACATAAGGATATTTAAACTAAAACTATATAACCCTTTAAAAATTACCCTGAGTGATACAAATTGTTCATTTAGAATTTGTCCGCAAACAGATTTGAGTGGGTGAAGCTGGGTTGATAATGTGAAAGATGATACATCCTGTTTGCAAACCAGCAAATCCCTGAAATCCAGTCCCAGGCAGACTTTCTGGTCACCCCAGTCCTGCTGTTTTTCTTTCATCAAATGATGGCTTGGGTATCACAGACACTGCCTCCCTTCCTAAACAACATTTTTATTCCATCCACATTGTCAATCACAGGAAGGACAAGAAGAGTAACTAATCCACAGATTCCATTCCCTCTAATAAGCAAAGGAAGGCAGAACAGTCAAAAGTAGTTCAAGAAGATGGTCAAAGACCATTTCCTACCACTGTAACTGTATCTGGTGAGGGATAAAAGAAGACATCTGACTTATGGGCACAGGCTGACAAATTTCCAAGCCAGTAACATCTAACAGGGTCATTTTTCTCTACAGTTTGATACCTAGCTTGCAGTTTCTGCTGCTTGCCCACTAGTTTAATATCCTAAAAGACTTTTTTATATCACTTTGCCAGCTTAGTGAACAAATTGTGGCAATTAAAAAGACCAGTTTTCATAATTGCTTTAGATATTGCACTAGTCCAAGTGATAATAAATGGAATTTACTTGAAGGTCACAGCCTGTTGTTTATATATTTGCAGAGCTGCCAGATCTACTGGTCAGACCCAAACCCAGAGTCTAAGAACAGAGACTGGCTTTGCTTTGTTTTTAAGTGGCAAGTTTGATTGGTAAAATGATGCATTATTATGGTTTATTGTAGCTTTAATGAAGGAGAAAATAGTAGCAAGCATTCTGGGACAGCAATGATACACAAGCCATGACTTTCAAGGGGTAAAGAGATGCAACATGAGGGAAAAAAGAATGGATAAAGACTATATACTATCAGATAACTCAAGAAGTGGCAAAGAAAGATTTAGAGGAAAAAACAAATTGGGGCAGTTTACCCATTGAAGACATCTCAAACATACTGGGGACTAATTCCATTTTCAGTCAAAGATTCCCTAATATCAAAGTGCCCACAAAGATACCAACAAATCACAATTTAGCTCTCTCCATGGTATACATGTTTTCTTTTCTGCAATAAAGAGCACATTTTATCTGCTAGGGGAAGAGCCTTGTATTTTGCACAGACAAGGGACCTCAGGCCTATACACACTGGTAGCATCATCTCCTGTTAGCCAGACTACCCCATCACAGACAGCTGGCCATAAGCAGCTTGGTCCTCATGTAAAAGCAGTCGTAGCCCAAAGCAGGAACCTGCAAGTACAGAAGCACATGGAGAAGTCTAACAGACTGCTTGAAGATGCCAGAGGACATTCTGGATGTACGAACTCAGCTCTTGAAGAACACCAGACTGGGTCCCTGCAGAAGAAATTACTTCTCCTGACTGCATCAGGCTTAAAAAGAAAACTCAGTTTATAAATCCAGTCAGTTTTGGGAAAGAATTAGTATAAATCTGTGAGTGTGGGGGTTGCACCTTAAGTGCTAATTCGAGAGACCAGACAGAGGTTTTGTTGAGCACTGCAGCACACACAGAAGTCTGACTTCCAGCACACAAACTGACATGCTAACAAATCCATAGAAAAAACCAATATGAATGCTGACACATAAATAATTCAAACATATTACCTGTTTTTAAAAAAGGTCCTACTATTCCATAAACACGAAATAAAATAAAATTATTCTAAAATAAAATTATTTTCCTAATTTTTTTCATTAAAACAAATACAATGGCATTTACTCTGTTTAAAAACTATTCTTAATCAAAGCCTTTCAATCAGCCTTATACAGAGCTTCTTGGGTAATTGTGACATACTTTAGCATGGACTTTCACCACTGACCCAGAAGGCAGTGTCTTTGTTACTTGATATTGTTTGGGGTTACTAAACTCAAGAAAAAACTATGATCAACAACAAAAATTGGTGCTAGGTCCAACTTGCTTGTTTGGTCTTTAATCATCATGTTTTCACATTGATCTGATCTTGACTGCTAATCACAGGACACTGATTTCTTAACACAATTAACTGCTCTCTTCAACATCCTTATAAGTTTTAAAGACCATATTTAAAACCCACTTTTATAAAAGCAATGAAAAATCCAAGAGTTTGAGCATCTTCTATTAATGCAAACTTGCTTTTATAAAAAACAACTTATTTTGATTCTCTCCATCATACATATGACTAACTCTGCCATCAGTAAACTGGTATGTCCAGGGCTAACAATGAAGCCCTGGAAAGACTTACAGGCTGGTTCCACTACAAGGTGAAACTCACAAAGTGGGGTCAGGGATATCTCCTGGCAATGGGGTGCTCTAAGGTTACTGGCAGGAAATGGGTATTCAAAACTGCTACGTAAATTATTTTTTAATTTAATGTGTTGGGCAATTGGTCAAACTCTTCTCTCAGCAACATAAATGTAATTCTGAAGTGACTCCATTGACCTGAGCACTGAAGTAGAAATGTGAATTTATTTCTATCTGAAATGCATTGCAGCCTGTCGCATTAGTTCTGTGATCCTGGCAGATCCTACAAGTAAACAGGGTCAAGACGTGTCAATACACAGATGGGAGATTTTCAAACAACCTCTCATCGGGTGAAGGAAGAGGTGTTGGTAGCTGCAGAGCCCTCCCTCTCCAAGCATATCTCCTGAGGGCCTTTCTGTATGATGTCCACTTGGACCTAAACCTTCCCCTTATTTTAGCTACAGCACCAGGAGCCCCAAGAGTTGTGGAAGGCTAAAGCATATGAATGCTTCCACTCATCCCTTTTCATGTCCCTGAAGGCTTCCTCAGGTTATACCTCTGACAGCAGCTCTCCTCCTTCCCCACACTCAGCTGGGTATGCTGCTGCCACAAATAGGCCCTCTTACTTTTCCATCAGCATGAGGTCTCTCACCAAAGATCTGTTTTCTGAATTACTTAAACCAGCAAACATCGTTCAGACTGAGATGTTGTAAGAAATTAAGGCACCAGTAAGTTCCTGTGTGTAACAACAGGGAGGCAGGACCTGCTGCACCCCAGATGGAATGCCTGTCCTCGCCAGGCACTTGGGTCTTTGTGGCAGGGGAGGGAAGGAGGTCTTTGCAGTGAGATGATCTAAGACTCATTTTAGGACAATTTAATCAACTCCAGAGCTTGTTTGCTCCCAGAAGGATTGCATCTATCCAAAGGGTTTGCTTGGTTCTAGGCCCTGTAAAAGCAGCTCTGACTAGTGATCTCTACAATATATATTTAAATAGTTTGGGTGGACAGTCTAAAATCCTGGGAAAAATTTCTGACTGCATGTGTGGTGAAGATGAACTGAATTTATGCTTTGTGTGATGTTAGGTGGCAGTATGCTGCTGTGTTAAAGATCTGATATGCTTTCCAGTGCTCTAGGAACATTTGGGATATTAACCCTAGAGCTTCAGGCATATTGCAAATTTCCATACCACTGACCTACATTACTGCTGCAGTCTTAATGCCTGCAGTAGTCTTTCTTTTTGTCCTAAACTTCCATTATTCTCAACAGACAACCTGAGAGACTTTGTTACAGGGTAGTGATCTGAAACTTCATCATTAAGTATATAAAGCACTTCAGAATTATTTAAATTAAATTAAAATATATATGTCCAATTCTATTGGTCAATAAAAATGCTTAGGCAATACAAAACTAGAAAAAGTCAGAATATTCTCTTAAATCATTAATATATTTTGCTCAAGTTAACAGCACTAAACCCTCACTTCATTTTAGTCCTTATCTGTTATGCAAACCACTACAAAATACCAAAGCACACTAATAAAGCATGCAATCCATGAAGAGTGAGATCTAGTCTTTTAACAAATGATGAAAGCTTCACTTCTTCACAGAAAGTTAAAAACTCCCACATGAAGTAACTTAAATTTTGCCCATTCTCTGCCTCATAACAGGGCTCCAGTATTTTAATTATCTGTGGCTCTGCATATGCATGACAATAGGATCAAGCCTTATAAGACAAGTTCTCCTTTATTTCCATTTCCCAAAAGTCACTAAACTTTCAATGAACTAAGACTGCAGGATCAATTCTGCTGTGCTCTAATTTTAACATCTGAAAACAGCAATAATCAATACAGCTGAACAATCCATGATTTTAAATTAAAAATCAAATAAAATCCACATGAATCTTCTATCATTGGAAAGGCTCTTCGATAAGACACACAAATGGATTTTCTGAGCCTGGCAGATTATAAATAGATGTAGGTACAGATAAAAACTTTTTGAAGCTATCTTTAACAAAACTTTCCAATAATTAACCAACTGGAAGCAGTACACAGAAACACAGTTATATTTTTACACCTTCTCTACATCTCCTGATAACCTGGCCTTCAGTTAGTCTATTTTATACTTGCATGAATGGTAATGAACCTTTTACTCAGAGTAACAAATAACAAAATTATCATATTTGCATATATTATATCATGCATATTATATTTGTTTTGCTCATAGAATATCTGTAAGCAGCTGCAGGTTCCTTTCATTAAAGAGATGTATTAAAATATATTTAAAACTTTACAGAATTCAGGTACTTCAGAAAGTTAATTTTTCTAGAAAAACTAACTATTTTTTCCACAGAATACTTGCTGACCAGTTTTGGTTTTTTGTTTTTTTTTTTTTTTTAATATCTTGGGTTCTTATGGAGAAAAAGCACCACCTCCTATGTTTTTTGTCAACTTTGAAATTGAGCGTAAATAGTCAGTAAATTAAGGAAAACAATGTTTCCATTAAAAAAATAACATTTATAAAAGCAACTTATTCTTTATTAAATATTAGGTTCCCAAAAATAATTTCTAGTTGGAATGTTTCAAAATGGAGAAATGGTTTCTAAAACTATGACTGATCAATACAAGACAGCAGCCTCCAAGTCTTCTAGCACCAGCTAAAAACTGCTACAGCCACATGATATGAAGTGTTGGTCTGGCATAACCTCACTCTGCCAGTTCCAATTTGATCCAAAATTTTTGATGGGATAATTTTGTACCAGCAAAGCACGTACTGGATCGAGTATCATCTGTCTGTACCACTCAGAGTGTACGCCAGACAAAGTACAACGTGTCTTCTACTGCCACCATGAAAGCTCAGAGCTGGGCCAAGGCCTGTGGAATATGCCTTGAGTGATTCCCCAGAAATGTTATCGTGTCAAACCCAGAGCAAATTAGACCTCCTGGGTGGAGTGCCCAGGTCTAGTGTTAATGATTCTGAAAATGGCACAGTCACAGAGCCACCAGAAATTATTTCTCTGCTCTCACTCCCAGAGTGCGGACTTCTTGAAGTAACATGCACATATTGGAAATTATGCTTTTGGTTCTAAAAAAAGCATTTTTTGGTATAAACGAGAGTATCTTTCTGCAAACAGATGCATAGTAGAACTTTACTATGAGCACATGCTGGATCAACCAAATGGAAAGAAGGCTTTTAAGCACAAAAACCAAAAAAAAGAATCTATTCAAATCATGCAAACACTTTGTGAAGTCTAGTTATTGTTTAGGGGTTTTTCAGAATAACAAATTTGTAGTAATAAATCAACCAGTAATAGTAACAATTATCTAATGATCAACATCTCAGGGCCTTGTTCAAGGATGGAGCAGAGTGACAGAGTGCCATCCCCACTGAGGGTGATGACTGGCTGTCTGCACTCCCTGTGCAGCTCCACAGCTTGCAGCCTGCAGAGCCACTGCATCAGTCCATCAGCAAACCTCAGGGCTGACTTCGATAAATCCTGTTTTAAGTCACATGGCCAGAGAGCAAAAATTTGGATATGTGATAAAAGGTATCATTGACTCCTCTGAAACATGGATACTGTGGTTACTTTCAAGCCAGCGCCTTTGCAGGCTCTGACACAGCTCCCCAGCAGCACTGCAGGAGCAGAGCACAGTGGCTTTATCAGTGCACTGCTGTCTGGTGAGACGGGGAGAACGAACCCTAAACTGTGTCATCACTGCTGTGTCTATTCCCCACACGATGCCTGCTCTGTGGGAATGCTGGGGCTGTGAAACTGCAGCGTGCACAAAATTACACGTTAGCTATCTCCATTATAACTGGCTGTCATCGTTCAGCACGGAGCAGCCATTAATCATCCAGCAATCACTCAGCCATCCTCTCGGTGAAGCATTAAACTGCGGCCCTTTCTGTCTGTCTCTGGTGATCATCCAGGTGGAAATTAGAAATCCCAGAGTGCTTTTCAAAAAGAACAGGGGCTAACCTGGATGACCCTTAATAATAAAAGGGAAAACCTGTTTCCATTGTCCACAGCTGTGTGTAAGCTATCGCCAAGTACATAATAGGCGCCACATTTACCTACACAGTCACTGCTTCTCCAGCATTTAACTCATTCATCTGTGAGTGGTTTGGGACACCTTGAGTATGAAATATGCTTTGTGAAATCAAATTCCATTATCCCTTACAGCATGCTGACAAGCATTTTCAACCAAAAATTTCACACTGCCCCTATGATTCAATCTTTTAGAGTCTCCTCCCGGTGTAGCAATTTGTGGTAGTGCTTCACCTTCATTCAGGGAGGTAAGTGCTCAATAGATCATAAAACATATGCTAATAATGGTGGGCGAAATTCACTTAACATGGACAAACATTTGTTGTTGGGTTTTCCTCTCTTTTTTCTTAAATTGATTTTCTTTGTGGTTAAAATTATGATGCTTGTCCTCTCTAGATTGAATAAAATCATGTTCTTTCTTTTGGAGCTTCTGGATGAAAGACATTTAGGGACTCAGATAATCACCTTCCTAACTAGATTTGATCTGATTTTGAGGTCATTTTCATGCATTAGCTTAAAAGAATTACAACACAATTTAATAATAAATTCTGTTAATATAACTTAGCCTTGAAAAATTGCACTTATATTGAGCAAGTAATAATTTAATGTTTTACTCACTAAAGTCCAATTCTAAAGACATTTTGATCCATAATCACAATGTCCTTAAGCACATCCAATTTATCAGTGCAATGGTGAAATTTAAAACCAGAAGAAACAACAGCAATATAAGGCAGTTAAATGTCTAAGTCTCATTCAAAAAGGGTAGAAATTAAGCTCCTGATGCCCTTAATATTTTTAGAGTTTCTAACTAAGGACATGTAAAGTAAATGTTAAGTGTTGACTGAGCCCAGAAGAAGGGGCTGTGGCCTCCAGAGGTCCAATCCCTTCCCACACTTCTCCACTTGTGTGTGCTCTCCTACCTGCTCGTTTGAGGGTATTCAAAGTACATTGATTCATACAGAGAACTCCAATGGATTTTGCACCATGCTCGCCACTACGTTATCCAAGTGACAAATAACAAAACAGAGAAGCAATCTGCTGGATTTTGACTTAGCCTGCAAAATTGATTTTTAGCAAAGTTACATTATATATAAAAAAAAGGAGGCACAAGCACAGCTACATGGAACAAGAATAAATACTGGCATAGGGGACATACCATTACCCATGCTTTGGACTAGGGCTTGGAAAAATTTCATAACTATACTTACAGTAAGGGAGAGAAAAATATGTTATTCTCCCACAGCTTTGTTTCAAATGAAGAGATTACATGGACTGAATTAATTTCTAATAGTTCCCTGATGTGCACTGGAAGGCAAGATGCTGACAGCAGAGGGTTCCACAGTTGTGTGAATTTGTGTACATGGATGTGCTCAACTTCACAGACCACTGACATGATGTTAGAAATCAGATATTGTTAAGCTCTACCTATACTGTGTGCAAAGTTGGTAAAACTAAAAACATAAATTAATTGGGGAGGTAAAAGCAGTTAAACAGCAACTAGAAAACGAGAGTAATATGAATGCGGAGCAGAGAGATTTAATTCATTTTTTAATACAGATTCCATGAGCACTAATTTACAAGTATGTTCTGCAATAAGGGATTATTTGCAACATGTGTTGGGCAATTGCACATTCCTTTTTGTCACACCCTCAGCTAAAGAATCTAGGACAAATGGTCCCCAAATGCAAAACTAGAGAACACATTTAAAATAGCACATTGGATACTGGAAGGAACAACAAAATGCATGAAGCCATAGAGAAGGCCAAGGTGAATTTAGTACACAGACAAATGTGCACAAAACCTCACTGAACCAACATCCTCTTGGTGTCTAAACTGCAAGTGTCCTGCCTGCAAGGAGCAATAGAAAAAGGCCTGCGAGTCCCCCACTTGATACATGGCTGATAACTTGACCAATGATTTATATCAGGTGCCTAACGCATCCAGTCTCAATTTTTCTGCAATTAAGGAGGGCAGGGCAGGCCAGTGACAAACGGTTTTCCTACAGCACTTTTGGCTTTAGCTATTATCCTTTAGATATCTTTAAACTAATTCATCCCTTTCTAGAATCCTAGGTTTGGGTTGATAAATCAAGCGAGACCTGTGTGTGCTGGGAGCTGATTACAGGGTCATTCCTCAGCAGAAATGTTTGACCATAGTTTCCCAACTTCATATTTTATCTAGCAGCTGGTGATGTATCATCACTAATCCAAATGCAAAGTATCAGGAAATAAAAGGAGGCGGCACTGTTTATAATAAATCACTGACAGGGAAAGCTTGACCTTTTCATTTCCTACAAGGTATTTCATTGTTAGACCACAGACAAACAGAATTTTTCATCTGGTGCTTAATATGCATCAGAAGAGAACAAAGGTTTATAAGACAAGAAGACAAGGGTGCTACCTCCACTAGAGGACACTTATATTTCCATAGATCAAAAAGGCAATGCTGTTAATAACACTTTTTTTCTTAAGAATCTTTTGTTCTTCTTATTAGACCAGAATTTAATAATAAAATGCACTGTTACCTTTCATCCTGAAGGAACATTCAGACTCTGTTAACTTTACAAAGCTGCTTTAAAATGTGTTCTTTTTAAGAAAAATACTTATCTTTAAAAGCAAATATAAATGACACCATTATAATGTAAAAACACACAATGATATCATTATTATTGATGCTCAAGCTGGAAAGGTAACCCCCATATGCTGTTACTGCCATAGCAATTGTGGCTACAGGTGACGATGCTGTTCAGACTGGACAGAGCACAAACACTTAAATGTGTCCTCCGTGAGCAGCTTCTGTTTCACCTTTCAGGTGATAAGATGGGAAACCGAGGTACAGAAACCAGACATGATTAATACAATATCTTCGCCTGCAGAAAAAGAAAATCTGCTAAACTCAGGTATCTCCTTGGTCTATCTCCCCTGACCTTCCACGAGGTTATGTGGTACCCAACTGCAAGACTCAGGTCCTGGCCAAATATAGCAGCCACAACATTTTGTTAAAAACACAGAGGCTGTTGAGACACACATCCACTTGGCTCCTTTCGAACAGCATGACCCAGCACAAGAATGAGACACCAAGCAAGGCTGCCTTTGCAGCCCAGAAGGGTTCAGGCAATGGCTCTGTGTGCCCTAGCACCACGAGCATTCTAAACACATATGTTCAACTACAATCACATGGAACAAATTCAGGATGACAGCAGCAGGTCTCTGTACCATCCCTTTCTTATAGAAAATCACACAGTTTTATGTCTGGGCTTCCTTTATGTTGGCTTCCCTTGAAAGCTGATGAATTTCAGAAATCCTTCCTGGAAAAGCTCAGAAAACCTGAAGCCAACCATACTTCCTTTGTTACCAGGCAGAGCACATGAATGCAGCTTCACTGGCTGTAAAACACCTTCTACCACAGTGTGTAAGTATGTGCACAGCTTCTGTCAGTAGTGTGGAGATTATTTGGGGCTTTTTTTCTCTATTCTCCCCTCTCCCAAAGAATCATACCAGAAAAATTTCCTTTGGATCTCTAACAGACCTTTCTGTCTTGGATTTTCAGTGGGTGCTTACACGTTCACCTGAGTTAGTACAGCAAAAACCATTAGGAGATGTTTTACCCTTGGTTTTTACACCAGCCTGTACACTAAGTTTGCTGATAGCTGGTGTCCTTAGTTTGCTGATAGCAGCAATCTCAAAAGTGACAAGAGGAGAGCAGAGCAATGGCCTTACTCCTACTAGGAAGTTGGAGGTTATTGTAATCCTGAGGAAACATCAGCTCAGCTTGCTCAACAATAAAAATGATATTACAGCAATCCCTGTGGTTGTTTCTGTTGTATTGGTTGTCTCCAACCCTACCCTTACAGGGAGCTGTCATATCAGTACCACTAAGCTGCAAGGGGCTTTTTTAATTTGCCAGCATCTTAATGTATTTTACTATCATTAGCTGCTACTTCTTCTCTCACACAAAACAGGTTTAGAAAATCTATTTTACTAAGAGCTAGTATATCTAATTTGTACGAATTTACTAAAGCTTGTCAGTCACACTAAAGCATTTAATCATCTGTGACATTAAAATAAAACATTTTAAAACCTTTGGCACAGAGTGTTCCTGTTAAGAAAGTGCTGTAATAGTATTCACTCTGCTGGCAACACAGAAAAGAGCAGCAGAAATTAACTTGAACAAAATACAGTCATTCTCATAAAACTTCCATACAGGTCAAAGTTGGAAAATCATCAATGCTCCCTCAAAGAACTGCTTATTCCCATTGTAATGATTTGAGATGTTTCAGCCTTCTATACACAGCAGCCATGTAGGCAGTGGGAAGCTGTTATAAAGTCAATACTAGGGGGTTTTAGTGTAATTAGAACCCCTCATTGCCCAGAGGGAAGAAAAAAGAAAGTAGAAAACTTTCTCTCTGCTTTTATATTACTACTGAGAAAAAATCTGAACACTTAAATTAGAGAAGTTATCTTAAGGGGAATATCTTTTGCCCTCCTATGCTGAATCTTCACTGGAGTAAGGATAGTTAGAAACTGCCATTTAATTTCACTCCTCTGCTCCTGCCTTTCTTTCAAAAAGAGAAAAATAAATTGCATTTGTCACAGTCACTTCACTCCAAGATCCAGTCTCAAGGAACATCACCAAATATAATGAGACTTGGTGCCAGGAGTGCATTTCAAACAGGCAGCTCTTGGACCCCAACCTACAGCAGAGGGGAGAGCCCCTGCTTGGCCACAGATCCATGAGGGTGGCAAGCTGATGTCAGGGCACCAGTCTTGGGGCTCTCTCCAAGATCAACACTTTTGATCAGTGAGGTCATACTGTGGATTGCAAGACTGATTGTAGTATGGCACACCTTCTTTAATATTAAAAAAAAAAAAAAAAAAACAAAAACAAAAAAAAAAAACACAAAGAAGTAAATGGCCTTAATTTCATATGTATAGAAAAGCACCCTACTAAACATACTCTGAGGCTGGAACAGCTGCCTATGGAATACTATGAGTCCTATGCAAATACATTGAAAAAATATTGCTATAGCCTGGTTTACCGCTCTAATTTTCTTTCTTTATGTGCCCACTTTCCATTGCTGTTGATGGGAATTCTGTCCATGTATTAGCAAGGTAATAAATTCCTTAATTTCCAAATCTCAGTTCTATCTTCTCTAAACTAGAATCTCTCCCTCTTCCTGATTCAATTTGCCTCCCTGAGACTGTCCTCAGTAGAAGGTGAATCAATCACTTTGTGAAAGGCATCTCCACATGACTGACAGAAGAAAGTCTCCCCACTCTTTAAGTGTTAAACCTGTGCAAAGTAAAAGAAAATACGTAAAAGAAAATACATTCAAGAAACATAGTAAGGAAAAAAAGAAATGCCTGTAAATTTGCCAAATTCTAAGTTAGTTTAATTTGTGTGTTATTATCCACAGCCCAGGATTGTGATATTTCACTAAAAAAAAAAAAAAAAAATTAACAATTGTTCATGTGTCCACTGAATTCCTTTATGAATATATCATACAGGGGTATAACAGCTGTATACTATGTTGGATAAGTGGATACTGTGCTGAATTTTACACTCTCTTAAGAAGAATCTACACAGTCCTTTTGAGGGACCTGGGTTTTTCCCTCTGATTTCCAAATGACTTGAAACAAATGAGCCTATAGGTAACTGAAGTCTGAAACAAAAGCATCTTCCATGAGGAAAATCACCCCATTCTTAGACCTCTACATTTTCTAAAGTAAAACATCTACTTTCTCCTCAGCAAAGTTTTAGTTTTACTTCTGTAACAGGCAACCATCGCTTTTCTTCAGCAGAGTGTACTTGTCAGTGGGAAAAAATGAAGAGGCAGAGGCCAGACACAGTAGCAACTGAGCATCTGTGGTTCCTCCCAGCCCATGAGCCAGGGACAGCCCTCACAAAATTTGCAGGTGTGTAGCTTCTTCCAGGTGAGAGATGTAAACACCCTTCATGCAAAGCCTGGGTAAGTAACACCTGCCTGTGACAGGATGGAGTGGTGTGGGTGCTAATGGAGCTCACTGTTTAAACTGCAAAAGGATGAATGCTTAGGAAAAAGAAAAAAGTGCATCCAGGGCTATTCAGCTGGGGATTGCTTAAGAAACTCATGAAACAAACCCATCTATGAGAATGAGCATCCTGAGGAGACATTGGTGTAGGATTGCTCTCTTCTTATCCTGCTCCCATAATATTCATGACAGGGCACTCTCAGAGACAGATACTGGGGAGATAAATCTGCTGTCTGACCAGGTATGGCACTTCTTACACAGGACTGCGCAACCTGATTGCTTTGCTTGGATGTCAGACACACGAGGGGCTGACACCCACTTCATCCATTTCCCCCATTCTCATTTTCAGCCTGGTGAAGACGAAAATCTGCTGTCCATTTCAGGTGTAAAACTGAGAGAGGCTGAACAGCTCTGCAGAGGAACCAGCTCAGCATCTCCCTGTCAGCTGCCTTGGGAAAATCTGCTCAATTTCCTCCCCTCCAGCCCAGAAGCAAAATCAACTATACCATGGCTGCCTACACAGCGCTCCCAAAACCTTGCTGGAAATTCTTTATAGTGCTTCTGGTGAAAAGATTTATGACTTTTCTTTTTTTTTCCCCCCTAGAGCTTGGTTTAATATTCCCTCTTTTTTTGTGCCTCCCTCTCCCCACTAGAATAAAAGGTTTCCCCTTTGCTGCCAGGGACAACCAAAAAGTGATCCAGCAGTTTCTCCCTAACCTGTTGAGATTCCCACCCTGCTACCACAGCACCCATGATAGCTCTAGCCCTCCACTTTGCCAGGATCCTGCAGGGGGAATTCCTCCACTCTGAAATGCTTTCCTGAAATTATGAATAATTAATACTTGGAGTTTTTAATCACTACTGCTACCTCATCTGCAGTGGTTCAAGGCCAAACAAAGCAAAGCTTAAGGACATATGTGAAATATTACATTGGACTAATATAGTTGGAAAAAATAGACAGGTTCTTCAGCACATAAATCTCTCTTTAGGCGACCTTGTGCATCCAAAGTTTGTGCTTCTTCTTGACAGTTTTTCTAGTAGACTTCTCCTTTGGGAATTTCTTTGTTTTAATTCAACAAACAATTCAGCAGGCTTGTCAAGAATTAATTAGGTGGCTCAGGCAAAAATACAACAATCTCCTACCTCTGTTTACAGCAGGCCTGTACCAGCCTAGTTGCACCTCTGTTTCTGCTGCAATTCATAAAACCTGTATTAATCTGCAGATTCCTTCCCTCATAAAACCCCAACAGCTCGCTGTCTCCTCTGCTTCTCTGTTTGGCAAAACAAAACTCAGGGAAGAAAGAAAATGATATGGTAATTAAATTCTCTCTCTGTTTTAAAGGGACAAGCAGTCTTTCTGTACTAATCTGCTCCTTGCAAATTCAAGACCAATAAAAGGGAATTAATATTGTACAGTTCTTGCTAACGTACTAATTATAAATTGCTGGCTACCAAATGAAAAGTAGGAACAATGATACACGAAATGTTATTAAAAACCATTTACAGTAACAGAAAGTTAACAATTTCTATCCAGAGGATTCTGCTATAGCAGATGGGATTACACTGCGAAAAATAAAATCTCCAATATAATTCACCAATTCGTTCTTCATCAATCCTTTCAAGATTAAGGAGGGTTTAAGTCATGGTAATTTGGAAGGGGAGGGATCCAAACCTGTGCATACTCTCAGTACTGAGTAAAACCCAGAATTTCCCATAGGTAAACAGTGAAACTTAATTAACAGGTCAAATGACTGATTTGAGGGATTTTTGTAACACCTGTTTCCATATGCTCAGAGGGACTCTTTTTTGCAATATTTGACACAGCACCATTTTGACTAGGGGCCAAATACAGTAGATCAGGTAAACTGATTTTTAGATTTTACTTGAGACACAGTTGCCCCTTTCCATATGTTCAAATTTCTGAGATTTTTTTTTATTTTTTCCCCTGCAAAATACATCATAACTATGCAGAAAGGATGGAGGATTTTTACTTTTTACAACTTTAATAAAACTGAATATTGTCCATCAGGGTGTGTTATGGCTCTAAATAAAAGAGGAACTGACAGCTTATAGAGGATGATACTGAAGTGTTATATCAAAACATTTTTTAACTTAGCATACACAGCATGAAAGTGATTCCAAGATTATTGGTTTCATAGTGAGGAATATTATTTAGGTGGATGCATTGCATTCTATTTCTAAGATTCAGGTCTAGTGCATCGAGACCTGTCAATCCCTCAGGACTGCAAAGATTTAAAGTTTCTTGGGCTGGAAGTTTGGAGAGACTGGCTCTACAGAACTGACAATAGAGCACACTAAGCCAAGAAGTCTCAAATCTGCTGAGCTGGACCTCTCTCTCTGATGCTGCAAGGACTAGAAAACCCTTTAAAAGGTCTTCATCAGTTCTAGAATAAGGAGAAAAATGTTCATCTTATGAGAAGAGGTCATGAGTCTTGATTCTCAGCTTCTTGGGGTCAAAGATCCTATATGAATATTTAAGTTAAAGAAATATAGAGGAGGTGAAACAGGCATGTAATGCAAGAGCCACGTGGGATCAGCAAAGCTATGTCATTGTAAAAATACATCTATAAAACAAATATGTGTGCACTGTGAATTTTACCTCACAGTCAATAACAGCAGGTAAAAGGATTCTCGGTAGTTGTCTGATTTTTCACTCATCTCAGTAAGAGTATTCCTGCTTGTGTTGGACATATCCCAAATCAGACTCCAAGGAAAGTGTTCCAGAAGGTACTGAGACTGTCCATGGTGCTGTGGCACTGATACATTCCATGGAAAATGCTGTGATGGATTATCTGCACTCTGTATGTTCTTATGTTGTAAACTGAATTTTCTCCCTGGACTACACCTCCCATGCTGCAATAGGGTGTCATCATTCAGAGAGGCAAAACAATAAAGCATCATGCAAGACATCTGACCAAGAGGTTTAGTCACTAAAGAAATATGTGAGCATGAAACTAGGAAATAGCCAGGGCTGTAAGATATTACTGCAGCTTTCATAACCAGAGGCTTCTGGGTCCCGATGCTCCTCCCTTCCTCTGCTACAAAAAAACCCACCAAAAATCCAAAAAAAAACACAAAACAAAAAAATCCCCCACATAGACCCCTACATGTGTAAATAATGCTGCTGAAATCAAGAGAGCAGGCACATCTATTAATGTGACTGCCAAATCAAGTTCTCAACCAGTCAGCACGTAAAATAAAGACATATGCAATTAAATTCATTGTGTTCAATCAGTAAAAAGTGAACTCAAATTAATTATGCAAACTTTAAAAAACACATTAAGGGATATGATTTGTTCAGAGAGGTACATTTTGCACACTACCTGAATCTAGCTGAGAGAACATATAAAACATTCATTTCATTTTCTGGTATGTGCTCGTTTAGCACAATACACTCAGCCATAATGATGTAGCTAACAATTTTATGGTCTTGTATGATTCATGCTGCAAAGGATACCATGCCACACTGAAACCTTTTTATTATCAATCACTGGGAAACACAAGCTTGAAGACTGGCATTAATTAAGAGGGTAAGGATTTACAAATGCTTCTGCTTCATTCTCTAAATATAAATATTCATGGTAGTATCTGTGGATCACTTTTTGAAGTAAAAATTGATCTTGGAAAATAAGAAGTTGTAAAGGCAATAGAAGCATAATTAGGAAAGGCTGTCTTCAAATCTTACAACTGAAACACTTTATGACAATAATTCTCTCCTTTTTGTAAAAAAACATTAGAATAATTATGGAAGTATAAAAAGGTGACCATGAATTTAGATTCCTCGTTAAATTCAGTTTTTAAAATAAAAATGATTACATTTCAATTTACTTTCTTCTTTTTCTTTACCAGTTGTTTCTCTCTGGATCCTTTGTGTCTGTTTCTCAGGAGGCCTGTTAGACATGCACCTCTCATACACACCTTTATATTCCCATTTCCTTGTGTTCATGCCAATATTGCTGCCACTTCTGTCTGTACATCTTCCTGAACAAATCTCACAGGTTTTACACATGTATTCCAAACTGGGCCTTAGCCATAAATAAAGTAGCTCTTTTTCATTTGCATTTATATTCCTAATTCTCTTTATGTAAGTAGTTATGATAAATGCATGCCCATTAAGCACACATTGAAAAAAAATAACTGAATGTACCTGCTTGATAATCCATTACTTGTTTATATTTTTATTATTCCAAAGAACACTAAGTAATATATACATAAAAAAAAAAAATACATATGTAGTAATAATAAACTCATAAGGATTGGTTACACCTCACCAAAGGCCTGGAAAATAAATAATTTATTAGAAACAAATTCAATACTGTAAATAAAAAGACTGGCAGCAACCAGTGATGCCTGTGGTAAGGAACTAATTCCTGCAAAGATTCTACACCTCATTAGTCTGAGGTAAGACAAACACTTAGCTAACTACAGATCTGAAGAAAGTACAGAAATTCAAGGTTTTTCCTAGCTTTAAACATAAAAAGAAAAGTAGTTTTCAACTGCAATATTTTCTAGGTCATCAAGAAACAGATTTTTTTCATTTAACAATTCTGTAAGTAAATAAACCACCTTCTGGTGATAAATATTCAAGCAAAATGACTAAAAACAGAGTGTCCTCAACTGGCCATGGAGGTAAGGGAACAATCTGAACTTGCCCATATTTGCTATCTCCAAGTTTAAAATCTGCTGGCTAACAACTGGCAAAGAATATTGATAAAAATCAAACCAAGTTGACTTCTTAGCCACTTTGATTTTTTTCCCCCTCTTTTAATGTTGTTGACAAGATTAGTAGATGATGCAAAAATATCTTTCTGTCTCTTCAAACCCCTTGTTGAACTATTTTTTCTTTATTACTTTGCTCTAACAAGCATGCCTCAGCTTCTGGAATTCATCAGCCTAAAACACCATTTAGTATCTTCTGTTTTCAGACCAGGACTTATTAACCTAAACCATTCAGTGAATAACGCCTGTACAGTGGGTGATTAAATACAACTATATTCAGTGCTTTCATGTATGAATTCTGCTTGGGAGAAAAATTGCCATGCTGCTGGACAGCATATTTGAATATTCTTCCCTATCACAATTATTTATTATTTCTATTAGCTAATGTTGTTTTACTCCTAATTATGGGTAATTAGGTGATGAGTTGTCAGCACAATCCATTCACTTAGAAGCTTCTACATTTAATTAACTCAAGATGGTTTTGAACATTTAAATGTCAAAACAACATTAAGAAAACAGAACATTAATATGTTGTTCATTGAACTATACATTATAGAATGTGACTTAAAGAACCAAAGGTTTTGGTATGATGACAGGTCTCAAATTCTGCCTGTAGAGAGTTCAAATGTGCTGCACATTTTGATAGCTTCACTACAATGGCTTTGGGCTTAGCAGGTCACCTGCTGCAGAACTCCAGTATTGATCTGAGAATACCAACCACTGCAGGACTTGGTGGATAATTGAAAAATACCCCTCCCAAAACCAGCATCTGGGAAAGCTGCAACATCAACCTCCATCCATTTTAATGGGCTCAGCATGGGGATGGCTCCTCTCAATAGAAAATTGAAAGGAAAGGTAAAATCAGACCCATCATCAACCAAAGAAGGGCTCTAGACAGAGGAAGGTGTAAGATGGCAAGACCTTCACATCCATGTTTGTTCTGGACTATGCGATAAGACACAATAAATGCACCCCTTTCTGCTTTTTTTACCCCAATCTGCAAAAGGATGATCAGAGAAAATCAGGAGAAGACTGATGGGAAGTTTCAGAGAAAGAAAGAATCTGCCCCATACATACATTTGTATTTAATGTTACTATTGCTGAAAAAGAGCCTCTGAAAGCCTGACAAATTGTTATAGCAGCTGAAACTCTTTGATATTTACAATGAAGTTCATTGTTCTGTTTGAACATATCTTTCCAAAATAATCATTAAGCCACCATCTGACCATCCTAGCATTAAAGTTTCCTCTTTAACTTATGAAATCATAACATGAACTTACAAAGCTTAGCAGCTACTGAACGTATTATTGGAGTTTTCTATTCCTGGCAACAGTCTCAGTCTCCCTCCTCAAGGATGTACAACTGCAGTGGAAGAAGTGGTGAAGGATGCCAGACCAGCCAGTAAGGACACCAGGCCCTGACATTGGATTGTCCATGAAGAATAGATATAATCAAGGATCTGGCTTTTGGGGGCCCTTATGAGCTCTCCTGGAGATGGGCAGAGAAAGGGTGGGAGAAGAGATCATGACCCATCATGTTTTTGAAAACATACCTGGGAACATCTTCCCTTCCTGTGACTACACCAAGCTTGCAAGGTACTGAGTCCAAGCTGGCAAATTCTAAGAGTTAATCCTTATTCCCACAGGGACCACATGTAAGGGTTTTCATACCAGAAAACCTGCCAGAGGGCAGCTGAGCTGTTTGACATAATATCTGATGAAGAGTCATGTTTTTCTCTTATCATCAGGACTTTTGGAAGGAGGCTTGGAAAGGCTGGAGAGCCTCATGTCTTGCTCAAAAGCCAGCTAGATCATTGGACAAAGATTCTTGCCCTGTGAGTTTCAAGGGTGTGTATTAAAGAATGATGTCTTAAAAGCTGCCTTTTCCCAGCCTAAAAACTATCATTGTAAATTTCTCTGCTAAAGATTCAGAGTTGATGGAATCCATCCTGCTCTAGCAAAATTTCAAACTGTTCTCCAGGGTCAGAACTTCTGGCTTTGGGAAAGGGCTTTGTGGCAGAATCTAATCTAGGGTCATCTTTCAGTCAATACATGCATTTGCTTAAATTTCTTACAAAATCCCTATGGCCATCCAGACTCAGCTTTACAACGCTGAACAAAGCAGCAAAACAAAAAAACAAGTCACCAGGTATATTTCCAGCACTAAGTCAAGTCATACATATTTCAATTCACATGGCATTTGCTCTTTCACATCTCTGAAAGTTACCCTGCTTTTCACTCTGACAAGCTGTCATTGTTTCTAGTAACACATTTTTATTTCAATGTTGGGAGACTTTTCATTACCTTCTGTATCAGAAGAACTGTTTTCCACAGTACATATCCCAAAGGCCCAAGTGAAAGAATGCTGCCTGCTTGCTTTAATACCAAAGCCAGAACTTGAGAGTCAGCACAAATGACAATAAAAAAAAAATTACTGAGAATTTGGGGGTGTCTCATACCAAGTAGACAGAATAACTTTAAGGCCTATGAAATAAACACAATTTCCTTCTGTTGTACAGTAGGCATTATTCATTACCAGTACGGTTTTGTTGTGGCTGTGCTGTGTTTTGGTACTGAACATCAACAACATGACAGAAATGTTTCAGCCTTTCTATTCTCTTTGCACAAATGTGAATGTAACAGTGAAGCCAAGTGACAGGTACTCCCCCACTGGTGGTATTCCCTCAGTCAGGCACAGTGTGAACAGCACGGGGCCCCGATGGAGCTGGGTAAGCCAGCACCCATTAGCTGCTTCCTTTGGTTCTCCTGCTACTGCTCACATACAGGGCAGGAGGTTGCAAAGGATAAGCAGCACTAAAAACAGACAAAAAAATTATTATCCCAAAGGTCAATAAGGTACTCTGAAGACCTCTTCTGTTTCACTTTCTGGTTTTTAGAACAAACCGTCCTGTCAAGATCTCAATGTTTCTGGGAGCCTGAAAGATAATTCAAGATCGATATATAGTTTGAGAAAGTTTTTAAAAATGCAGCATTTTGAAACCTCTCATACAAGACCAAAAGGTAAAAAAAAGCAAAGTAATCATGATGAATGCTTTTTCCTGCTCTTCTTCTTTTCTCGCCGTTCCTAAATTCCTTTCTATTACCAACAATAAGACACAAATTTCAAAACAATTTTACAAAGTCAGTGTTAGGCTGTGGCAGGACTGGGAATGCTACTTCCTCAAACTAAAAATTCTTTACATATTATTTTCAGTCCTTGAGAGTGTCCTGAATGAGCTGGGGCAGTGACATCAGTTTATGGCTATTATGTTCATGACTGTGCATTTCTTTTCCTCATGATAGTTACGTTGCAGATTCTTACATGCAAACACACTATTTTTCAAACAAATTAATTCAGAAAGTTAAAATGCATGTCCTACAGGCTAGGAGTGAATCTGTACACATATACATGAACACAAATAGAGGAAGTCTTGGGCAACATAGCAGAGTTTCTGGCTGTATGCTCTTTGAAGTTTCATGCTGTATAGCTGGACATGCCAAAAGCTGAACCTTCCATAAGGCTGAAATAAATTAAAAATAAATGCAGAAATTCTCAGAGGTTGATATGTGACTTGGAGAGCCTTAAATGGCCAATGAGTTTAAGCTTTCAGAGCCACTATGCCATAGTGGCATTGGTTATGAACTTTTATTAGCTGATTGCTCCCTTCCAACCTGCCCATTTTTTAAATCATCACAGGCCCTTCTCCACTCACACTGAAGCCAAAGGCTGTGTTCCAGCTCCTGGCACGTGGGGCTGGACTGCAACCCACAATGCACACTGCAGGCAGGGCAAAGGTCTGTGAAGAAAGGAGTCCTGCTGCTTCCACTGAAAAGCCCACATCTAAAATAGGTTTTTTTTTTTCATCAGGGATGTCCTGGATGCTAATGTACTTCCTAAGTGGTTTTCTGCAAACTGTGCTTTGACAGAGTCAGGGTAAGGCAGAAAACCCCCTTCTTCAATTTTGAGGTATGTTTGGACAGCTTTGACTGTGTTTCTCTAACCAATTTGTTTGACTGAAATAATCCTTCAGGCAGGCACCAATTTCTCTTCCATAAGAGAGACATGGAGTCCTGATCTTGACTGAAATATTTTCAATCTTTCAGAACATAACCATATGCATAAGTAACAACTGGGATATGTTTTAGCATTTCCCTCATCTCAGTGAAGTATCTCTATAAGTGGAATCAAAGTACTGGATATTTCTGCTCTGCAATACTTATGTAAATCGTTACTATTTTGGACAGTTTTGTTAGCACCAATATTTGTGGCTTGCAAAAGGCATTATTCTATGCTTATGCTTGGCATTCCTACTGGAATTATAATTCTGAGAAATCATCACAGCCATCTACAGGGGCTTGTGCATGAAGTTTCTGCTCCCTTAAACACTGCTTAAGCCAGAATGACTAATGGTCTTTTTCAAGGATGACTAGATTTATATATCTTCCCCATGGACTCAATGCTCCCATGCAGCCAAGGAACTTTTTATTAAAATGCTAGCAATATAATTACATTTTACTCTCAAACTTGCAGACCAAAGATTTCTACAGAGTACAATACTTCCCAGTAGATCAAACTGCAAAAACAGCAAACCAGGAATGACTGAGAATCACACTGATCTCACAGAAAACTGGCACTGCATTTCCAAAAATAAATTCCAGTTCCAACCCTTTCATTCCCACAATCAAATACAGGTGTGGCTGTACAACAGTAATCAATGGCGGATAGAGACAGATGTGCAACCATCCAATTTGCAAACAAAGAGCGCACATGTCAGTAGCATGGACGACCACATCTTCACTTCAAAGAGTTCAGGACTGGATTTTGGCAGGCAAAAACATACATGTGTTTGGGAGGCTCAACAGTGCAAGAAATGATCGTATGCTCACTAATCAAAATCCAACGGAGGCCTTCTTTGAGAATTTGGCCCTAAATATTAAGCAGTGCCTGGGGGCTGATTAAAATTGACCTCTCCAGGGCATAGATCATGCAACACTAAGAAAACAAGCTGAAGAAACAGAAGCAAAGACTGCTGTTCTCTGCATCTTTATTGGTATGAAAACTCTTAAGACGCCAAACAAGGGGGGTGCTCAGGGGGAGACATTAATATCTGAGGAGGGAGATCAAAAGCAGTTAACGTTCCTGGCACTGCATTGTGGCATGTGTATCTTTATACTTTTAAACTTACAGTAAAAAAAAAAAAAAAAAGGAAAAAAAAGGAAGAAAGAAAAAAGGAAAAGAAACATTTCTTTGTTAAATCAAATATTGCCACATGTTCCTCATTTTAAGTTTGCTGTCCTAAGATCCAACTTAATTTTGACTGCATTGAACATTTCTGATCTGAACATTTAATGTGGCAATGTTTTGCTCTGCCAGGAATATTATCTGAATGTTAAACATGAACTCAATTTATTCATCAGAATATGGAAGCATGATGCCAAAGGTCACTTTGTTTATATTGTCCTCCAACTCCATAACTTACAGCCTGTTTCTTTCATCTTTAAACCTCAGAACACTCAACATTATTGGATGTTACAGTGTGGGTAAGAGAATTGGATTTTTTTTTTTTTTTTTTAAGCATTTTTATTTGGAACTGGAGGGAAGGAAACAGCCTTGTTCAGCAGCAAGGAAAAGCACAGAAACATGCAATAACACATCTTCCCCATTAGGAACTGGTAACAGATCCGCCAGATAAGGTTGCCCTGGTATGGAGGATGCATAAGAAGCTGTGTGCATTACATCCTAATGCTCCCAATGCAATTACAGCTTTTTGATTCTGTAAGCAGTTGCTGATCTCAGCCGCATCAGAATAAAACCATAACCACCACATAGATATTTTTCATACAAAACATGACCACAAAGTCTTTGCAGAACCCATTAACCAAATCCTGATATTAATTACACTAGCAGAACTTGGCAGTAATACCATATTCACATGCATCTCTGCTGTTCAGAACTGTACCTACAGTAGCAAGATTAGATTAGAAACTGATACTTATTCTTCAGAAAGCATCATACATTGATCATATTACTAGTCAAGATGATTCCAACACTGAAAATGCTTGTCCCTCCTCCTTCAACATCTAAAAGCAGCTTGAACCAAAAAGAATATAATCATACAAATGCATAAGCAGGTAGATGAAAGAAATGCAAACAGAAGCATCCATTTTAAAATAACCAAAACCACTGTCTTTCTGAAGTGGCAGAAACATATTTCCATTCTTTATTATTTGTCATTCCTTCTAAAGAAATATTAGTGTTCACCTGCTAATATTTATCAGCAAGCTAATTATTACCTGCTTGCTGATAAGACAGTATTTATCACTTAATGAATTCAGATGTGAAATTTTCTTTTACTTTATTAAAAAGTCATTTCCCTGCTATTATATTGAATTGCTAGCACTTTCACACAGTCACATATCAGAAAAGAAATATCCATCTGCTAATGCACTATCAATAAAATCTGAAGAAACAAAACTGATTATTGGTACCCAGGCTTTTCAAATCCAGGCCATAGAATCATTCAATGTGGTATTGATAATTCCCATCAAAACACTCCTCTATGCACTATAAATGTAAGACTGAAGAAAAAGAAATGTTTCAAACTTTATAAGAAGGAGCACCTTTATAGAAAACACTGAGTGAAGCACCCTAATACCCAAGGGAGCACCCAAAAATGCTGCACTGAGAGAAGGCTGAACAGGTAACCTGATGCAGACATTCACATGTTCAAGAGGACTAAATCCAGTTCCAGGTGCACTTTTGGTGACCCAAAAGTCTCAGGCCCCCCATCTGAGTGTCAGGCTGATCCAGGAAGGCATTCAGTGGAATTCCCTAAAACTTGCAGCTCTAAAACTTGGTGTTATTTGGGGATGGATGGCAAGCTGGCCAAAAGCATCAGGCATTGGATTACCTCTGCTTTCATAATCTTAGCTCTGATTTTGGTGACAGCAAACCTTAATCTCTCTCAAAGAGTACTCCACTGATGACAATTTAGAACACCAAAGCTGTATTTTAAGTGCCTGTGTTAGTAGATCCCATAGTTAGAGTTCTCCTCAATCATATTTTATGCAAGTAATTAGGGACTTCAGCAGTTCATTCTATTCATTCAAAGACCTCAATTTTTAAAATTTTACAGATACAGCATCTTAAGTCTAATAATTACAAAGATTTTTTTTCAATGACAGACAAACATATACACAAGTGTGTTAATTGACAGAGTACCTTACCTCCATAATGCATTCTTATGTTTTTTATACAGGTAAGATTCAAGAGTGCATTTCTTAATCCAATGAAATATTTATCAGATCTGAGATCTAAAGTGTACATATTCAATTTTTTATGCACACCTTTACATGATTCATGAAATTCACCCATAATGTGAGTTCTTTTCATTAAATTTTGTTTTTATGTATCATTGTTACCTTTTTTTTCCACAACTAGATTCATATTGAACTGACAAATATCATTCAGGTATCTTTGAACAAAGTAGCTCTTACCTTTTGATAGAAATCATGAAGCTCTAGCTCCTGTGGTAGATTTCTCTGTAAATAAACAAACAAACAAAAGAAGAACTAAATTCAGGATAATGCTAAATTTGCTGTGAAAGACAGTGTGTTATATTATGTGAGTTAGTTTCTTTATTAAAGTTCATGAATATATTCAGAGATGGCCACTGCTTCATGGAATAACACTGATTAAAAAGAATACTCTGAATGTATATAGACATGCACTGCCACACAACCTAAAATGGATTTTGGACCAAAGATTGTTTGGTTTCTCAATCAAATTTGCACTCACACATCTAAAAGGTTTCCAATCAAAACCGCTGGGTTTCCAATCAAAATCAAACTCCTGTAAACCAAAATGTAGCCATGCATTACAAGTATAAGGGAGTATAACTTCCTGGTGAGAAATAGTTTGACTGTCAAGATCTATATGATGGAGTTTGTGTGACTGCTTTGTAACCCTTTTAGCGAGCCCAGCACAGAGGGTGGGCACTTGGGCACTGGAGCATGGGCTGTGACCTCTGCTGCTGCAGCAGCAGCTACTGGTCCAAAGCTTGAGCAGTTTGTTTTGGGTGGCCTTCGCCTCCACATCCCTCCGTGCTGCTCAGGGCCTCCCAAGCAGCACTCAGTGAGGGTGCTGTGAAGTGACCCCCATCTCTCAACAAATATTCCTTTGGCTGCCTCAGGAAAGAGCTGCCCATCACTTTGTAAAACTGGGCTTGATTCAAAAGTCACACAGGAACACATTTTATTCCTCTAGAAACCAAATATCACAACACGTTGGTACCCTGCAAGTCAGATACAAAGACGTGCCACAGTGTTTGGCCAGCATTGTCCAGAGTGCAGAGTATTTATTTATATAAACTACCTAATAGAAAGCTGGCATCCCACCTTAGCCCTTCTGGATTGCCTTTTTTCTTTTTTTGGATACATAAGTTTGGGTTCTACACACTAATACATCGTTGAGGTAGTCTCAACTCATAATGACTCCATAGGAGATATGGGCTTGACACTTTGCATAACCTCCCCTTAAAAATGGGAGTAAGAGAGAAAAGTTTACAATGTCATTTTTCAAACTCAGCTAAACAGCACAGAACTACTGATATTACATTACAGAGTCGCAAAATCATAGGGAAAATGTTTTAGCTTTCTAAATAATTTGAGGTACAAAATTGCACTACTTAATGCTAACTGCACATTGTATTTATTTTTCTTAAGAGAAGGAATACTTTTAAGTACTAACCCCAGCTACTGACCCTTTACATGAACTAATTCCTCAACTAACATTGAAATCACTTTTTCTTTCCCTTAATTTCAGTGGGAGGAAAAGAAAATCCAAACACCATCCCTCTTTCCTTCACCATTAAGATCAACATTTGCTCAAACACAAGTTACAGGCAGAAGACAGAATGTCTCTACTGTGAAAATGGGGTTAGGAAATATTTCTCAGGCTGGAAATTAACTTATGTTCAAAAACAGAAAAAAGATTCTGGCTTTTAATACTAACTCCAATATAAAAAATATTGTACACATGTGTATAATAGACAATGGGTACAGCTTTATAACTTTTATATATATGTTCCACTATACACAGTAGTTAACTGGCTGAGATCAGGATTTTATTTTTATTTTTCCTTGAAAAAGTTGTTGTCACAAATACTACAAAATATTATTGCGATAATTCGAGTGACAGGGCTATCTGTGTAGTCAGCAGTTTCAGCTCCGTTTATGATTCAGAACATACAGAGTATTTTTGCAATTAAAACAAAAAAAGAGACTTGTTTAATAGCTGAAGCCACTGTAAAAACTAAGGTCAACTACTTGAAAGAACAGAAAGTGACTGCAAGATTAGTTTCCCTTGAAGTTTTCCTCTAGAGCCTTGTAATCTGGCATGCCAAGCAATACACCCACTTCTGAGAAACTGCTCCAAAACACCAGACTTTTCAGCTTTGGAACATCACTAAACATTCATAAAACACAGTCCCATACTACTTTTACTTGCATTGTTAAGTTAATCATTGCCTCTAGAGATGTTTAAAAAAAATTAAAATAACCTAATAGCTCAGTGGTTTAATTTCTCCACTTGGTCAGGATTTCCCAAACTTGCACAAAAGCTTCTTGCTATCTGTAGCAAATGACCTTAAGCCTACTGGCTTTCAATGGCCAAAGGAATGCTCTCCCTCTCAGGAACATGAAATTATATTTGGGTAGAAAGGTAGTCCTGAACTTCTACTCAGAGACTAGAAAACTACATTAGTCTAGAAAAAAAGCATTCCTCCAGCTGAGTATGCATGCCTGTGGCTGGACTAAACTCTTTCTCCAATTAAATAATATCAGTGTTGATAGCTCAATCTCCAGGAAACTCTGTCATTATGCCATCAGAGAAAACTGATGTTGATTCCCCCCGTAGATCTCATTAGTGAGGCCAAAGGTGGAAAGAGAACCTCACTTACTCTTTCAAAAGGACAGGATCACCACAGAGGTGTCCTTTGTGTGAAAGCACAGCCTGGTGTGTAAGTCATGTTTTAGATTCATTTGAAAAAATGAACAAATCCAAACAAGAGATGCTGCCACTCTCCTGCTAGTTCAAAGCAAAAAAAAGCACTTAAACAATTCATGGTTTATAACAAGGCAGATCACAAAGAATAAAAGAAAATAAATGTTACATAAATCATGTAATCTCTTTCCCAATGTAGTTCATTAACAGCTTCAAAAATAAATCAAAATAACATTGCCAAAAAAAAAAAAAAAAGAAGAAAGCTGAGATAATTAGATCTGTACAGTGAACTTATTGTGCTAGCATTCCAAGACATCTTGAAAAGCACACCAACACATTTCTGGCTAAAAACACTACTAGAAAGAATCCTTTCCTTTGAAAAATGGCTTAGTGTAAAAGTAGTCCGTCCAGAGCAGCTCCAAACACTGCTCCATGCTGCATTTTGTCTTTTCCAATTCTAAGACCAAATGTTCAAGTTAAATATCCTGAGTAACAAATCAGAAGAGCTGAGCATCTGAAGTGAGCAGGGCACAGAAACTGGGCAGGCCACATTCCTTTCACAGCAGCCCAGGAAGGCAGAGAGCACAGATTTACTGCTTTCACTTATCCTGGATAAGGGAAATGTGCAGCAAGTGAAACCTGCTGGACTCAACACTTACAGCCCTGGAGATTACGGATCTGCTTTGGGGCTTTTGTACTTTAAAGTCATAGCAGATTCTTACAAGTTCAGTAGAGCTGTGAGGAAGAGAAGCTTAGCTATGCCCCAATGAGCAGCTACACACTTTAGCAAGTTGCTACATCCTGTGCACTATATAATATTTATACATCTTAGCATTTTTTAACTTCTCAGAAATTTCTACCAATGAAATTTTTACCGATTTTCCTGCGCCTGCCCAAGCCTTCTTCGATAATTGGCTGCAAAAAGAACTCTTTTTTTCTGAATAGGTACCAGCATAGTCTATGAAAACTATTATAATCTAAGAATTAGATAAAGGAAGATATGAAGCAGTTTTAAAAATCTTCACAACATGAGCTCAACTTTGATATGCTGGAGAGAAAGTTAGAAGTCATGGTGCAGAATCTGGACTAACACATCAAGCCATGGGTTCAGGAACTTCTCTGGAACCACCTGAAAATCCCTCATACTTTTGTCTACCTTATCTGTGAGGTGAGATGATACCACTGCAATTTCACAAGACTAAAGAAATGGATAAATATTACAAAAGTGGGATTTCTGATGAATATAGAACATTCCCAAGTGATATAAAATAGTAAGAAAATATAGTATGCAAAAACAAGCAATACAACAATCAGAACCAGGCAAGCAGAAACAGATGGAAAATGCTATTCAGAGACTAGAAAAGGCATCAATAATCTCTCCCTGGAGAGGGAGCCTATAAACATAATTACAAGACTTTCTTTGGGGAAAAACTAGCAGATAGGCAAACAAAACCAAAATTAGTTAATCAACTCCAAAAATCCAGTAAAAACACTTGAGCAAGTTAAAGATGCAAAGTCCTCCATTGAAACCTACTAATGGTTCTACAGAGTCTCCAAAACCACAACTCAGTTTCTGGAACACAACACTTTATAGTTCAAGGTGATTTAAAAACCTACCTTTATCATGTATAGTCTCAGAGCATGCAAGAAAATACTGTGTTGGAAATAAAGCACCAGTAGTGCCAAATGAAGCCAAGACCCAGCAGGTAGGGCAGAGCTGACTCTCATGTGTCCTGCTTTCCAGTACTTGGCCTCATGCTTTGTTGGTTGCCTTCATACATTGTAAAAATTTGAGTGACTTGAGTTTCTCTTTACTTTCACAAAATAATTAAAGCTTGTACTTTTCAGACATTGAGTGCTACAGAATAAAACTGATATGAAAGAAGGACAAATAATACAAGAATCAATAATTTCTAAACACCAGACTTGCAAGAGTTGCCATTAAAGGATTGGGTTATGCCTTGCTCACAAGTACTCAGCTGGCTGCATCTCTCTCTGAAAAGATTCACTAACTGGGTATTGCTCTGTAAGTAGTAATTATTACTCTCTTGGGTTTGAATCTAACCTAAGAGCAGAAAAAACACCATGTAATCCAGACAACCAACTAGTTATGGGCAAGAACTACCCATTAAATGATATTTACAGTAACTCATTAATAATCCACAGGCTGAACTTTGTTCTCTAATTATATTGGAAATACAGAATCATGAATGCGACTGTAGAAATCAGAATGATGCATGAAGATGGAAAAATGCTAGGTCCATCATATAAATCACATACAATACATAAATTGACTATGATGACTTACAGCCCTATCTTTAGCAGTTAAAACTATTGCTCTTAACTTGCTTTGCACTTGCTCATATGAGAAACAACAGTCTCACAACACTTTTGGACATTCTTTGTTTTACAGACTAAAGCTCAGACAATTTCCTTAAGCAAAACACAACAGTGAAGTCAGGGATGAACCCAGATGTCTTAACCTTCAATGCAGGAATTATTCCAGATTTAATTCCTTCATTCAGTGTTGAAGATAGATGTTACAAAAATAATTTACACTGCTTTAAGTTTATTTTTTGGGTTTCAGTGGAATGATCTTTTTAAATTTGGTAAGTGAAATGAATACAATGTAATCCTTGAAATAAATCCTGCCATTGAAATGATGCTTGGAAAAAGGAACCCTAGCCTGGTATTTGCACAGGCAAAAAACTCAAATTTCAAAACAGCAAATTTCAGCAAAATAAACTGGAAGAGTTCAACCAGTCAAATTTTCTGTTGGAAAAAGCAGTTTTTAACCTCTGACTTCTATCAAAGTATGGAGAAGGAACATGTTTTCAAGAATATTCTTCTCCATTATGGGTGTGCAAATACTTAAATGTCTTTTAACAAAAGTTTAGGCAACAATGTTATTGAAGAAGCTGTGCATCCTCATCTCTAAAAATGCAGTGTTGTTAAGAGAGATAGTTGGTGACTTTCTCCCAATTATTAATTTTTGGGAATAGGGGAATAAAGAGCAAGTCTCATTAGCTACTCAGAAAAAAACCTTAAACAAACAAAAAACAAAACCAAAAAAAACACCCCCACAAATTTTACAATATTATGAATACCTTTAAATGCCTAATTTCTGCTCAGTGTATGGGTTATTGGTTACAAAAGCACAGGAACATGCACAGGATCACCCCAAAAGAGTGCCCACTGTGCCAACACCTGAGGAGGGAGGCAGGAGCAGCTGGGAGATGCAGCCTTGTCCTTGCCAGAAGCAGCTCTACAGAAGCAGCCAGAGAGGGGCTCCCTGCCCTTCTGCTCCCCTGGCTCGGGGCACAGCAAAGCACCCCTTCACCCCTCTGCTAATGCAAGCTGAATTCCAGGTCTACAACATGAACTTATTCCCCATTTTAAAAGGCTTTTTGTGGTTAAAGGAGATATATAACCAGGATGAAAAATCCCCAAGACAGCATGAATCTATGAAGACAGAATTACCAAGTCAGGGCAAGAAAACATCTTTTGGAATTGCCTCAGATTCTAATATTTTTCCTCAATAACTTTGCCCAGCAATAATAGAGAAAAAAACAACCACAGTGGTTTCTGAGTGGCTATAGTAGTTATATCCCAGGCATAAAATACCAAACAAAACTATCTTTTAATAAAAAACTTTCCTTCAAATGTAAAATTGATACCTTTTTCTGGTTTATGGATAATTTAGCTTGATTGCTATAATTGTCACAAAAATGTTGAAATATAACTCTCCTCTTCTTTAAACAAAGATTGTCTTACAGGCTTGGGATCAGTCCATTGCCTCTTTTGCATTGGTGGAATAGTTCAGAGGGTAAACTTTTAAAGGGACACAGAAATTTGCCTGTCCTGAACACCCAATCGGTGTAGAAGGAACAAGACATTCCCCATGACTGCTTAGCACAGGCAAGGCAAAACAAGCAAGAAGCCAACGGCTCCCAAGCATTTCCCAGCTGAGAGAGGGAGGCCCCCAGTGCTAGACCCTGGCTGCAGGTGCAGAAGAAGCCTGGGAGACTTCCTGGAGGTGTAGGGAGTGCAGGACACTTTGCTCCCCCCCCCAGCTGGCAGCTGCCTCCAGCCACACTCAAGTCAAAATGCCTCGAGCCAGCTCTGCTTCAGGGCTCCCTTGCTCACCACCCCCAAGCATGGCTAATACACTTCAAGACACAATTTTATCTGTATGGTTGCTTCCCAGACAAAACTAATTCTCAGTTTGGTTCCCTGAAAACATATGCAAGATTCCAAGACAGAACACACTGACACCTTTCACTGCCATGATGCTGACTTCAATAACTAAGTGATTCCCACTAAAACATCAGCAGCATTTAATGCTGTAACTGATGGATGCATTCCCTGCTGAAATTAGATCATCCAGTAAACAGACAGACCACACATGCTGAGCCCTAATTTTCTAGATTTAGAGTCCCTTTATAATGAAGAGCAAACTGTCTCTTTCTCTCTGAGGCACTGGAGAAACTGGCTGAAGTTTTATCTTACTGCAACCACCTCCTTATAAATAAAGAGCTACAGTTTAATTTTTAAATTGCTGCAGTAAGTCACTGTCTGAAGGGGATTGTCCATCTCTGATTCTTACTTCATACACTGATGACTGAGATCTTTGGGTTTTTTATTGTTAGTTTTAACTGGTGCAAAACTGACCTCCTTGAACCAAGCCAGAACACTGCTACAGGTTGGTGCTCCTTCACTAAGAATAAACTACTTGTTCACACATTTCACAGTCTAGCACAGGCTTCCCCCAATTTCTCAGTACCAAACGAGAGATGGCATCACCTAACAGTTGGCAAATGGCACCTTTAGGTAAATGAAGCCTGGAAAAAAATGAATTTGACTTCTTCTGTAGCTTTTACCTGTTCAGTTTACTTTATATGGAGACAACGTCAGAGCCTCAACAGCAAAACTGGAGACTGAGGAAAAAAATGGAGCTAAAATTGGGATGCACAGTGTGTTTGGGGGATGTTATTTAAATTCCAACTAGAATTAAAGATTGCAAAAATGGGCCTGACAATACTCAGTTGAAAAAGAACTGAGAAATTAATAATGAAAATCCTGCATAGCCCTGTCCTTCATTTACTTACACAGTCACAAGCCATTTCTTTCTGCATCACATTGTTCTCTACAAGCTTTCCTTTAGTGTTGTACTTTGCATGATGGCCAACTCAGAGAGGGACTACAAAAACTTGCTGCAAGCATTTAAAAACTGAGACAATTCCTTAGCATTAGTGATATAGGCCTTTATAACACATCAAAACTCCTTTGTAGGGGTTTTCTGTTGTTTTTGTGTATGTTTGTTTTCAAAACTCAAGCTCTATTTCAACGGTCAGGTCAAACATGGAATTTCACAGCGTATGTTTTGCATGCTCTCATTCATCTGTTCACTCATTAGAGCTTCTCAGTTTCCATCACTCAGAGTAAAATACTTCATCTCCCTGGAAGCTTAAATAGCAATAAAAAGACCATTAAAACACCAGCAAACTCTTGCTCAGAAAAACATTGTTTAGGTGACACACCACATTTGGCATTTCTACTGTTGTATATTATAACTGCTTTGTTCAGAAAGCTTTACATATAATGGAATTTACAAGAATCTCTTCTAGTGAATAAATTTTTCTAATTTGCTTGAAATATGCAATAACTATTAGTTATAGATTACATTTTTTTCTGGCTCTACAATGTTTAATGTTTCAATTTTATGAAGCTGAGATTAAAAAAAAATCCAGTCCTAGAAACAAGCAGAATTTACAAACTATTAAGATTCCACACACAGTAATCTTAGCAGTTCATATTAAACACAGAAGAGAAAAATTGTAATGTAACTTTCATTAAAAAAACCCAAAACAAACAAAAACAACCGCAAAACACATAAGTGATCAAAAGCAAAAAACTGTAGTATGAATAAACTAGTGAGACTGTTTTATGTGAAATCTGATAGAGAATTTGTTATAAGGGGTTCTTTGGTTTGGAGTGTACACAACTTAATACTGGTAGGACTATTTTGCACGTAATGCTATTAAGGATAAAACAAGCTCCCTTCATAGCTTGTCTGCGTGCTGGCAGATGTCTGTTGTTAACAAGGGAGTCTTGCATATTTTCTCCTGGAGTTTTAATTTTGTTCTTTTATTTCATTGTCAGTTCCTTTTATCTACAATGAAAGTCACACATCCTGAAAGCAGAGTTCCTTGTGCACATCAAATATCTATCTTTAATATTACCATATATATATATGTGCACATATGTTTTCTACTTCTAAAGAAAAAAAATATCAAGGAATAATCTTTGGACATATATTATTTACCAGAATTTGGATTTCAATCTTCACTCACTGCTGCAAAATGGTCCTAAATAACCTTTGATCTCCCAGTTCCACAAAGTCCATTTAACATGTGAGACCTTCTCATGCAAAGCAATGCTTAATGCTTTGTCAGGTCTCAGGTCTCTGCCCCATAAGTACAGACTGTACTTGGGAGTGTACAAGGGACACCACTCATCCCTGGGATACCACCACAGAGGCTGCCTTTTGTGCATTACATAACCATTATTTAGCAGTTAAAATGAAAGTGCATGTCAGAGAAGCTTTAAGAGCGGCTTTCTGTTTTATATGTACATTAGCAAATCTTCAGAGGCTACCTAGCTAATTGAATACCATCATAATTCCCCTGCACCGAGCCTGTGGAATGAACTGCCATTCAAACATGGAATGGAAACAGAGACTGCAATATGGCAAATTTAATACAAAGACTTTTAACAGCAATTGCCAGAGGAGCTCTCAAAATTAATCACTTTCAGACAATGAAATGTTGAACAATGTTGCTAATTCCTATTTAAGTCTGAAATATTTAACATACTGATCTTCTCAGAATGTAGTTCAAAGAGCACACTCCTCCTCCTCAGAGGCAACTAGGGACCAAGCTTCTTTAATGGGATTCCAACAGCCCCAGAGTGGCTCTGCAGTAGCTTATAAAGATGGTGGGTTAGCCTGCTTACTGGGATATTTACTGCATCAGTTTAGTTCAGCAATAACATTTAAAGAAAAACAAGCCAAAATGAGGGATCAGCAACGGTCCCCTTTTCTGCAGATCGAGACACCAGCAGTGGCTGATGCCAGAACACACCAGGAGCGAGGTGGCACCCCTTGCAGGAGGCTGGGTGGACCCACCCGCCTGACCTGTCAGTCCCATCTGTTTGGTTCCCCAGCATGAGCTGATCAGTTTTCATGTCAAACATGCACCTGTAAACTGCTTATTGTCAAGTCTCTCTCATGCTTTGTTCCTCTTGCCAAATAAACATGCTCAGGTCATATGATTATAGCACACCAGCTGCCACAACCTCCTGCAAGGAAAAAGACACAGATGCCAAGATCCAGGTGAACCCACCAGCTGAGCATTATCAGCACACCAAGTACTGCTCTGAGGCTGGGCCTATCATAGAAACATTCCCCACAAACTGGCAGTGGCCTTATACATGCAAATTAAAGGATGTATCAAGAAAGAAACAAGTGAATAACTAATCCTTTAAACTCAGCAGCTTTTACCAACATCCGAAAAGCTGAAATTTGAGAAAACAGTAGGTTCAGTTAAGAATTTTAACAGAGCTACTAATCCTATTGGTTTTCAAGTATCCTCCCTTCTACAAGAAAAACTGTTTGATGTGAGGCCTAGAGATTACCATTTACCTCACCTGCCTATAGACTAAGCCACGTGTAGTTCATTTTATTCTACACAAGACATGAAAATACACTAGAAGTAATCTAATTTAATTAAACCTTGGCTTAATTATATCAATTGGAGCTGAACTGTCAGATACAGTGTAAGTTTCCACAACATTTTCAAGGTTTAAAATATTAGTTTTATAGTATAATATTTGTGTAGCGACAGAGCTTTTTTAACATTTATCTATAGCAAATATGGACTTGAAATAGTTTCATTTACTTTGGTTTCATTCTGACACTGCATTGGATTAAAATGACATCTAAACTCAAGTGGATCTCAGCTATGCCACAAATCTCACTCATCTTCCTCGTGTGGAAGAGGATTTATGGACTTTTAGTGGACTGATAAAATGCCTTGAGCGTGTAATGGCAACATTTACTGTGCACACTGTCCTACACAGGGGGGGGTACCCTGAGCGTGCACTGTGGCCACCGCGCAGTGTGGCACATGGGGCACAATTTGTAGGGCCTTTGGAAGGAAGAAATCTGGAAGACAGCTGTCTGCCATTGCAGGGAACTAAAGAAGGAACATATGTTTCTCAGTTTTCATATTTTCTTTTAAATAACACCCTCAAATATTTACACACAAACATACATAAGCACACACACAACAAAGCCTCCAAACACACCGGCGAATGACTCACTCACTCCTCAGTACTGTATGTCTTCTGGCATACAAAATTCCAGCTGCATAAAACAGTTTAGCAGAAGAATATATTGAAAATCAGCTTCAAAGAACACAGAAGTTAGTGTGAGTTCAGGGAACTAAATTACACGGATTCATCTTGTTGCTGTACTGTAGATTAGTTTTCATTATATGAATCCTGCAGGCTATGGAGTGTAAGGCAGTTGTAGGTGGCTCTTGTAGAATAAGATATTGTTTCCTCTTCCATCTATATTTGATAGTCATTTTTCAAGTAGCTACAGACTGTATAATCTATATCTAAACAGCATTTTTTATTTTGCTAAGATGATGATGAAGGTATTTAGTAATTTCTTCCCTTCAGTCATACCATTGGCCTATCAGAAGAAAATGGAAATGGGATTAATCTTCATTCTACACAAAGATCAATTTCTAAAACATTATCTCCTGTTCCAGACATCCACAGGCTGTAGCCACTCGGCAACATGAGAACCACTGCAGTCTTGTCTCCTCTCTCAGCAAGTATGACAAAACTGCTGGGGACTCTGCTAGTTCTGCTTCCAGTTTATTGACCTTGTGCAAGTCACCTTTTCTGCATCCCAGTTACTTCAGCTGCAAGAACTTACCTTCATTGTTCAAATCCACCTCTGAAAGGTACTTGAACTGAAACCCCAAACTGACCTCCCAGCTGTACACTAGATACCACTTCCCTTCATGAAGAACACTCCCCACTGCCAGTAAAACATTAATATCAAGGTTATTGTTGCATTCACTTCTCCTGAAAGGTTTCAGTAAAGCATACATATCTTTCATTCTTCAAAATACCTGCTGGCCAGCTTCAGGGTGGACATTTTAAACAGAACTAGATTACTTCCTTTTTATTACTTTATGCTAATGCTTTTCTCATCATGTGCTAATCAACAGGAAAATATAGTTCCTGTTCTGGAGGATGTTAATATAAAAAAGTACTGATTTTATAAAACTATTCTTTTAATTATATACTTGAAAAACTGCTTAGATACATGAAAATTAAATAGATCTAATGAAGTGGAATGGAGTGCTAAGTTTAATTAAACAAATTAAAAAATTGCAGAAATGATATTAAGTGATCTTTGAAATGGAAATGGTGTACTGAGTTTTACACTTCATGTTAAGATTACAGCTGAGTGAGCAAAATACTCCCAAATGCACCCTGGTAACTTCTGCAGGGCCAACCAAGTACACCTCTACACATAAAATTCCTTACAAATATTTGCTCAGATGAAAAAACTGTCTGCACTTCTAACAAGCATGCCAGTAACGAGGCTTTTTCAACACCCTTTTTACAAACAATGAACTTTTACTGAATATTAAAGAGAATAACTTAAAATAATCAACCTCAGCACCCATATATCTCCTGAAAACCTGCCTACTAGTGCCCTGCTTACCCAGGTACGTCGCTGCAAAGCACCGTGCAGGTGACCTGGCACAGCTCTCCTGCCCTGCCCCAGTGCCTTCACTCACACAGTATTTCCCCTGAACCATCTGCAGCCAGGAAAACTTGCAGAAATTGTCTGGTAATTCTGAACACGTATACACAGAACATTCACAAACTACTGCAAAATTGGTGTGAAGCTAGAAATGAACATTAATTATTGTTTTACAGCGTTTCCACCTATTTTCCCCAATTCTACCTCAGCCATCTGGGGATTCCACAGACAGTCCCTTGAAGATTGTTAGGCAGTAACCTGTTGGCACCACACGGGTACAAATAAGCCTTCTGCAGTGTAACCCTGCAAGTCTCCAGCAACTTTCAGAATTCAATGGCTTTTCTTCCTAAATCTTCAGTTAAACACAAGAAACCTATACCTCATAAAAAACGTTCTCTACCCGCCATGTTTGCTGCCAGTACAGATGATGAGCACTTCCATGTGAATACCCTCACCACACCACCAGCACTTCGGGAAGGCGCATCCCTGACCCTCCTGGCTCTCAGAGAAGGTTATTCCCCCACTTCCCCGAGCCCTGTGGGGTGGCCCTGATGAGCCCAAGACAGCAGCACGCTCTCTCAGAGCTGCACACCCCAACCTGGGCACGCCTCGATCCCGGCTGCCCATCAGCCACCAGCAGGGCACAGGCTGCGGAAAGGCCTCGGCTCTGCTGCAACAGCCACCTTTGGGTTCTTTTAAGGCTGTAGTTTGAAGATGTGAAACCCATGCTGGACTGTCAGCCAAGCTCTACGTTGCACTTAAATCAGCAGGACTCACAGTTGCCCCGTCAGCGGTGGTGAGGGCCGAGGATGGAGCAGCCGCTTTGGCCCCTTCCCTCACTCGGGGCTGAAAGCTGCACATTCCTTCCCACGAGCCTGCCTGGAAACACCGGCTGTTCCCAAACACACACAGGCCCTGCTGGTACCCTCAAAACGGTGACCACTACAGTGAGGAGTGGCCTAAGGTGAGGGGAAATTTGGCTCAGTACACTGACATTCCTAATGCAATACCCAACACAAAAGGGGGGCTTTTTCTCGTGGCAGTGAGGCCAGCGAAGAGCATGGGATAAAATGGAAGTGGGGGCAAGGATGTCTCGTGGAATTGCAGCCCACTGTGCCACCAACCATGGGTGGGAAGACCAGGTCTAATTTTAAGCCAAAGCAGCACTAGAGTAAGCATGTGCTACTCATGCTGCTCTGAAACTCTGCAGTTCCAGCATGGAAAGCCTCAATCTAGATGTTAAAAACACCCACTCACCTACCTCAAACCAGAACAAGGCACAAAAAACTCTTTAAGGGGTCGGGTTGTGACTTTAAGCTTTGAGAAAAGAAGGGTTATCACTTTCAACAACTACCTGAAATGATGTTGTAGCCAGGTAGAGGGGTCAGTCTCTTCTCTCAGGTAATAAGTGATGGGATGAGAGGGAATAGCCTCAAGTTACACCAGGGGAGGTTAAGATTGGATATTACACAGAATTTATTCACCAAAAGGATTGTCAAGCATTGGAACAGGCTGCTCCAGGAAGTGGTGGAATGACCAACACTGGAGGGATTTAAAAGATGAGTAGATGTGGCCCTTAGGGACAGTGCTGAGTTAATTTGTCATGTTTGATGATCTTAGAAGTCTTTCCTAACCAATTCTATGATTATTTCTTCTCCCTCGAACTCTCAATTGTAACTAGTTTAGAAAAGGAGAAAAAAAAAAAGGCACCTCACCAGTAAGCATAATGCCTGAAAAGCTTTCAAGAAGACTTAAAACACACATTTGTCTGTCTTCATAATGAGTTGAGCTCAGAAGTCACAGAAAGGTCATATCACAAAGGGAGTGGCTCCTGAGGCACAGGGAAGCCTTTATTACTTTAACTAACCTCCTTGAGGGCAATTTCACATCCATAATACAATCTATTCAAACAATGTGCAATGAAAGTAGGTAAATTGTCACCTTGTATGTGG